>WBNM01020179.1:156684-342247 GCA_013399055.1 Ramphastos sulfuratus
TTTTTTTTTTTTTTTTTTTGTTGTTTTTTGGACCAATGCTCATTTCCCTCGAAATTTATTGACCTGTGAAACTTCTTTTTACACAATAAAATCTTTCAAGTAAAAGAAGGGAGTGGGGCTTAGAAAAAAAAAAAAAGGGGGGGGGGGGGAGAAATAAAAGAGTAAAACAGTCTGACAAACCTAAAAAGTAGATATTCTTGAAGTGTACAGAGCGTGTTCAGAACAAAGAGTGATGGGAATGTCATTTGCTGCCAATTTCATTTGTCCTCCAACCCCACACGCATGGCCCCCTTCCCCCAACCCCAAACCTAAACGATCTTTAAGATCAAGAAGGAAAAAAAAACAAAACAAAAAACCCAACCCCACAAAACCAAAGCAAAATAAAACCTGTTTAAATATTTTAAAATAATTAGAAAGGAATAAAAATTCACATTTAAAAAAAACAAAACCCAACAAAACAGAAGGAACACTCAAGTCAGGAGGCTGCTTTCCCATCAGGCTTTGCTCCAAAGCCAGGTGGTGTGGATTGTTTGTAATTCATGTCCCAATGCCATGACTGGTTCTCAGTGACAAATTGAAGAGGATTTGGGATTTTCCATGACGCTAGTGACGGCTGTAACAGGTGCGTTGGGTTTCTTAAAACTTTTTTTAGTTTCTCTGTTGAATTCTGAAATGGGGTGGGAGGGGAAGGGCAGGGGTTAAGGAGTCCATTTTCTATTAAAATATAGAAGTTATTGCAAAACCCTAACTGTAAAAACGCACCAATATAATTGGAGTTTGTATACAGTAGCTAAAGATTCCCACGCTCTCAGTGTGATGGTGAATTTGCCTGGCGGAAGGTTGACAAATCCCCCATCCACTTGCCCTGCTTCAAGAGAAAAACCACACAAACCAGACAGCTAGAATTTGGATTTCAGAAACATTTTTAAATAAGTTGTCCATAGGACAACTGGCTCAGCTCCTTTAGGATATTTCCAGGTTATGCTTTCTGCAGGATGTTGGCTGTTTTAGCTGATGCTCACTTGCCCCTTTCCTCCCCCTTCCCCAGCATCCAAGGACAAGTAAGGCTCACAGTTTATCAATCTCCCTAAAAACCAGGCTACTCCCCCGTTATTTTCCCATAAATGTCAGCTCATTAAAAACAGGTTAAAACTCATAGTCTTCCTCTGCCATGTCGATAGCCCAGGCAAACTTCTCTCGCTGGGTTTTGTTATAAATCTTCTCTATAGGAATTCCCCACTTCTTACACCTGCAGAAGAGGAAACACTGTTAGAACAGACACAGCACGGGCACTCGATCCCTTGCCGAGCAGCAGAACCACCCTGCTTTCCCCAGCACCTTCCCAAGCTCTGCTCCATCACAAGACATCACCCACCTGGGCACCACCAGCCTCCCAAGCTTTAAGGCCCTGCAGGTTCCTGCCTGCCACCTTCCAGTGTGGTGCTGGCTTTGGCTGGCATGCCACACTTGCTTCAAGAGGCTCTTTTGTAACTCCTTGAAGCCAGCCAAAGGTGTAAGAGAAAGCCACAGAAACAGACACAGGGGCACTGCTCTCAGCCACAGCCCTTGTCTGCTAATGGCGGGAACCAGACAGCAGTGAAAGGATTTGCTCCTTCTAGCACACCCCAGGCAGGTGCTTACCAAGCAACAGAGATCCTGGGATCCAGGTAGTTAAGTTTGGAGGTGCCCAAAGCAATCTGCTTGTTCTCCTCCCTATCTGTAGCCTGAACCTCCAGCTTCATCAGTTGCTCTTCAATCCTCTGCACTGCTTTCTTCTTGCTCTCCACTGTCCTGGGGTGGGAAAGAATCAAAGAGTTTAATTCCTAATGCCCTGCTAAGCTTGAGATGTCAGCACTGTGGGAATCCAAAGGGACTCTGCTCAAGGTAGGGAATGCCACCAGCCACAGAGGACAGCTGTGCCATCACAAGTGGTGACACAGAACACTCAGCACATGCAATTATGAAGTGACATTTTAAAAGAGGCAGAGCTGAAATCTTAAGCAGCAGTTTTGTTTTACAGGGTTGGAAGCAACAGCCTGAGCTGCACTGATGCTACGCCCACTGCAGAAGCAGCCCAGCTCCTTAACAGCTATGCTGTGATTCTCCTGTCAGAGCTCCCTCACTCAGCACTCCTGTGGCAATCTGCAGGCTGTGGGCTTCCACCAGAGCAGAATCCCAAAGTGCAGGTGCAATCATGTAACTCCCCACCAAGATGCCAGTGCTGCACACTGGATCCACTGCTCTGTCTGGCCCTGGACAGCAAGGTGGTGGACCACTGACTGGTGCTCAGCTCAAGGGGCTGAGAAACAGCAGAAATTGATGCTAGTGACTGCATCAGGAGCTGCAGCATCAGACCACCCTGCGGTCCTCAACTTGAAGGCTGTTTCTTCAGGAACAGAATAGATAGGGAAAAAGAAAGCCTGAGGAAGCCCTCCCAGATCATAGGCTGGCAAAACAGGATGCAGGGTGAAGGACCCATGTGGGGTTGAGAGCACCAGCAGCACTGCACAGCCTAGTAACACCAGCCTTACTTTTTAGACTTCTCATCCCTCCGGACCTTGGCATCGGCTTTGGCGCTTTTCAGTTCCCTCCTGGCATCAGCTAACTGCTCCTTCTTGGCATCAATCTAGGAGAGGCAAAACCAGACAGCACCACCGTGAACAAGGTGCTGGCAACTGTGGCAATCACCCCTGGGCAGCACAACCCAAGGAGTGAGTTTGTGACTGTGTTCAGAATCTAGCAACAGTAAGAGACCCTTCTGCAGAACAGTTAGGCTGTTGCCCTTTCAATCTGCTGCAAAGCCCAGTGTGGTGACATCTGCCACACTCATTTCCAAAGGCAGGGTGGTGCTGATAGCTTTCTTCCACAGCTAAGATTATGCAGGCAAAGGTACTGCCTTGGTCTGGCCAGCAGCCCCCCTTCCAGGCAACTTTTCTGCCTCAACTGTATCCCACCAGTACCAGCTCTCTAATGGCAACATGGAAGGATGATTCTTGTTTCCTCAGGAGGAATCAGCCAAATATTACAGGCTGAAAGCTGTTAGAGCTTCAGGCAGTTCTTCTCCAGTAAATTCAAGATTCAAGGAGAGCCAGCATTTTGCAGCCTCTGTTGAACCATTCCCCTTAAACATTCCCAAAGCTCTATAGTCCAGGGAGAAGGCAGCCAAGTTAGGTGTTACAGAAGCAGGGGACACTGCACTGCCAAACCGAAGTCCTTATTGTGAAGGTTTTTCTACAGCCAGACTGGGGACAGACCTAACCCCTTTGGACCTCATGACCCTTTCCAGAAACAATCTGCAAATTAAAAGGCCCAGTCAGAAGGGAGTGGATGCTCGCTCTGTGCTCTCTAGGGGACACAAATCAGAGCTAGAGATGGCTGCTGTGAAGTTTCAATGGCAGCACAATACATAGCTACGGGATGAAAGAAAGGCAGATAAAGGGTCTGGCCTTGGTCTTTACAAGTAAAAAAAGATTCAGACTGAAGTGTCCCTTTCAGTTCACCACTCCTCCCCAAACAGGTCCATCTCTGATGCAGCACTAACCAGCTCCTGACAGGAAAAAGCAGAGTCTGCTCCTGTTTCACCCCAAGTGAAAGGAACTGTCACTCCCAAGATGTGGGACTGGGAGGCCTGCCCCAGGCCAAGAGCTGGGCAGAGGTGGGGGTACCTTGCTCTGCAGGTTCATCATGGACTTCTCGAAGGTCTTCGGTGGAGCCCTCTGGTGGTTACACAAAATGGCAACTGCTCTGTTGGCACGGTTATAGGAGAGGATCTTTGCCGGGATGTTGTCGTCCGCTGCAAAGCAGAGTGGTCAACAAGTGAGTTCTCCAGGGCTGTGCAGCCCCAGCCAGTGTTCCACCAATTTTGCAAGCTGACAGTCACTGCAGAACTGACGTTCCCCTCTCATGAGCTGGCCTCAACATTGCCTGCTAACTGCAGTCCTAAGAGCCTGACAGTGTCCATCCTAGGACCTAACTTTCTGGGATAGTTTCTTTGGTAGCAACAAAAACCACCGTTTGCTGCTCAAGAGAGGGGAAGCATATCCTTGCGCAGAGCAGAGGACAGCAGGACCATACTGCTCAAGACAATTCAGGGCTTCACAGATCGAATATGCCCACTACTCTGTTATTGAAGTGCAAATCAGCAGTGCTTGATGGAGAGCAGCCAAGAAAGATGGGTTGTTACAGACGCATCTGCCTTGCCTGCCACCTAGAGCACTTTAACAGAAAGCGAAAGGAGATTTGTCAAAGGACAGCCATAAACTAGCAGGCACACCTTGGTGTGTTCAAGTCAGCTTTGCCCTGCCCCAGTGCTAGACTGCTCAGATACCCCAAAAGATTGTCTGGCAGCAGAATTTTTTGCTCGGACCTCAGTTATCTGACACTTGCAGTGAGAGAATTGCAGTGAGGAAGTGGTGCACAGAGGTAGGGCTTGTGGCTAAGCCAGGTCTGTACTGCAGAGTAAGATCTGCTCTAACCCCTCCCCGGTTTCAAGGGCAAGACTTACGATTAGTGAGCTCCTTGAGCTGCTGCTGTAGCGTGATGGAGGCATTGTAAGTACGGAATACCTTGGCTGTCAGTCCCTCCATAAGGTCTTGAAGGTGTTTATTTAAGATACTGGTCTAAGGAAGCAGAAAGGAGATGACAGCATTAGAATCGACCATAACGCCTGTAAAATCTCTGGACATACAGTTGACGAAGACACAGAGCTCATTGCTGAAGCCTGGTGTACTCAGATCTGACCACAACAGAATGGCCACAACATTACTGAAACCACAGGAAAAGTGAAGCAACAAGCATTAGATTGGTAACAAGTACCACAAGTGGTCATAAAAGTTTACTTTACTGTGGAAGTTTTGGTTCCCCACTCATAGAAATGTGCCTGTCCCAGCCCAGGAAAGGTGCCTGAATCACCACAGTGCTCCCAGAGAGCCAAAAGTGCAGTGGGGATGGCATCTGAAAATCTCGCCTCACACATTCATCACCTCTAAGCTCTGAAAAACCTCCCCAAGTCAGAGCCAGCCAGGCCGACCAGGAACAAAGTCCATCACTTCAGGAACCTGCGTGTACAGTGAAGAATGCAGACACCAGACTGAGACAGACTCTTGCTGCTTTTTGGCTGCTCAGGCCAGCTCTGAAAGAAACCATTTCTGGATCAGAGCAGCTGTCAGTGCCTGGTGCAGAGCGAGCCTGCTTATGTCGCTCTACCATCATTCCTCACAATTAGTGATGTGCTTACATTGAGGCGGTCAAAGAGGTCATCCTCAGGCTGCTTGTTCTCCATGAACAGCTGAAGATTCTTAAACACCTGCAGGAAAAGAAAACCAATCACTTCAGGCACACAGGCCAGACAGCACTAGGGTAGCAGTAATACACAGGAAGCAACACTGCCAGAGGGTCTCCCAAACTGTTTTCAGGCAATAGTGATGCTGCTGGTGGATGTCACTTCCCAGCAGGCAAAGACCCACCTCCCCATATAGTGCTTGTGTTGATGGTTCCTCCCCAGCTGACAGTGACCCCAAAGCTACCAGCTTTCCCTCATTTGCCATTATTACTCCAGTCAGAGAGACCTCTGAGCCATTTCCCATGGAGTGAAGCTTCCAAACCCCAACTCTTCACATTCTGCATTAAATATTTTGTACAGTTCCACCCCAAATAAGTCTCACTGGGACAGGGAGAATAATCAAAGCGTCTTTGATTATAGAGAGATCACAAATCCCAGCTACGTGCTCCAAATCCCCACTGCCCAGCTTCTCTACACCACACTTTCTTCTTCTACAGACACCCAAAATACAAAGATTTTCAGTTCCACAATAATCAATTCTCTGTTGTAAGCACTGAAGAGACACCAAGAGACAGGAACGCCAATAAATTTAAACAAGAAAAATGTCTTCTTCCTTAAACAAGGAAGTAGCAAATCCAGCACATGTAGTTTGAGTTTTTCAATTGTTCTGCTCTCCAAGAGGCCAACGCTTACTGCCCACGGTTGTTACAGCTCCCGCAACACCATACATGCAATATCTAACAAACTGGGCCTGCAGGGTCATGGGCCAGGTGCAAAGCTCTTACACTCAGACCAGAGTGTCATCCAGCACTATTTCAGAACCATTTATACTCTTACTTGTCTTGTGGGCCTAGAATTCCACCATCTACAGGTGACAAAACCAGAATGAGGTCCAAGAAGCTCATCTACCAGCTGTTACAGCTATCCTATGCCAACTCTTAAAACTGAGACCACAGGAGAGAGCAGTAAGATGCTGAAATATCTCATCTGCTGAGTTATGTCATGCCACCAGCAGGCTTACACTCCAAGGCACTGCCAGTATAAAGGGAGGAACATTAATTGACTTGTTTACTGGCTAGGTACCAGTGATGAAGGGCTCTGTTATTGCCATGGTTGCCCACATCTTTCTGGAATTCAGCCTGTGCAGATGCCTTACCCTCTTCTCAACAGGGACTTTGTTGTAGTATCGGATGGAGTCTTTCCCGAGGAAGTCGAACTCAACCACGTATTCCTGGCCATCCAGCTCAGGATGCAGCTTGATATGTTCTACTCTCAGAGAGCAGCAGCCCACGGTGTCAGCTGTTTCTCCTTCTTCTTTCTCATTACCAGCTCTCAGGGCAAGCTACATTTTTCAAGACAAGAAAGGTAACCATTTTAAACCATCCCAGTTAACACAGATGCTGGAAGCCTTCAGACACTGGCCTAGAATCAGCAGTGTCCATAGGAGAAGAGGAAGGGAGAAAATGCACTTGAGTGGGCAAAACTGACACAAAAATCTATTAAATTAACCTTAGGTTTTCTTTAAATCTGTTTTAAATAACCCTAAAGGCACAGATCTACCTAGATACCAGAATACTTAAGGAAAAATTTAAAGCAAGAAGCGTTACCATTTTTACCAGTTAGCTGTTATTTATGCAGTAAGTCAAACTAAAAGACAGCTCTGACTAATGGAAATACATTCTTAAGAATCAAACTGACTTCCAGGTGAACTCAGCCTGACACAAAAATCATAAAGTTCAGTTGTTCATCTTCTATGATCACTCCTCTTCACTGCAGGCTAAATAACTAGACTTTATATAGCATACCCAACACTTTGGGTTATATAAATCACCTAAAGGCTATATTTAGCTGCATAAAGAGTGTTTTTTTAACAGTACTGGCTCAACCAATTTCTAATCTTTGAAAAAAAAAAACCCAAACCCTTCTTGTTATGTTGTTCCATCAAACTCTCCTCATCTCATCCCATAGGGTTTTATCTTTTTCTGTGTGTGTTCATAGGAATGCAGAATTATTCCAATCAAGGTTCACACCAAACCATTTTGAACAAAACCTGTTAACTCAGCTGGTCAAGACGCCATACACCATGGTAACAGCTCCCTGGGAACTGGTTTTAAGTAGCTTTAAATGCATTGATACAACTGCAGTTTGCTTTGTGCTGGGGTGGAAAAAAAGTCAGCATAATTATGAAACCTCATGACTGTGACTTCAAGCTAAAGAGGTAACACACCAGCAGAAATTCCCAGCAGGAAAACTGAAACAGCTGGAGACAAAAGGCCCACACAAACTTCCCAGTGATCCAACTGGGCAGTTCTGGAACCAGGCTGTGAGTTTTGCCTGAACTAAAACAATGCTGCCTGAAATAGCCACGTTCAGTACAATAGTTCATTGCTTTGGATTCCAGGTAGTGGGAAGGAAAAGGAGAGGGGAGCCTGCCCACCAGGAAGTCTCAGGATACCTTAGTAACTGGGCTCAATTCTGCCTTAGGAACAGACAGATGGCATTCCCAAGTACTCCCAGCAGGACAGGGAGGGTAAGAGGAACGTGCTGGGGAAGCAGCCTTACTTTGTCAATGAAGTAGAGTGCCACAGCCCTCTGCCGTACTTTCATCTCTTTGGATTTCCAATCTTCTCGATACTGGTTCCGGATTTTATCTACACACTTCTTCAACCTCCGGGCTGTCTCGTACTTCTGCCAGTCCTTCTCACCCTGCAGAGAGAGAGGTGCAGCACAAACAGCATTAGAGAGCAGGCAAAGCACCAGCTCCAATCTGCATCTCAAGGCTTTACAAGCCTGTGTGTGGCAAATGGCCTCGCTGTACAAAACAGCTGAGATTTTGCCACTCAACAGCTCAGCGTCAAACTCTGCTGCCAGGCAGCTGTAGGTAATTCAGAGCTCCACATTAAGTGCTTCCACAGAAGCAACTATAAAGAGAAATGATTTTATGTCTTCCCATGCTTCTCAACATAGAAATGGTTTCCTCTACCCTATTCAGATGACACGTGTTCTTTCAGCTGTGTAATTAAACACCCATAAAATGTAAAAGGAACATCAACAGTTCATCATCATCATTATACATTCAAGGCATGGCAAGAAGAGGGCATGAATTCACAGGGAACAGACATTTTCCTCTATACTTGTAGGACAAATCCCTTGTTTTTCAACTCTGGAGGAAAAAAAAAAAATTCTCTCACAGAAAGAGGTCATGAGAAGAACTTCAATCCTACCCCAGAAACTGAAGGCTTTGAACATCATTGCTTTTATGGAATTCATCTGTTGACTGGTTACTTACTCCCACAGCAGGTGTTTTTTTTTCCCCTTCAGTGATGAGCTCCTCATCAGCCTTCTCAGCCAGAAGCCTGGCTGCATTTTTAGTTTTACAACTAATTAGCAACCCATGGTTATAACTACATTACATGATTAGGCAGGGGGAAGTTAGGGCCAAAAGTAGGTAAGAGATCCACCAGAGCAAGTCTGTTCTTGGATAAATTGTTTCCTTTTGGGTTTACACAGGGTAAAGGATTCCTGCTAGGAATGACACAATGATACTTTCAGCAGACATTTTCCAGCTCTCATCTGCTCTCCTGTGCAGTAACTACATTCCTCCTGTCTAAGGGGGAACAGAAGCACAGAACCTTTCCTGGTTTTCAATCAGTGTGGGATGAAACAGCACTAGAGCTTTATTTCCTTTCTCTCCCAGCCAACAACTACATTTGCTTCTTGGAGACATGGCTACTATGATTTTTTTTTTTTATTTAACTAGATCCTTACCTTAATTCTTGAGCTAGGGTTCAACATGATGTATTTGATAGAGCCCTGGATGTTCTCAGTCCATGACACCAGCCAGGTAACCTTGTTGTCATGTCGGACCTCTTTCCATTTGTGTCCTGGTGGAGGGGAGGGGATCTTGGAATCCCTGCAGAGAATTGTAAAACCTCTAGTTAAGACTTTCAAACATCATACATCAAAACAGAGAAAGTAATGAGGATCAGCACACAAGGAAAGCACAGAGTAAAACTGAGGTGAGGTTAACTACGCATTTCCACAAGCAGGAAAACAAGTGACTCCAAGTGAACAGTCAAAGATGAGAAATTCAACTGCTGTCAGTATGTATCTGCTGTAGAACTGTACTATAGGTAGGAACGCATTGCCAGAAACAGCTCTGATCTGTGGGCACAGCAATAGTGCAGGCAATTATCAAGAGGAGACTGAAGAGAAGCCCAGGAAACCTTAGCTTCTGACACAAAGGAAGACAAAATAAGGCAAACTACCTAGAAAAAACCGAATTTCTGGCAATACTAGCACAAAAGACTTTTTGAGCAGATGTAGGCTGTGGGCACAAGGAAGAAAATCCATTGACAAAAGTTGTACATGAAACCTGTGATAGCCTTGTTCAGTCCTTGCTTGCATGACTCAGTTTCTTAGCCACAGAAGAACGAGAGAAGCAGCACACATTTCTACAAGGCTGAGTATCAACCTCTCAAGGATTTTTAAAAGGAAGCTATCCTATCTAGAAAGCAGAGCCAAGGTGTGAAGCATCCAGTGCTCACTTGCTGCAGTTAATGATGATGTCTTCTGGCATGATGCGCCTCTTCAGCATGCCCATTTTGGGATGGTTCCCACGACCTCGGAAGAGACCTGGAGGTTCAATTTTGAAGTTGGCAATTCTCTCCTTGTGGTTGTCCATCACACAGTAACCATATTCCTTCAATAGCCGCTCGTTCTCCTCTTTGATTTTCTGGAAAAAAAAAACAGAAGCAAAGATGAAATGCTACATCCAGCACCACACACTTCTCTTAAGTGCCAAGATTTAAAAGCAGTGTAGTGCAAATATAAAAACAGAGTCACAAGTGGTTTAAGTTACAAGGGACTTTTATAGCTTACATAATCCAACCCTCCTGCAGTAAAAGTAGGGATATCTTCAGCTAGAGCAGGTTGCTCAGTGCCCCAACCAACCTGACCTGAAATGGTTCCAGGAATGGGGCATCTACCACCTCTCTGGGCAACCTGTACCAGGGCTTCACCACCCTAATCATAAGCCATTTCTTCCTTCTATCCAGTCTAAATCTCCATCTGTTAGTTTGATGCCACCACTCTTTGTCCTGTCACAACAGGCCCTGCTAGAAAATCTGTTCCTGTTTTTCTTATTTGCCATTTTAAGCACTGAAAGGCCACAATAAGGTCTTCCCAGAGCCTTCTCTTCTCCAGGCTGAACCACCCCAACTCCCTCAGCCTTTCTTGATAGGAGAGGCATTCCAGACACCTGAAGCTGAATGATGAAGATGCAGCTCAAAAAACCCAAGATCTTCACCACGGCAAGTGCCGTGTCAACACACAGAGCAGAAAATTATTCATGAAACACACAGATGAACTGGAAAAAGTGAAAGAATGTGTGAAAATTCTCTTAAGACTGGTATTTGAGGGGGACTGATTAGGTCTGGCGAAGACACCTACAGTTTTGCCACAAACAGGCATTTAGTTCTATCCACATATCACAGCTACGAGGGCAGCCCCAACACAGTACTGGTATTTCATGGTCTGTAGTCAGCATTTGACATCCACCAGACTTTACATCTTATTGTTTATGTAGAAAAACTCAGACTTCTGTGTTTGATCTCAGCATCAGAAAGTAGGCAGAAGAATGTCTCCAGTCTGCCACATGTCAAGCCTGTGTCAGCAAATGGTCTCATAAACAAAACACAATCTCCTAAGTAAAAATGTGCTGAGATTTCACTGCATACTTCTGTGCTTGAACTCTAATTATATGGAAGGAAAAAATAACAACATTGTAGCTCAAAATAAAACATCTGACCCATAGACAGCACTGGTGTGCCAGCTAAAGAACTAGCAGAAAAAGCTACTTCTGCTCCATTGCAGGGAACTGAGAAGGGCTCACCCACACATCTACCAAGTGGAAAGAGCAGTAAGATATGGGCTCTATTTTAGTAGCACCCTTCTGACCCCAAAGCCCATACTTCGAAGCTGCCAAACCCC
This sequence comes from Ramphastos sulfuratus, assembly GCA_013399055.1. NCBI lineage: Eukaryota > Metazoa > Chordata > Aves > Piciformes > Ramphastidae > Ramphastos > Ramphastos sulfuratus. The sequence goes on from WBNM01020179.1 coordinate 167,957, forward strand.
TCACTAAAAGGACAATCACTGCAGCACTGCAAAAGATCAACTTAAATCTTGGGGCAAGATTCCAAATTCCATTGCAGTACATCTCAGTCATCTTAAAACCGTTTAGTTCTCTCCCCACAAGCCACTGCAGTCATGATACTGGAAAATGAAGTTTGTGTTTTATTCACAAAACTGCATTACCTAAGATTTGTTCTCTCATTTTATTCTCTAATGTCACTGCTGAGTCCTTTCCATCATCCCCAATATTGCCCTCCAAACCCTATGAGCTTCTAATGAAAATCTGCCCTTAACTGGGTATCCACAGCACATTATTGGCCAGCGACCAAGGCACGCATGAAGGCAGCACCTCTGATTCTCTTTACTTAAGAAGGATCATGAGCTTTAGTATCACTTTAAATCAGGATAAAGATTCAGCTGTAAACAGTGCTTCGTCAAACTACTGAGCTGATCAGCAAAGATTCCTGCAGTTAACATGAAAGTAACAATTTGAAAGCTAGTGAACACTGACTTACAAGCAGCAAGGCAGGCAGAGGGATGATTGCACAAAGATGTTTACAAGCCAGCCAAGAATCAAGAAGTCTCCTAGAATTCCCTCTAATATACCTGTTTCTCCTCCTTGGACATCTGTTTCCTAGCTTCCGACTGAGCTTTGAAATACTGGCTCATGTGGGTGAAGTCACACTTGCTGAGGTTGGTGATAGTGCTCTTCTCCTCAGAGGTCATTTCCTTGCAGAAAGAAAGTAAGGCTTTAAGTAAGTTTTCATGCACAGTAGAACTCACCCTACCCCAGGCAGTTTTAACAGGAACAACAGACAGGTTCTCACAATATACCCCAAGCTCTTGCACATGCTTCCCTCAGCTGGGGTCAAAGAGAAAAGGACAAACAGTAGCTCCACACCTATGGAGTGTCAGCCTGCTGCTCTGATCTCTGTGAGCACTGGGCAATGCTGTGCCACCTACCGTATCAGTCTCACCCTGAACAGTGACTGGGACTGCTAGGGACAGGGACAAAAAAGTCAGCAACCCATCTAGGAAAACTGCAACTGATCTAAAGGTTTGATCTTATGGCTGATGACTGAGGTGAAGTTCTGAAGTTTAGGTCTTTGCAAGGGGTTTCCTTTGAATATAAAGCTGGGTCTTCACCAAGGCATGTAACAGTCAGATCATCTCTACCCCACTGTGCTGTAGGTAGCAAACCTGGCTGGGAGAAGCCTGACTTGTTAGTTTAGAAAGGCATTTATGACAGGGTCCTTCCTGGTGAAACTACAGGATAAACTTGAAACTTCAGAGCTGTGATCTGATGCTGCTTTTAGCAGCCTGACAGTAGCTTTCTTGTGCATGGGAGAGCAGCCCCTTTTCACTGCCCAGCACTGAGGAGACACCACTGAGCAGTCACTACAGCCCAGCATCACATGCCTACCTTTCTCCAGTCTTTGAAGAAGTTTTTCCTGAAGATCTCCTTTGTAGTGTACTCATGATCAAGCATTTTTGCAAAGAATGTGGCAACTTCTTCTGCTTTGGTACTCAGCTTCATGACTTTACCTATGAAGAAAGGTTTTCTTTTTAAAGAAAATAGTAAACAGGAGTTGAAGGCAGAAAGAGGCCACAGTAACTACCTTAAAGGACACTGTACTTTTACCACAGAGAAGTTTTCCTTTCAAAACGTTACACAGTACAGCAAATTGGATGGACAAAGGAAGCAGTGGAGCACAATTGCTTGACTTTCATTGTAAACATTTGGAAAAAAGTTTCCTCTGGAATCTAAACATTACAAAAAGCAACAGCAATGTGATGTGAGACAGGTCTGTGAGGCACAGGGCAGGAAGGGGAAAAAGGCCTCCTGCAGGAAACCCTATGCTGAGACACAGTGGTGTGTGCGCTCCTGGGGAGATTCTGCTGTTTGAAGTGGAAGAGATGAGGGGGGTTTATTACATTTCATATTCAGGTACTCAAACATATGGGAAACACAGCCTCTGTATTCCTCTTCTACTCACAGAGGGACTCCACTTTGGAACACCTCTTCCAGGCTTCAGCTATTCCAAGCCAGGAAGAGCCCTTCCTAGGGATACACAGCAAAAAGGCTGCAAAGTGATGCCAAATACTTAACTCTCCTTGACTGCAGGAAAATGGGTCAGGATGCTGCTCATGGTTCCCTTTGCCATGGGAACACACTCCTGTGTCTCTAAATCAGACTCAAAGGTAGTCACTTTTGAGAAAGCTTGAGCTTTCAGGGAACAAAGAGGTCACAGTTCGGGCTCATCTGCAGGACTGCGGTACAAAGTGAAACTGCTGCAAGGGAAGGCTGAGAAACACAAGGGACAAGAGGCTACTGCAGCGTTGAAGCTGTGGATTCAACAATCTAACATTCCTATCGAGTGTCTTGTTGGCCCAGATTGCATTCCTGATGACATGTGAGGTGCCAGAGATCCCTCTGAAGGGTTTTGCATGCAGCTCACATCGCCAGCTTGTTGCAAGAAATATTTAAAGTCGCAGTGGGCTGGCAGACACTCAACACCTGTGGAGCTTTTAACGACTATTTTAGTGCACAAAAGTGAATACAAGAAACACTGCTGCTGATTGTTGATTCTATGCTCTTGGAAAAATACCACACTTGATTTACTATGTGCTTTAAAGAAGTTGCATCATCTCCAAAATTAAAGCATGGGAGTCAGCTATAAAACCTTAAGATCTATAAACCCTCGTAAAACAGGGCTTAGCAAAAGGTCCTCCCAAGGATCTGAGAAGATTCCACAATTAAATTAAACCAACAGTAACTCTGCCAATTTTTAAGCTGCAACCTAAAATACAGCATTTGTTTGCTTATAACAGGAAATGGGGGGAGGGAGAGACAGTGAGGGAAACCATTTTTCCAGGCTGCAAGTCCAGCTTGAAAGGGGCAGTTGAGTTAGGAACATGTCTGGGGCTAAAATGACTGCTCTTTTTCCAGAAAGCTGAAGGCTCAGGTGCCTTTATTGAATCACTTCAGAATATATTTCACTGGACTCGATTTCCTTTTTTTTTTTTTTTTTATACAAAGGTTTGAAGGGGTTTTCAGTGTCAGGGATACGCTTTTTAAATAAGAAAAAGATTCATTCCTGAAGCATGAATATTAGTTACCTGACTCAAAAACTGACAGCCAGAGAGCAACTGGAAGACATCATGAGCAGAAGAGATCACATGGCCAGGAATTAAATGCATCATCTGCCATCACTTACACTCCTACCTCGCCCCACTAACAGAAGAACATTCAAATTCAAGCCACTTTTGGGGTATCAGCAGGAGCCTGTTAGCCCACAGTCACTGTAACGTACCAGTCAAACTCTACACGTTGGCTTTGGTGTTTCCAGCTCCTACACCGAGCCTGGCATTGTAGGCACTAACAATAGCTTTGGCAGTCATTGTGTCAGATGAAAAAAAGCAGTCTCACCACAGCACAGTCCCTAGGCAAGGGACAAATTCCTCCAGTGACAGCCTGCAGCAGGGCAGCTGGCTGGCCAGCCAGGGTGTGATTATTGGACCCCACAAATCATCCCAGGATAATCTTGAAATTAGGTGATGCCTGGTGAGCACAGACAGCAGCTCTCAGCAGCTGCTGTGTAAATCAGACAGATGATTCTTTGCCTAGCTTCTCAAGGAAGACTTATGTGATTGTTTTATTGGCCACCCTGTAACTGTAGGGCTTATTGATGAATTTCTGCCACAAGAGGTTGAAAAAATCCCTGCATTTCCTAGAGGTTACAGGAAATGGATGGCTAGACAGACGAACAGGTTATTGCTGCCTGCACTGAAGGGACAGCTACAGCCCAACTGCCTCTCCTTTTCTCTAGACAGCACAAGAGATATCACACATTCTTCTACAGAGAAGAAAAACTCCAACTTGATGTCAAGTCCTTATCAAACTCTAAGACAGAAGTTTGTAGACATCCCTGATCACTGTGCTACTTGCTTGGAGACAGCCTTTATTAGGCTGCAATATGTTTATGTCACTACACTGCTGCTGAGATGAATGTCATCTCTCAGTATTTAAAAAACACTCTGTCGTGTCACATGCAAACAGCACACTGCTCCTGGAGCAGTTCCATGCCCAGATGTCCCCTTCACCAAAAATTACGTTTTCATCCATTCAAAAGCCTCCCACTTAATCCAATCCTGGGTTAATTTGATCCTTCATTTAACATGATCACAGGACTAAAAGGAAACACACGGGTCATCAAGTCTGGTCTCCAGCAGGCATCACATCATATAATTCCTTCCACATGAGCCAGTCAGCCCAGCATATTAGAATCCCACACCAATTAGTTCTACCACACACAATGGTTGGTGAGTGGGACCATGACTTACACCAGAGGGCTGTGTCCTTGGGGTCACCCTGTGCATTCCTACAAGATCCTACTCATCTGTATCCAAATTCAATTGTCTTTTATTTCACTCATGTCAACAAGTGATCACAAACTGATCAACTGATGGAAGTTGCAAATCATAAGGTTAAAGGAGAGAGAGCAAGCCTAAAGATGACCAGTGATGAAATAGCTACAATTAAATACTCTACCAGTTACACAATACTACTCTCAGGTTTAAGACTTGTATTGTTAAGAAACCTAAGAGATTTACCACTACAGAGAGATGGAGAGTCCATCTCCATGTCAGCTTGGTTAGCAGAATTCAGCAGGCTGTTCCTTTACAGATCCTTCCTTTGCTTAGCCCTGAAGAAACTTCTTTTAAGGCTAACCACTAAACTAAAACCACCTACTCATCTCTTCAGTCCCCAGAAGAATGCCACAGTTTATTTCTCTTCCCAGTAAGTGGAAACACAGATTAACTCACCATCATAATAAAACTTGACATTTTCAGGCAGAGGTTCATATGGTGGAGCAAATACAGGACCTTTGTGCTCCAGGAACTTCCACTTAATGCCTTCAGGGTAGCGCTCTTCTTCCCACCTTCAAGAGAGAAATAGGAACCAATACAATTTTAAGCTTCTAATCTTCATTTTATTACTATGTGGGTATAAGAGTGTGCTAAAGAAAAATCAGCAAGCAGTCATTGCTTTGCTGGGAGCAGATCAAGTACAAATATTCAATGCACTGTCACCATTTCTTTTCTTTTTCCCCCACTTTTTTTTAGGGCCATCTCCATAAACAGAACACCTTGGGCCATGTGTTGTCTGATGAGACCACTGCCTTCATCTGCCACTTGCTGCTCTTTACACGAAATCACACAGCTGAAAATGCTTAGAACTTAAGAAAACGAAGAGTTCAGCAGTGTAGAGCAGGGAGAATCACACCAAATTCAAGTCAGCTGTGATCTAATAGCAGGCCCAGGATGCCTGCTCAGCAAAGCGAAACAATTGCAGTATGTTACACTGCTGCTTTCAGATGTGGACAAGTACAGCATTAAGGGCAGAGATAAAAGAAACAGATGTTCATTTACAACCTAAATGAGAACAAACCTGCATGGAAGAGAAAGACTGAAACCTGCTTGGTCATCTTAAATTCATACCAATTCTTTGGGTAAGAAAAGTGTACTTGAGGAAAACCAGAGCAGCACAGGGAAATAGCAAAGTTGCCTTACAGCCCCTCCATAAAAGTGTTTAGCAAATGATGCATTAGGTATGAGAACACAGCGAGGCAGGCGCCACCAAGCCCACATTCCAGCTGAACAGGGGCAGCAATTCATCTACAGAGAAAAGGGGTCCTGCCAGGCCAGTATCCTCCCCCCTGCCCCGTTCCCAGTACCCTGTGCCCACCCCACTGACTCCACACTCCTCCCTTCCCCCTTTCATGATTACCAGATCATGCTGCTGGCACAGGATTCCCTGCTGAGAAAGGCTATTTTACCGTAGTGATCAATCAACTGGAAGACCATTAACCCGCCACAGGCCTCCAGACAACTTTGTTGAGCAGCCATGACAATAAAAAAAAAAGTTTAAGCTTCCCCCTAGTGTCAGCCCTTTGGAGCAGTTCCATTTCGGGTGCAAGAGCAGCTGAGAAGAGACGTGTGTGTCCTGCATGCGTCTCAGCTGTGATGTACAAATCCAGATCACTTCATCCCTACCGAGATAACAGGGTCACTGTGCAGGAGATTAGCACTGCACAGAGAAACAAAGAGCTGCTGCTAGAAGACACTTGAAATGCTTCACTGGTGCCTGTACATCAGTAATTTAGGAACAACAGCAGCATGGGAAGACACAGTGCGGTACTGTAGCACCATCTTTGCCCACAGCACTAGACCCGATTTTGTCTTATGTAAAGCACAGCAACATCTTGAAGAGCAAAATGCACAACCTAGCTATCAGCACAAAGCCTACATGCCAGATTTCAGCCCCTGGCTGGGAAGAAGGCTTGAGTAAACTATGCTGATAGAAGAAACTAATATTGACATTTTAAGTTTTAGATCCCAAATATTTACATTCCTAATGATTGGGGTTTCTAAAATAAAAATAAAAAAAAAAAAAAAAAGATAATTAAAGTTAGAAATCTAAATAGTTTGTCAAACATAGGCCTAGGTTCTTCTACCAGAAGCTCCTTCTAGCAAAATAAAACTAAATCATTGGCCTTTGCTTTCAGGCAGGCAAAGGTTATCCTCTCTGACACTGAGTATTTTTATTCTAGAGAGAATAAAAAGGAGGGGAATCATCCACAGTAGCTATGACTTTACAGAATAGGTTTGTCAAGAATTCTTGCTTTTCAGCCACAGTTTTTTAAAGATTTATCACTCTGGTAGTTATTTGATGAGACATTTTGCTCCTCGTATCCATTCCTGCCCTTTTAGAAAGGCTGCATGCAAAAGGAGTACTAAAAGGTAGCAGTTTAAACAGACAGCTGAAGGACATTGTGCCTTCAGGGAGGGCTACAAGAGAGCACAGGATCCATGGGGTGGTTTTGAAGTCCAAAGTTACCAAAATGTTTGTCATAAAAGAACACGAACCATTCCCAATCCCACCTCCCCCTTCTTCCTAAACCTTGTACACAAGTGTCAAGACAAAAGGTAAAAGTGAGCCTCCTGAGGTTAGCAAATTTTTCATCCCCCTTTTGTTTTTAAATAAAAAAAGCACTACAGCAATACTGCCCAAGGTAGCTCGTGGTCCTAAAACAATGTCCTACAGATGATTTTGCAGGAGTAAGGAAAGGAGTCTTACTAATTTCAGCAGAAACTGTGCTAATTAATCATACACATTCCTCAACTAAATCCCACATCGAACCTGTCTAAGAATGCCAGGATGGCTCAGGAGGGTAGAGAGGGGAGGGTTTTTCAAGTGGAATGCAAATAGAGAAGATTCTTAGGAATAAAACCAAAATGTACCTCAGGGATATGTTACTTCAAGGAAATTAACTTGCTACAAGGTGGGAGAAGCGCTCCTGAGGTATACTTCTGGATCACACATTCTTCACACACTGACAGGGTGTGAAAATGACCTCTAAAGTGCTCCACATGCTGATGAACAAGACCAATGCCTTGGGAATGTCTAGCATCAAGTATTCACATAAGTGAGGATGAAAATGCACAAGGCAGCAAGCCCTTGAGGAAACAGCCAAAAAAAGATATCAGATGTTCAGAAAATTGACTCAGATGGAACACAAAATGCCCTTAAGAGACACAACTGAAGTGCAGATGAAACTCTGTCCAAAGACTCTACACAGAGCTGCAGATGGACAACAGGAACATCGGCAGAAGGGTGCAGTTACCTGCTGCCAAATTTTGCAGAACATGCTTTCAAAGGCAGTTTTCCTTAGCAGTAAGCACCAACCACAGAGCTTAACCCAGCTACCTGGGACTGTGCTGCCAAGGCAGGTGAGGGAAGAACAGGACAGCTTTCCAGTAAAGGTTTGCTATTGAAGGATACAGACTACAGTAAAAGGGAGTTGTGATAACAGAATATTAAGTTAGACAGAACCAGCAAGGGTATCTGAGACAAAGCCAAAAAGACAACAGATCGTTAAGGCTTAAAGAGACCTTCTGTAGCTCCCTCCTGCTTCATGTCCCTGTAGTTGGCTAATGTCAAAGCACATTGAAAATGTGCTGTCAAACGGACTGAGAAAAAAGTGGATTGCTCAGGGGAAAAAAAAAAAAAAAAAAAAAAAAATCAGTATACTTTTGGGAGGGGCCTGAAAACCAAAGAGAGTGTAAAACTATGAAAAAAATACACAAGTGCTGATGTTCTGGAGAAGCTGTGACAATCAAAGAGAAATATACAAAGACTATGAACACTACAGATAATCTTTCTGCTTAAAAGGTGAGTCAATGAGAGTGACAATAAAGGGGTAGAAGACTGAACCTGAAAGGACTGAAGATTGCAAAGGCATTCCCCAACACTATAGATCTAGTAAAAGGAGCCAAATGATCTGAAGAAAGAAAATGCTCATGGAAACATCCTCAAAAGGTCGTAAAAATACATTAGAGGAGATTGTAAGAGTGCAGAAAACATACACACTTTTGAAAACTACACAGGCATTAAACTGAGGGATGTACCAGGGCTAAACTTCAAACCATATCAGTAATAGCTTCTCAAATGTAGCAGTAACAACAGTTTAAATTGCTGTGGATGGTTGCAAAGGCTGCAGCCTTACATGGGCACTAATTCTTACATGGGGCACTAGTGATGCAGCACAGGCCTGTCTTCTAAGTGAACCAGAAGAGTTCAGATTTATTTCAAAAAGCTTCTAAAAAAATTGAAGTGATTGAAAGCAGTTTCAGAAGCTCAGCCATGTTACTTTAGCATCTTGGGCAAGACAGGAAGCATTCATTCATTCATCCATCAAAACTTCCTTTCAAAATTCATCTTTCGAACAGCCCCAGCCTAACTGGCCACTTGACCAACACTCATTCCGTGCCAGAGGCAGAAGCAGTTTTGAGACACACACAGTTGGCATCCAGCTAGAATAAGGTGGTGGACACCCACTGGGGGCTTACCCTCTATATATAAATAGGTGAGATCTACTAGAATACTGGCTAACACATCTGCACACCTTTATATATTCCTGCTGATACCCTCCAAGCCTACAAACTTTGATATTGTTCTGCAGTGTCAGCTAGGAGCAGGTTGTAGGCACAAGAATACTGGGATTTGATCATTCTGCAGAGATCAGGAAAAAAATCCCAGAGACCCCACAAAACCCCTCTATTTCTTGTCTTAGTCCTATCAGAAAAGGTATTTCACTTCTGCTTCAGAAGATGAACACAGTGAATCTGCTATTTATTTAGAGCTTACCAGAAAGTAAGCCAATTATTGAGAACAAATCCTCATGAATCAATGGAAGAGAAGGCCAGATGTGCTTATTCAGTCAGCATGGGGGGTAACAGGAAAGGCCAGGTGCAGAGGCAGACCTACAGCACTGACATAGTTACCATTTCCATTTCTGCTCCTCTTCTTTTTTCGGCTTCTTTCTCTTGTCTGCTTCAGGGACTTTCTTGTCTTTGCTCTTTGCTTTCTTTGCTTTGCTGTCCTGCAAAATGAGTAAGAATCTGTTAGAACAAGTTGCTGTTTCTCCCACTTTCCATGAAAAGAGGTTTTAAAACTATAACACTGTCTCTTGGGGTATATAAGTTTGACCACAAACAACTGAATTCCTGTGGCCTCACTACATAAACGTGCTCTTAGATCATCCTATTAAGTCAAAGTCTGCTAATGGTTCAAATTCTGTTGTAAGCCAAATCTTTTTATTTTACATTTGGGACATGCTAAGTGCAAAAAGCCAGTTTTCTGCTTCACCTGGTAAGTGGCAAGTCTGGGTCAGAGTAACATCACTTTGTAGAGAAACACACTTCTTGGCTTGCACTACTGTATCTAGTCTGGCAGATGCCTGAGAGCACACTCACACCACTGAAGTAGCTTCTGGGAATATGCTGGTATGTGCTCACCAGAGATACTTCCAGTGAATTAGAGAATTAACCACATTGCCAGGAGGTGCTTGCAACATACATCTCACATAGGTATCTTTGCTAGATGTGGAGTGGAGACTCAAATTATGGCTAATTTCTCTTTGCCAAGTCCCTCTCCAAAGAAATTTCCACCTAGCCTACACCTAAAAACTTCATAAGCATCTTTCTATCAGTTGATCTCAGATTCACTCCTCTGCTTCAGAACTGTGCCACATCATTTGTTCAATTACCATTTGTTGTCAGTATAGTTCCTCTACCCTCTGTGATCTACTGAACAGAAGGACTGTGCACTGCCTGGAAGTTCACATTTTGGTGATATCATTTTCATCCATTGTTTTAACAGTAGGAGAGAAAGTTTTCCTGATTTATTATATGTTATGGCTCAGGTAAGTTAACCTGCAACACAGCCAAGGATCTATCACACACAGCTTTGGCCCAGACTGTCCCCTTCCTCCTTACCCTTGTATCAGATAGACCCTACTCTACATGATTCAACGCCAAATTGTCTTGACCATAGAAATAAACTAATCTTTTAACATTACCTCTTCTTCCTCTTGTTTCCTCTTCTTTGCTTTCTTTATGTCTTCTGTTTTGATTTTCTTGGGCTTGTAATCAACGCTGTAAGAACAAAAAGACCAACTGATGAAAATAATCAAATTTCCAGAACAAAAAAATAAAGAAGTCATACAAAATTGGTGTGTACAAGTTCACAATGTTTATGGCATGCTTTGTTTCTAAAGAATATAATTTTATGCCCCAGTGTCTGAACACTGAAGAATCCCTATACAGCAAAGCAATCTCTGCAACTCTCAGACTGCTGAACTAAAAATCTTCTTTAACGAAGAATGGATTCAAAAGTAGCAGCCACCCAGGGATTACCTGGGATGAGATAAATGGGCTAAAACTTATTGGTTTGTTCTATCTCAAACTACTTTTCTGATCATTAGCCTGGAATCTGCCCACAAGGCTCACTTTTTTTGCACCCCCTATTAGGTCAAACAATAGCAAAACTGACTGCTGGCAACTTCTTAATCTTTCCACTGCAGACATGAGATGGGAGGTCACAAAAACTTAACAGAAGGGAGCAAATGATTACACAAAAGATGTCACACCCATTGCTCTTGGAAGCTGAGAAATACCACACAGGGACAGAATGCCACTATGGGAAAACCCTTCCAAGCCTTAAACTAAGGCTGCTAAGAAGGTCATACTAAAGAGCTGGATGTACATAGATGGTGACAGATCACAGTGGGATGTATCTGACCTTTTCTTCTACTACACTAGGCAAACATCAGATTTACAGACAAAAGTCCTCAGTATAACCCACAGCTATTTAGGGTCTAGGTAAACCACACTAAGCAGTGCAGGCAAAGCTTCCCCCAGCCCCTAAACAGGCTGACAACACATTTTCTCATTCTTGTGCAACCATTTCTTCACCCAACAGAAACCACTGCAGCCACTTAGCTAGCATTAATACCTCACTTGCTCAAATTTATGTTCCACAGTCTTCATTGCTGTATTTTCTCTACCTACTTTCTGGTTTGGTTTTTTTTTTTTCTTTTTTAATAGCTCTGCAACACTTCACAGCAGTATCTGCAGAAGCAGGAAATGACATTTTGCCTTGGACATCACAAATACTATCTTTGCCTGGCAGAGAGAACTTGTAATGACATAAGGAGTCTGGTCTCAAACCCCCAGTCACCCATGTGAACAAGCCTGTGCTAATGACCTGAGATTCCACCTGCTCCCTCGGTGTTATCTTTTCAAAAAGAAAGGCAAACATCTAAGCCACCTGCACCCACGTCACTTACTCATCATCCTCTCGAGGTCTCTTCAAGGGTTTGCAGTCTTCTTTTTGAGATATATAAAACCCATCATCATCTGGCTCATCTTTAATACGTGGTGGACTACAAAAAGAAGCAAGGAAAGGCTGTTCTTACTTCAAAGAGGAAGTTCCTTGGAAACCAGCATCAACTCTTCTAAGAAATGACCACCTCCAAAACAAGCATGTCTTCTGGTCCCCAAAGACCTGAAGTGTGGCATTCTCTGAATACTCACACACAGCATAAGGAGAGGGTCACTCAGTCTCTACATATTTACCATTTCTTGAGCAACATCAAGACCAATTTCAGCTGCTTAGATTTCACCATGTTTCTTTGAGCAAAAGACTGTAGCTTCCAGCACTTAACTGAAAATTTAAATGTGTGCGTGTGCAGTCAGACACTAGTTTCAATTCAATATCCTTATTGAGCCTAATAAGCAAGAAAAAGATCATCAACTAAAATATCTGAAAGCTATTTCCCTGAATATTTGGCCAGCTAAGTACTGAGGCATGTGAAAAACAGAAAAGGAAACAAAGATTTGGCAAAGTTAAAACTCAATCAGTCTTTTCACTGTCCAAACTACGGGAAGTAAACAATCCCACCCCTTTCAACAGAACAAAATATTAAGTCAGGCTCAATGTTTTCTGCCATAATGTCCCAATACATCAGTAGTAAGAATGAAAAATAGAGTATCAATGCAAGAGAGTCTATCTCTTTAAATGAACTCATCATTTTTACATCTCACAGAAGCATTTCACTTATCTTCATAAAGAAAAGGACATCTCAAAGAGTCCAAAATTACATTTTGAAGCACTTAGTGCTGCTCCAATCAGGTAGAAAAAGTAACAGTGCCATCCTGGGCTTTCCTATTCACATTCAATCAGCAATTTCTAGATGAAATTGACTCAGTTTCCAAGTCAACATGTGGATTTTGCAATTGGTTGCAGGGAAAGAGAAAAAAAATAAAAAACACCTCAACAAAACCACCAGCATTCTGCTTTGTGGATCACTGTCAGCAAGAGACATTGTGGAATCTTATTTTAGCTAGTAATGCATCCATGAAGCAGAACAAGGCAGTTTGCTCTTTAACAGCTGTAAAGCCACTGCAGTGCTGGCAGATGCAACTCAGGAGAAACAGATATGTGCTGCTGTAAGAAGCCATTTCTGTGGCACTCCCTGTGATTAACTGAGACACAAGTCTGCAGCACATTGACAGTTGCAACACATCTATGGAAAAAGAGGATTTTGTCCCATTTATTTTTTTCTCCCCTGCAGGCAGAAATCTAAAACTACTGTTTATTAAGTTACTAAGAATTTTATCCAGTTTATTTTAACACTGAAAGATTTCACAACATTCTGTAATAATGGGGAATAAAGTGTGATTATGTTAAAAGAAAGGAGCCGTATGACCAAGCTGAACCTTGGGTTGCATTGTTCCCAGGATTTTAACATGGCTCATCCTACCAAGTCTTGGGCAAGAAAATCAAAATCATCTGAGTGAGAGCATTTTTCTCTGACAAACTTGTAAAAAAAGAGTATTTCAGCAGGAAAGAGAAGAAAATAATTATTTTACTTATAGTCGGGTTTTGATTCTGAAGGCACAGTTGTAATGGTTTTCATTAAACACACACAAAAGCACTCTTGGACCTAGAGGACCCAGGTACCTTGATATGAGAACACCCAAGGCAAGATTAGCACATGCCCACAACTGCATGTCTGCAATTCTGCTGAAGAGTAGAGGCTAGCAAGAGTTACTATTAGCTGTCTCCTGCATTGTGGCCATCGCTTTCTATTTCCAGAGCATCCCCAAAAGGGCCTGGAGAGGGCGACTCTTCCCTGTGCCAAATCTAACTACTGAGTTTGCATCTTTAAAGAGGGGTAGGGTGGGAAAATGAAGCAGATACAGAAACTCGCATCAAGAGGACACACAGAGAAACTAATAGGCAGGGACTAGACGGGTGTCTTCTCCCAACCTCTCTGTATCCACAGAATGTAGTGAGATAGGAAGAATTTTGTTTGCATTCAAGAAAGCAGATATGAAGGCATTTGTTTGTGCATTCAAAGTAGCAGATATGAAGGTATGTATCCATCACACCACAGATCTGCAGTGTCAGTGGACTGGATTTACCACTTCAAAATAACCGATGGCTGGATTGAAACAAGTCACAAGAGACCTTAGCTGACTAAGAAACAACAACAGAAAAAACCCAAACAAACAAAAAACCCCACTCTTTTAGCAATTGCTGACTTCAGGTTTTTAGTAAGATTGCTTGCTGATAACTGATCCAACAAGTAAATCCAAGAGGCTTTATTATTATCAGGCATTTATAGAGTAGGAAGGGCATCCAGGTAATTTTTGAAAGTATTTCTGATTTTACACAAGCATCCTCCTTACTCATCACTCCTCTGCAAAGGCTTTAGGTTGTAGTCACTTAGAGCAGACACTCAGGCAATCTGGACTGTCTTTACAAGGCTCTGTCTCCAGAAGACTGCCTGCAGGGTTCAAGTACTAATTTTACAACAGCTTTCAACTCCAGCTACAAATGTTTCCATAGTTCAATCTGTTCTCAGCAGAATTCAACTACTTAATACTTGAATGAACGCAGCATGTGCAGGCAGATACCAGGTATTCAACAGCTCCCATCTCTAGTTACTAGGGTAAGTAGATCAATTGCCAGTTCCCATAATTGAGAACAATACACTGTCTGCTGGAGTCAAAAGCCTTCCAATTTCTTCCCAAGACTTAAGAAAAGTCAAGCTGTTACTTTTATCTTTCAGATCGCAGATCTGATTTCTTACCTGGAAAAACCATTTTCCTTTTCCTTCTTTATTTTGATATCACTAGAAGATGATTTCATCTGGAAAACACAAAAAGTCAGAGCTGATTAGCACTGCTCAGAGCACCTTAAATGCCATGCAGGCAAGATATTTAACTTGCAGAAGGAGCCAAAGGGCACTGTGACTATCTTCATCCCTTCTAGACCTTAGTGACCTACACAAGCCAAGAAGGCAACATTTTCTGTAATTCTTACCTAAGTCAGTATTTTCTGGCCCTCCAGTTTCTTCAATAGATTGGAGTTAAGTGAATAGTTTGTTCTTGCACAGAATGAATGTGACCTAATCGATTTTTCTCCCTTGTCTCTGAATCTAAGCTTGGCAAAGTGAAAAGTAGCAGGGAAAAAAAAAAACAAACGTGGAGTCAATGGACACAGCTCAACTGCGGAATTGTTTCCATTCACAATACCTGCAGATAAATCCCTGACAAGGTAAAACCAAGCACTCCACAAACCAAGACTCTGGGTTAGCCCCAGGATAATTCTCTCCAGATCGATTAAAACATGGAAGCTACTTCTAAACCACTGAGTTTGTACCACTTACTAGTTAGAAACCAGAACCACCCTCTTTTGTTTCTCCTGCAGGAGATACTTACCTTCTCTTCCTTTCTCTTCTCCTTGTCTTTATCTTTGTGTTTGTCTTTGTGTTTCTCTGAGCTGCCATCTTTGTGTTTGGTTTTCTCCTTGTCTTTGTGTTTCTTTTCCGAGGAATCTTTGTGCTCACTGCAAGACAAAAGAATACATTTGCAGAGGGGAACAGGAGGACGTTTGACTAATACAGGCAACTTCCAGCAATAAAAAGTTACAGGTTTGGACAACTGCAAACTGTCCAAAATAAGGGATCACCTTAGCAGGAAGATCCACCATAGTCTCCTGTCACAAGGCATCCATTCTGCTCAGCAGGAAGATACCATAAAACCACAGCCGCCAAGCTCTCTACTTCAGGAAAACCCCATCGGCCTGGATTGCTGAGGAAATCCACAGCTGCTACACTTAAAGCTCAACACTTTAGGCTGAATTCCCACTGGCTTTGCTTTTCCTCTTTTTCCTAGTCCATGTAAAAGGTCACTGGAATAGAGCCACCAGTCTGTCAGAGCCCATGTCAGCTTCTGCTCAGACAACAGTTTGTCATTGTAGCAGCTCTCATCTCTGGAACTTAAAGAGAAAACCGCTGATCTCTATTATTCCCAAACAGATGGGAAAACCAGAGCAAACAGGATATGCAGCGTCCTTGTGTTTATGCAAAGTCAAACAGAAAAGGCAGGAATAGTGCTGCAGTCTTCAGCTGGAGCTGCTTCTTTAACCATGTCTCACCACCATGGCCAATCCAGCTCTGCTCAGCTGAGATGGCCCTGCCATGCAGGGCAGGAACCCAAAGGTATTTCCAAGTGAGAATCCAGTCTGCAATCATGCAGAGTCTGCTGCTGCAGAAAACAGCATCACAAATTTTAGACCTAAAATTCTTTAGTCAAAATAGAGGAAAAAATGTCCCCAAGGAGAAGGGAGGTGGTTAAAAAACCAAACCACACCAATCTTTTAAAATTCTGTTTCCACCCCCTTCTGATTTCTAAGACATTTGGGTAAATTTGGATCACACTTTCAAGCTTTTTGTATCAACCAGAAAGGCACATGTCTGTTTTCGGATGAAAATGAGCTCTCTCATGGAATGACTTGATCCTCAGAGCCAGGAAGTGAGGAAACACTCTCAAGAGACTCACAACAGAGGCTGCAAAAACTGGTTACAAGGATTTGGAGCACTGCTGTGGAAAGCCAAGTGGCAAGATTGCCAAATTGACAGGCCTTCAATATACACTTAGAAGTTGTATGGGTTACTCCCTAAGGTCAACCTGGGCTTAAGAACGTCAAAGAGCCTGAAAATCAGGCCCTCTTCTACTGGGTACTGTTAGGAACCACGTAAGCTGCGTTCCTCGTGCTGGCAGTCTACATTCCTCCTTCCTCAGCATTTGACTCCCATCAGTACTGCTCTCTGAGATGCACTTTGCTTCTCCTACACAATGCACTGCAAGGCTTCATTGGAAATTAGCAGCTTCCTTATTCCAGGTATTTCGACACTCAAGCACAAGCCCAAACCTATCTGGGGGAACACAGCCCTGAAAAACAGCAACCTGGGAACACCAGGTAAGAGCATGACTTTTAAGGACAACATATGTTTCAAGTCTCTTTTTTACCACAATACATAGAATGCAAAAGGGTTGAATTTTTGATGGCCACAAGCATCAGATGGCCACAAGCAGCAGATTAACCTGCTCCCATAAAGCTTGTGTGATTAAGAGGGAAGCGACCAGTGACAAATATGCCAGCCCACACCCAGCTGGAGAACTGCAGAGTAAAGTTCAGCATGGAGAGTTTCAGAGCCTCATGTAACACTAGCACGAATGCACCTGAGCCTGCAAAAGGTCTAAATTATTCAAGCTCAGAGTAGCACACACTCCCGTAAATACACAGTGGCCTCCCAAGCCCAGGCAGCTAAAGCATGAAAAATCCATCTCTGAAGGAAATCAGCAGATTCATGTACTGCATTGGATTAGAAGAGATCAGCAAGAAGAGAAACTAGTTTCATTTTACCACACCAACAGCCTCTTCATACCACATATAAAGCTGTGAAGGAGTATCCATCCGAACACTGAAAGGCAACTGGCGCTCTAGAAATTCTTGTAGATAAGACATCCAGCACCACATGTTGCCCATGAGGGAAGATTCAACAACTGCAGACTATTCTTACCCAGCAGATCGTGTTATGTACAGTGTGATCAGGACATGCGAGTACATACACAGAACACCCTGACACTGGATCTCGGAAACCCACGAGGTGTCTGCTACTCCTGCTCAGATTTGACATCCAAGTCTCTGCTCTGTTTATTCATCAGTATCCCAGACTCAAGACAGTTATTTTATTCTCCTTTGCTCCAATTAGATTCACTGACTGAAAGCACAAGCCCCACACACATTATCAATTCTTCTTAAACTTTGGAAGGTCTGGAAACTGACTTGGTATCTTGTGCTGTTATCTGTACATTTGTCAAAGATTTTAACAGTTACAAAGGTTTGTCATCATATAGGAAAATCCAAAGTGAGCAAACACACAAGGCTCAGACCCATTTTGTTTTCTGTAAGTCTGCTTCTGTCTATTTTCTGACTTGTTCTTATTTGGTATTTAAATCCTACCTGAAATAACATGTTTTTCTCAGACAACAATTTGCATCTTCAAAGCATAGTACACACTGCAGTCGATGGAGTTAGCTCTCTAAGGTAAAGTTGATGGCAGTGTCTGCTGTTTGGGAGTTTGGAATAGCAAAGAAAAAGAAATTTCAGTTTTCAAAGGGACTGTACTCACCTGCACTAGTACTAGCTTTTGGTATGTGATTGGGAGAGCCCTTGGACGCACACAAAAAACATGACTAAAAGCAAGTTAATAGGAAACGATCTGCAAAGCTAATGCTGAAACCAGCAGAAAATCCTATTAGACTAGAGAAGCAGTGACAATTTTTTGTGTGTTGAATGCTTACAGACTACATCTGGAATCAAAAATGTGCTTAAAACCTTAGGCTTGCTTAAGTAGAAGCTCAAATGACACACCTCTCAAAAGAGTAAGTGGCCATCACTGAGAAGCTGTTACACAACCTAAAGCGGAAGCTTTTCAGCACTGCAGTCAGAACCAAGCAGTCTGGATTCCTAACTCAGTCTTAGTTGTTGGTTTTCTTACCCGTTTTTCCCTTTTGCTCTGCAGCAAGTGGTAAACTTCTTGCCAAAGCAATGTGGGGCTCAGATAACTCAAGGAAACTGTCTCCAGTTTCACTACACAGCTTCATTTTCCAAACAACAGTATTGGTAGCTAAGGTCCTGAGGTTCTGCTTGCTGCTGGGATGTGACTGGAAGAAATTCCCCAGATAAAAAAAAACTAATTTCATGTGCTGCTGGCTCCAGTGTAAAGAAAGAGCATAAATCTCTCTCCCTGCTTTGCAAGCAGGCTGCTTGTCAGCCCTGCACGTTTCTAGGTACTGGACCACAGCTCTGACTTTCACAACTCAGTCCAAAATTTTCTGACACATGCAAGGATGAAGGCATGTGCTTCTCTTCCCTCAGAGGGTCTGAAATCTCCATCTCCCAGAAAAGCTTATTTGGAATCATGCCAATAACACAGGCCTTGTGCAACAATCCTAACAAGAGTAACTTTTTTTTTTTTTTTTCCCCTCCACAAGCAAAGCAAGTTGCTCAGATGTTAACCTCAGAGGCAAGCTGAGCTGCTTTGGTCTTTCATCTGGCTAAGATACTTAGGGAGCCTCAGGGGGAATGCAATTGAACCACCACACTAATCTCAGAAGAAGAGATGACAGGATGCCATCCTTACCCTGAAGAAGGACTTTCAGCCTTCCATCAGAAAGCCATTTCCAGACAACGCCAAAGCTGTTATTAGGAAGGACTTGGAACAATTTAAAGATCAGAAGCCTGTCTTCCTGGTTGATTGCAAACTGAAAGTCACTTTTCTTTAAATAAGCCAAACAACAAGGTCTCAAGAATGCATGGACCCAGAGAATTTTATTCTGAATTCACTTCTTGGAGCACTGTGGATCCTCCACTACCTTTCTTGTACATACCCCTCTGCCAATGAGCCAGTTTGGAGTCACTGAATTTGGACAGCTAAACCCCTGTAAGACAGAGGGATGTTTCAGTACAGGTTAGCCCTAAAAGAGGACAACTGGCTCACAGAGCAGTTGCCAATAATCTGTTTTAGAAATACTCAGCTTGCTGACAAAATAAGACTATTACAGATGAACCACTGCAAAAGCACTCCAAGGTGCTCAATGATGATAGCCTGCACTGCTTGCTTTTTTAAAGGTAATAAAGTACAGTAGGACACCGTATGAACACAGACAGGACCAGGGATGACATCATCTAGAGACAGATCATGGTACTGCCTTAGCTCAGACAAAGGCCAGCTGAGTAGAAACACATCTTCTAAAGCACTGCAGCATTTTTGCAAGCTTGCTCAGTACCTTTCGTTTAGGGTTTTAGTGTGTAACAAGGGCATCAGGAGGTCTTGGAGAGCTCAGGCTGAAACGCACAAAGCAGCAAATGCAAGAGCAGCAGCCATTTCCCTTGAAAGCATGACTGTATCTCCCAGCGAGGATGTCTGCGGGAGGACAGAGGGAGGGGAGGAGAGGACGGGGAAAACAGGCACCTGGCAGCAGCTGCTCAGGCTGCGATCACATGGGAAAGTCACAAGTGGAAAGTGTTTCCAAGGCACGGCAGATGTGCAGATCGCAGCTTCCCCCTTCAAACCACCACAGCTTTGCAGTAATTTAACACCGCATTCTTCAGGTGCCATTTATGGACGTTAATAATCCCTTCCCAGGCCCTTTCCATTCCAGCTTCACAATCACAAGCTGGGAAGGATGCCTTATCTAAAGTGTCTCTTATTTCCTCTCTCTCATATACTCAGCTGTAATTAGGTCGTGACTGGGAATCTGCTACTAGCAGGCACCAGTACCTGCTGCAAGTGGAGCTTTGCCTGCCACCTCGGGAGCTGCTGCGGTGCAACTGAAGCGTAAAATAACAGTGAGCTGTGATTTTAGTGAAATCTAAAACACAATGGGAATGGAGCATAGGTTAGGCTGCCCATGTCTGCTTTGACGCAATACAGCATTAATGGAAAACCATGATCATATTTGGGCTAAGGCAGAGCAAGGAACGGCTGACTGTGCAGGGAGCCTTTCAGAAACAGAAGATGCACCAGCAAAGGACAAGTTTTCAGCTGGCTTGCAGTATTTTATGCTCACTGTTAGAGGTTTATCATATGGTTTTGCAGGGAATGAACACGTGAGCCTCAGTGGTTCTGGTGGGATTTCAGAGAGAGAAGGGGAAAAAGAACCTGAAGTTGCTTTTCCCAGAGTTAAAAGCAGTCTTTTCACCAGTTTTCACAGATCATAGATCAAGTCTTCAGCAAGAGGAATGAGATAAAAAGCTAGACTCATCAACAGCTGATTAAAATATTAGAAAACAGAGCTATATTCACACATTTAGAGCACATTAGCAAGCGCCTTCTATGCACGTGCAAGAATCAGGTGTACTACTAAATTAAAAGCAAGAATTGTTACTACTGCAAGGCAGTGTCACATTAGAAAGCTGATCAAGGTGAACTCCAATGGCGAATGAGAACAAAACCACCCACACCAGGGAACAGGGAGTGCTGAAATTATTTTAAAAATGGGTTTTTCCCCCCCTTGTTAGGTATCCCTGCCTTTTTCTGCTCCCCAGTACACACAATCCTTTGCAGTTTAGGATCACTTAATAAATCAGGACATATGCAAGAAGCCCAAACTGAAATTTATCCTGATTCATGACTAGTTAAATGCCTAGAATCTGTGTTTTTCCTAGCAAAACGATAAAACTCTGAAGATGCCAGTGAAGATCAGGTCTATAAATCTCTTATGTGTTCCATGCTTCTGCTCATCTCAAGCTGTGATCACAAGAGATTCAGTAAATGGAGGAAATATGCAATCTGACAGAAGATTTTCCTTCCTGCAGCTCAGCTGCTTGTCACATTGACAACACAGATCAGTGCTGCAGGAGCAGCCTCTTTACTCCCATTCCCTGTCACAGCCATTTCTGCACTCCGCAGTCTGCTGGCAGCCCACACTCCACACACAAAGCCCAAGACACCTGGCAGAAAGGCACTTGTTAGTGCAAGCACTTCTAACCCTATCTCCCAACAAGCCTTGGTTTCAAAAGACCCATGATTTCATTATT
This sequence comes from Ramphastos sulfuratus, assembly GCA_013399055.1. Taxonomy (NCBI): domain Eukaryota; kingdom Metazoa; phylum Chordata; class Aves; order Piciformes; family Ramphastidae; genus Ramphastos; species Ramphastos sulfuratus. The sequence goes on from WBNM01020179.1 coordinate 189,261, forward strand.
AGACATGGTCTCCTTGTCTGAAAGGCTCATCTCCCACAGATCAGAAACCTATCACCACATCAGATCTGTTTCATTTTATTTTTTTAACCGCTGACATTTGCAGTTAATGGGCGTGTGTTAGATTTTCTTTTGGGGATTGCGAAGAACAGGGTTGGAGAAAGAAGAACACTTTGCTTGGTAGAGATTTGCTTGATAACGATGTGGATTCATTCTTTGATATGGATTTTTCTATAGTGAGCTTTGCATTTTCTTTCCTTAAGGGGTGATGGAGAAGATCTGAGGCGGTACAAATGTTCTCTCCCAGTTTACTACAGCTGTAAATGAGTGGTTAAGACACAGAAGTGTCATCTTGTGAGTGGGAGAGGAGGAAAGCAAGAAGCAAAATTTAAGAAGTTCTACACTCCACACACTTCTGCCATACAAAATCAAAATTATCTATTTTGGGTATTTCTGAGACTTATCTTGGCAGTTTAGATCCTTCAAAGTCTGGGTACAGGAAACATTTATTCTTCTGCATTGGAATTCTGCCCTCCCAATGCAGGTTTTATTTTCAAAGCCTTTTTTAAAAGTACAGGGCAGGAAATCAAACTGTCAAACTATTACAGGCAGACATAAACCCTCTCTGCCTCAAACAGCACCAGACGACGCTCTCAACTGTGCACAGTGACCGATGAATGCCATCAGGGGACTCTTCACGGACTCTATAAAATCATATGGAGGTACAAACTCATGCTTCACCACCACCAAACACCACCTTTGACTTCTGCTAAAACACCATTCAACCTCTTGGAGAATTACCACAGATACAGTACATCTTTTGCAGTAATACAGCAGCTTTTCTGCAACACAGAATGGATTCTTCCCAAGATTTGTATGTGGTTCTGAATCTGAGATGAATTTCAAAGATTCATATTCAATTTTTGCAACAGGTGACAGGTTTTTAATCAAAGTGCTTTAAAAATTCCCTGTACAGGTAAAAAGCCAATGGAAAATCCACATTCTTGTTACCTTGGATTTTTTTGTTTGTTTGTCTCATTTTTAATCTAGTAATGACTATTTTTCACCTGTTCTTCATTGTTGAAGAAGAAACTTCAGGATAAACAGCCAAGTTTTTCCTGAAAAATTCTTCCATGAATAAATACCCTCTCGTCAAAACAGCTGTCACAATCCTTGTGCCTCTGCTGCAGTGCCCTACAGCTAACGTCAACTGACGTTTTTGCTACAGATAAGAGGTGTTGGATGGACACAGTAGAGAAACAGTAACATGGTGGCACACCTGTGGGGGGGTTTGGAATGGCTATTTTGTCACATCTTGTTTATAAAAACAAAATCGTCCACTCAGAGACTTTACAACATGAGTGACCATGCAAATTGCTTGTAGTACGTAGATGTTCACCACTTGTCTTGCTGCAAAGGGCTTAAATTGCTGTCAAACTTAAAGAAGGATTTTCTTTCACAAAAAGACAAGCATTGCAAACTTGCTGGTGACCAGTTGCTCTCAGCAGTATGCTACCTAGAAGGTATTATGCAAAAAACAAACACTTGAGGCGTTCCCTTCAAGGGAAAGATGCCATTTGAACAACGTGAAAAAGTAACTGCTTGTTGAAAGAGTTGTGATACAGAGAGATTGTCAAGACAGATCCATCAGTAGGTAATTTTGTTGCCAAAAGCGAGCTAAGTGTATCACGGTGAAAAAGCCTCCTAGCTGCACACCTGAAAAACTTGGAGACTACTTTATAATCTGTCTGAAAAATCTTCCAAGCAAGGAGTTTCCATGGGTTCTGAACTCACCTGCTAAAAATCTAAAAATGTAATACCTTTCAGTTTCCTCACAGGCACTGCTGGCTGATGCCAAAGATGGACATTTACCAGCTCAGTGTCAAGAAAATCCTTTGCCTACGCAGTGGATGAGTTGAAAAGTGAGGATCCCTCTTTAGTGAGCACAGTCAACAAGACACTGCCTCCATTTGCATCTACACTTCTGCATGAGAAATCTTTCAGCAATAAAAACACTACAATCAAGTATCAGAATAAACTGAATCTAGAAGCAGCCTTTTGAGTGGCTCTGTGACAAAGGGCTAAGCCAAGATTTTCAAACTAATGAAGCACAGACAAACATGGAGCCCCCTCTTCCTTCCCCAAGAATTTTGCTTTTTGGTCTTGTTGTCTCACGGCTAAGAGTCCTTCTAAAAGTGGACACTTCTCCAATATTTCCCCACCAAGCAACTTCCTTCCCTCCCACTGCTGATAAAATTAAAAGCTATTAAAAATGGTGAAGAGCTCCTGGCAGCGCAACCCATCCTCTTGGCAGTATGACAGTGATGGACACCACACAGTCACAAAATCAGTTCTGAAATTTGTGCTTCTTATTCATTTTGGCTCTGTTCAGAGAAGTGTTTTGATACAGTGACTGTAGTAATGGAGACCAAACTGAAACTCATCTTGCTTCAGTCCTCCTCTTCTGGCTTCTGCCACCCTTGGATTCACACCTTCTATGTGAACATTTGGCAGTTGCCAGCGCACAAGCACGTGTTCCATTCAGGTCCTTCCAGCAGCTCTCCTCTAAGCAGTTCCCTGCTCACCACTGTTCCACCTCCATCCCCATGTTGTGAGCTGCTGGGCTACCTCCATCACAAGACAACAGCTACCTAAAAAAAATAATCTTCACAGAAAACTTACATTTGTGGAAATAGGGGGATAATAGCTGAATTAAAGAATGTGGGGAAGAAATCTTAAATTTATATTACAACATCAGTTACTTCTAAAATGTTTGTCTTAGAAGTTAGCTGGCTTTACACAGCAAGCAGCCATGTACCCTGCGCATGAAGTGAGCAGAGGACGTTTCAGAGCAATCCCAAAGGAGTGATTCAACCAAAGCACCACACACTAGTCTTGAGGTCTGTGGTAGTGGGTTGGACTTGATGATCTTTGAGGTCTCTTCCAACCTTGCTATACTGTGATACTGTGATACATATCTTCTCTGACTATCCCCTTCAAGACCAGATCTCTAATAAGTTCAGTTTTAAAGTATCAGTTTTGAAAGGCAGAAAACACAGTATAGAGAACTTTGACAAGCTGCAGACTTAGCCTGGGGAAGTGAAGTCTGATCACATAGAGAAGCAAAGCAGTACTATGGATAGGTGGAGAGACTTTTTTTTACAAAAGCAAGTAGTGACAGGACAAGGGCTAACAGCTTCAAAGCAGAAGGGAAGAAATTCTTCACCATGAGGGTGGTGAGGCACTGGAACGAGTTGCCCAAAGAAGGTGTGTAAGCTCCAAGCCTGGGGAGTGCTGAGAGCCAGGTTGGATGAGGCCTTGAGCAACATGATCTAGTAGGAGGTGTCCCTGTCCATGGCAGGGGAGCTGGAACTAGATGACCTTAAGGACCCTTCCAACTCAAACCATTCTATCATTAAGCAATCTCTACCTGAAACACACCTTCAACAAAACCCCCGCACATATTTGCCCTCAGTCATACCATCCACATAGGTGTATCCCAAATGAGACTCCGAGTTGCAGTGTATTGTGCTCACAGGACAAATGAAAACTTAAGAGATAAATTGAAGTGACTGGAAGGCTTTAGGCACAGGGCCAAGAAAACACATGTCTTTCGTAGAGGGATTTCCAAGCAACACTGCAGGAAGGAAGGAATTACTCCAAGACAAAGCATGATGATATCTCATGAGCTAGACCTCACAAAACATATTAGCCACTCTTATCTCCTTCCCATTGTTTTGGTATTTATTGTTTACACAATCAGTAGTGTGCAGCTTCAAACTATAAGCCATAATTAGTTCTTCCAGTTAAAAATACACTGACCATTTCCAACTCCTACACAAACACGGCCAAATCGTTAATGAATCCTGGACATTTAAAGACAGTACTTACATCACTCCTAACTAAAGGACAGACTTTGCTATGGCTGTAGGAGAATGTTTGGAAATGTGAGACAGTCAGTTTTGGGGTGCCTACTTGAATACCAAAACCATGAAAATCAGAAATCAAGGCAGTGTAGATACGTGAGCAAGGAAGAGTGCAAACAATATGTCCAAAGCATTTCATCTTCGCCATGGAAGCTGATAAATGCTGCAGGTTATTTGGCCTACATTTCCCCCCACCAGTCCGTTATCCATGTCCTTTCAAAATAAAATGAAGAAATGTATTATGGAACTGTAAAGTTGTGTAACTACCCAAAAGGTCAGGAAAAAACTGGAAAAAAAAAAGTGTGACCCCAATAAAACAAACCCACTGCTCAGCGCAGACTCCCTCCTTTCCGTGCTTCTTTCTAATAGAAATACACTGTTAACACAAGCTTTTTTTATTCATTTTTAGACTGTGTTATTGCATAAACACCCATAGCATAAACACTCTTTTCCATTCACCAAGTGTCACAACAGAACCTTACCCTGCAGGGACTGCTTTTTGCAAGTTTCATTGTCAATGTAGGCCCCCTGGCACTTGCATGTCAAGAGTTACAACCAGGAAAGCTTTTCTGAGTAACATCCTGTGTGTGACGTACTTGCCCTTGCCCCATCACACCAAAGCACCAGGGACAGACCTGCATATCCTGGTTCTTGCAGCTCACATCCTAGGCTAGGAACGTGGAATTCACCACTACCTCCAGAGCTACTAGTCATCACAGTAAATAAGTGTTTATGCTGAGTGTAGATGATATGGCAGGTGACTGGCATGAAACACCTTTCCCATATTGTGGCAGTGCAGCATATCAATCACATCAGATTACAGCATGCAGTCCTTTCAGATTCATCATCTAACCCAACAGAAGTTCCTGACACTGCCTCACAGTGTCGAGATACCCAGCCACTGGGGTAGCTGGCCAAGGATATCATCATCACTGTGGGCAACAATCTTTCCAGATACTTTTAATTATTAGTAGACTGAGTAGTGCCATCGAGTTCACCAATGCTAAATCAGTGGGGTTTACAGCAACATTCCTGAGATACTGAAGTTTCTGACAAACAATTGGAATCACACACACAAAGATGATAAACAGAATTGCTCAATCTTCCTGAAGTCAGGTGTATACTACTTTTCAATGCCTGGAATAACTCTAAGCTACAACAGTCTTCTGGATATTAGTATTGGCTCACATCTGCAAGACACACAGCTTCGGTTACCCACATGCAAATGCATGCAATACCGAAGTCAGGATTAAAAGCACCTACACTCACATAAATCACACTCAAAATGCAGCAATTCCGTCCTCACGTATCAGAGTAATTCTTGTAAGACTCCATGTGCAACAGTGCTTTAGCCTATGAGGACTTCATCAGCTTTTTCCTCACCTATTACTGTGCTTGGACTTTTCCCGGTCTTTTTCCTTGTCCTTCTTGTGCTCTTTGTGCCGGTGTTCTCGGTCTTTGTGTTTATCTTTGTGTTTGTGAGAATCTGCAAGCAGAGAGGCAAAAACAATTAAGAAATGAAGTTGGGAGAAAACTCCATGCCTCCCTCATGAACCTCTCCATTTTTCCCCACCCCCTACCAGTATTTTCTGTGATTCAAAACTTGTAATAAAAATCTTTGTTTCAGAGGTCCCGAATGGATTGATTGTTCCTGGAGCACAAGCTGATTCATCTATTCATCTTGGCAACAGCTGCATTTAATATGGTCTTCAGTTCAATGACCTTTAAATCCTTTACAGACCCTGAAGAAATGCAACTCTTGTTGTTAAATAGGTAGGGATGGCTATGCAAGCACAATCCTGTTTGGCAGATGGGAAACTTAGCTTCCTATGCCTCCAAGTATTTCATGTCAAATAGATTAGAAGGATACAGGAACAGAGTATAAAGCTGAAGTGGTAGCCTGCTGAATCCTAGAATTTACACTGCTGCTTCCACAAGTATCTTGTCTAGACAATGTACACACTGCCCCAACCTCTCAAATGAAAATCATCTTATTCATATCCCAAATGACACAGGCATGACAGGCACACAACACAGGAAAGGGGGAGTAATGAGGGAAAAGGAAGGGTGAAAAGAGAATTAGGAATTCTCTCCTTATGCTTCTCTTCTGCAGAGATACCTCCCTCTGATAATAACCCCAAGAAGAAAATGCAACATGACAGCTATAATGAGTATGTGCTGGTAGTAACCCACCTACAGAGGTTAGGACTGGTCCAAATTAAGTGACAGGTCAGAAATGGGAGATGGCACTCAAGTGAATCTACATGAACACAATCATTTTATTGCTATCAATTTCCACCTTAAGTGACATTTCCCATCCTCAGTGACAAGTGTACTGTGTAAAGTCCTTTAAAGCACCTAGGAAATAGATGGACTGCAGAATAAAAGCAACACAGTTGAATTGTAAATAAACTGATTTACAAGTGTCTTTAGGTCCTTAAATGTGATTTATGAGTAGATCAAAAAGGAGTCAAGGCTGAGTTAGCACCTCAAAAGACACCATTATTTACAGACAAGGTCACTGCAATACTGGGAAGAACATGTGTATGCCCAAAGACTCCCCACAGTTTTACTGGGATTTGTTTGTTTTAAACTTAAATTCTTAAAACAAGTAAAATTAAACTACTTGAGATACCTAAGAGGCTTTGCTGACTTCAGCAACTGTTTCCAGGCTGGAGAAGCAAAATTTCCACCCAAGATCTTGGATGTAAGGTATTAAAGGCTTAATTAATTGTAGAGATGTTACGGTGTCTCCAAACAGGCTACTATCCCTGCACCAGGAATGGGAAACTGCAACACAAGGATTTTGTGACTTTTGCAGTCACATGGGAAACGTGTTGCAGAGCCAGGAACAAGCCTCATCTTCCTGACTGCAACTCTTTCACCACAAATTCATTTTTCTCCTTAACTGACATCAGTTTTACTAATCTCAAAACATTCAACTAGTTTTAGTGGAAACACACCCACAGTCACATAACCTCTGAATGTGATTTAAATCGATTGCTTTCTATAACTTCAGGTATTGGTGTCAGACACATGCAGCGGGCAACATAAAATAATGTATGAATGCTGCCACTAAAGCCTCTGACTTGCCTTCTGCATGTCCTCAATCCTCCTGAACATGGTGACACTTCCTAGTCCTTTGCTGTACACAGTACATACATTTAAAATACAACATTCAGTTTTCTGTATTTTGATGCACGGGCACGTGGCAGGTTATATGGAACATTTGGTATAACAGCACAGAACACCTAAGGGATTTCAAGTACCTAAACAGCAAACTCTGTATTTCACAGCAGGCAAATCTTTGCAGGCATTGCTGGCAAACTGTGTGGGGACTGGACACCTACACTCTCCAAACTGCCAAGAAGCAATTTCTCAGTACCCTTCTTCCCACCAGGACAACACACATTTCACTGGCAAAAATGTTTTCTCAGTGCACTTCACACTTAAAGAGTCCTCGATTCAGCTGGGAGCTAGAAGCTCAGGCTGTCTGCAAACTGCCTGATTTTATTCCACAAAGTTTACTCACAGATTCCTACAGCCATCTATTTACACTTGATGAATAGGAAGACTGCAAGACAACCCATCGTGATGCTATACATAGAACTCTGTCCACTCATTTTACACCATACTTGCTTTCTAAGGAGTCTTTTTTTTCTACCAGCCAATGGCTGGAAAACCATGCAACTGAGCTCAACGATGTTTGTTCTCTTTATAGCTTATGAACATGAGATTATTTTTCACCAAAAAGTGGAAAATATAACAATTTTTTACCTTGATCACCATATTCCCTTCCAGCTGACTTTCCAGATGAAGTTGGTATTTGCTCTTGAAAGCTGTTCCAGAGCTATACCCTGGAAATGCTGGAGTCAGACATCTATTTCCTCAATTCTCCGCACCGCTTTACGAGCATTTGGTATTTTCAGACAATTAAAGCCTGGTGCAGCAGCAGAAAAAAATGCCTGACTAGTTCAACTAGCTCTGCTCACCAGTATTTGTCATCGCTCAGCTTTGCTTTACTGTCTACCAAAGATTTCTAGCAGCAAGGTCTTTCACAGAGGTGTCCTGGCTGAAAGGCAGGACAAAAGGGCTGGGGAAGAGGGGATTGTGGGCGTGAGCTCCAAGGAAAAAGCAGGAGAGCTTTCATCCACATGCAGTAAAGGTTGGATTGGTACTTGGCCTCTAACACTGGACAACACACTTAAATTCAGTGCCTCCAGACACCTCCCAGGCAGATCTCCTAAAGATTACTCTGGAGTTTTTGCCTAGTGTTCAGATGCAAAAGTGTTGTTTTCTGACACAATGCCTTGAGGCAGGTTAATGATGAAGATTTCAAAACAGTTTAATAAACAGTCTTCAGCTGACATATGTACACCTTCAGAAGGCATTACGGCTCTTGGTGGGTTTTTTTCCTGTGGCTGAAGCTAGATGAAATTCAGGGGACTGGATCACTAAAAAAGGACAGTTCTTTTCATGATATCACAAACAAATGCTTTGTTCCAGACAGGCTTTATCTAGGAATCCAAGTTATATGGTTATTTGGTAGCTGACATGAAACAAGTTTGGCCATTTCACTCCAGTGTACCCACTCCACAGAAACCAATACAGCATCACCTCCAACGGGCAACAGGTGACCAAATTTGGAGCAAAACTAAGACACAGTTGGGCACCTCACATCAAACCCCATCAGCACAGAAGCAATGGACGGAAGTGTTCCTGTCTGCAATATATCTTCTTTGGTATATTTAGCACACTGATTCCTAGAAGAATCTTTCAGCCTCCAGTAAATCTCTCGCAGCTTGCAGATGATCAGCAGTTGACTAGGTCCAGCAGTTGACTAGGTCCGACACTGTGACACATTCACATTTGTTTCCTGCCTCTATGTCTTCCATTAAGCATGTCTGCTTCCTCTAACACAAAGCATGGAGATAAATACTATTCCTTCTCCAAAAGCATTAGCAAAATCCTCTGTCTACCACGAGCAAAATTCAAACCCTGAGAAGCTCCTGTGGTATTCCAGAATTTCAGAAATGGAAGCATCTTGTCCTAGCATCAAGGTTACAGTGAGGACCGAGGTTATGCTTACTGGGCAAGGATTCATTGCCCCTCAGGGTCTCCCTTCAGTATCCTCTAACCCAAACAGAGCTTTTGGCATCTCTTCTGTTCTAGAAAGCTTGATATCTCTGGCACTGGATCTCTGTCTGTAAATGCTGAGCCTGGTATGTCTCCAAAAGATTACTGCAATCCCCCTTACTATTCCTGCCATCCCTTGTACCTCCAACAATCATGAGCAGTTCTGCATTTTTGTCTGTTGATTCATCTTTCAGCTCTTGTTTAATTACAAGCATGTCTGATTTAAGGATGGGAAATTCTAAGCACTTTTGGTCCGTGGCTCTGTTGTGTTCTCTCCACCACAAAGTCTCAGGGGAAAGGCTGAGTCATAACCCTATTTGCAATAGTTTTATGTGTGTATTGCTGGAACACTGCAGTTTTACTCTTTATCCAGGAACAGAGCTGCTAAAGGTTAAGCATCTCTAGCTACAGCATGACAGGAGGAAGGAGGAAAAATGAAATAAAAGGTAACCCTCCTCTAGTGAGCAGTTGTCACCTGGAGAGTACAAAGGGACAGCAAAGGGGAGCAGTCTCCTTTCACAGTAAGGACAACCCCAGGCTTAACAGGTTAGTCTGCTGATAGAACAGTTATGTGGGACTATACTATTTTCATTTGTGGGACAAATTCACTTGCTTTTCAAACACTTCTGAACAGTTTTCTCCAAATAACCTTCCAGAAAAAGTTGCTTACATATCACAATCCAGGGAAGCAGCCCTACATCCTATATTAATACTGAAGTTTGGACATCAACTTTTCTAACAAAATACCGAAATCACAAAGTTCTTGTATGCTCAGTCAGTACAGGATGCTACAGAAGGCATTTTATCCCTCTTCCATTTTATCATGTTTTCCTTAGTTGTTTGGGTTTGTTTTTTTTTTTTAAAGAACTGAGGAAAATGTGAGCAACAATCCCATCCTTCTCACTTCTCCTAAATTAAGTGAGATGGCTGGCAAATTAACACCTGGTAACCCCAATTTCTGTTCAACAGTAGCATTTCCAGATAAATCTATTCGCCTTCCCTACTCAGTGCCTTTCAGTTCACCTTCTACGTTTTTGTGGGCACAATTTGAAAACCTCATTAACCTGCTTACAGAAAGGTTGCTGCCAGCGATCTTTGTTCTTTTGAAGTGTTATACTAGGTTTGGGGGATAAGGACTTTTTGTATTTTTCCTTCTGGTTCCAGCAACACTCCAACTGCTTCTCCCTGCAGTGTAGAAATACCTTGGCTGGTACATATGCTGGTAATTTATCTGTTCAAAGCCTCCTCTTAGTGTTTCTCTAGACTGATGGTCCAGAAAGGAGACTTCTGGATTCTTAGGACTGAAGAATCTGAAGACATAGCATGAAAAATCCATCATGTTACCAACTAAGAAAAACATTTTTACCTTCTTGTTACTCCAGTAACACTTCTGCTTCAGATGAGTGGCTAGAATTTCTGCCCAATTTAAGTCCAATGTCTTGATATTAGTCATTAGTTACAAGAGAAATGTGGAAGCTCTGAATACTTTTTCAGGATCGCTGGTCTGTATGAGCATGGTGCTCTCGCTATTGCCAGCATATTCAGCCATCCTGAACATAAAGTATGAGAACAAAGCCCTTTACTATCAGCACAGAGGACATGTATGATGAAATTAGCAGGGTCTTTTCAGCTCCTCCTCTAGAAAGGAGAAGAAAGTCTTAAAGACTTCTCCAGTTCCACTGCTAAATTATGCAGCTGAAAAGTAATTCCATAATCCAGCATTAGGTTAAAAAGATAGTCAAGTTCAAAAATTTCTCATTAGCCTGCCTCTTACCTGAGGACTAGCTCTCAACAAAACACCACTTCTACCTCTATGTCAGATCATTTGTACCATAGCTGCAGCCTTTAGGCTGTTCGCATCACAACAGGTGAGAAGGAAACAGTAAGCAAAGTAAAAAGACTCTGTGTGAGGTAAATGAAACCATTTTACTGATTTTTCTTCTCCCTAACAGGCTCTCCTCAAAAGCAGTTACCTTAAACCTGCAGATTATCAGAAAAAGCCTCTTACTTTCAAGTTACTCAAATTTCATCATATTACTATTTATTTTGCCAAATCTTCTTACATTTCATTTCTTATAAAAAGATTGCGAATAAAAACATCAAGATTTCATTGCTGAAATGACGCCAAGAAATGATGCCAAGGGCTCTGAACCACGTGAATGTGGTTCAAGGTGTCTAAAATAGCTGGCAAAGGACATGTATTTTCACCTCAGACATCTGATCAATGGTTTAGTGTAGCACAATAGACAGATTCCATCAGTGAGTAGAAGAACTGTAACGTTTAGTCATTACCCAAGATCTTGGAGATGAATGGTGACAGGATTCGCAGATTAGCTAAAGAGGCAATGGTAATCCCATGTGTGAAGGTTGTTCTGTGAGGTTCTGGTCAATTTATAAGATGTTCACCTGAGAAAGTAATTACTGTGCAGAGATGAAAAGCTCATTTGCGGACCTCACGTGGCTCAGAAGAGCAACTGTATGGAGAAAGTGGCATGCTCTGAGGCACAGGGGATCAGGATCTCAGCTGTCAGACAGGTTATGACTTTGGATTAGTCAAATGACTTTACATGTTTTGATTTAACAATTTAAAAGTACAATAATCCCATCTAACTAGTATAGAAGAGGTTTAAATGATCCTAAAATATTTGTATTCCAACTGGAGGAAGTCACAGTGTGATCACGGTGCTCCAGTAATTGATCAGTGTTTCTAAGGTTTGTTTAAATGGACTGCCATTGCTGAAGCAATTGAAAAAAAAAAAGGGAAGGGGAAAGCTAACAGATAGAAAATAGAACTGCATCCAGGTATCAGAAATAACACCTCCAAATAATGTAGGGCAGATTGGAAGAAAACAACATAGGTATGAAAGATAGAAACTAGAAAACATCTATACGCAGCTAGAAGCATCAAAAGCAGAAAAACATACCCAAAAGGCACCATTCAGAGAGATGATGGTATTGTGGATGATCTACTGGAGCAGAAAACCATAATCTAAAATAAACTTCCCATGTGAAACTGGATATGCCACTTACTGGCATAATAGCCCTATTTACACAACTACAGACTACACAGCAAAGGTATTGCAGGTCTGCTTGCTGGGCTGTTCTATTTCTCCAATAGTTGTCTGCAAAACATTTGGAATCCTGAAAATGAGTGACCAAAACAGTTAGACCATGATTTGCATTCCTATAACCTAAGCATGAAATTCAGCAAGAGAAGTGGAATCTGGGTTTTCAGTAGGTGTCAAGAAAGGAAAGAAACTACAATGATCCTGAAACGAGACTGCCAGGCTTCTGTTTCCTCATTCAGAGTGCCATACTTAGCAGCACAGATACACCTTTCAAAAGCAGTCTGACATGCAAACCTTTAGCAGTGCTGAAAGACATCTCCACAATCAACATTGCTACAGAAAGCTACTTCTAAATCCTTAAAATCCTTGTCTAAATCACATTCGAATGAAGTACTATTATTGTGCTATCACAAACTCATTTCAATTTATCTGTACTACAGGGTCAGATGCAGCAGTACAGGGAGGCTGATAATTCAACAGTGCTCACTGCTTCCCTCCATAAACCAGAATAAAATCTGAGTTTTATAGTCCACTGAAAAAAAAAAATTTTGACTAAGCACAAAGACAGCAGCTCTTGCTGTTTGATAAAAGAAACCAACTAACTCTTTGTTGTGAAGCTTAGAACTTCACAATTTTCTATACAAGGGAAGACAGGAAAAACAGAAGGTGTCAAAGCTTCACAAAGAGTGAGTCTGGAAAAACAGAGCAAAATAACCAAACACTTTATCCTTTTTAGGGCAGGTACTTTATTACACTCCAGTAATAAAATCTCCAGTGAAGTGTGTTTTTCCTCTAAGTGTTCAAATGAAGAAACATATCATCACTGAATAGATTTGTGGCAACCTATTTTCTGGGCTAAAGTTAACTCTATGACAAAATCCCTTCCAAGCTGAGCCAGAACTGACCACACCACATGGTATCCAAGTCTGCCAAAGCTTGAAAACTTGGTACTTCTGACAGAACGTATGGAGTAAAGCTAACAGCCCTATAACCCATTTCCACACTTCGACAGCTACTTGAGGCAAAATAAACTATAGGGAGAGACAAATACTACATCTTCTTTCCTCTAAAGAGGAACCTGGCTTCAGAACAAGACAGACCCCGTAGTTACCACATTCTTCATTAATCTTGTAGTTTGAAGGCCACAGTCTTTGCTGTCAAGCAGAGGGAAAGGAAGAAGCCTATGGAATGACTTAGTGATGAACCTTGTTGGGGACGAATAAGATGAGACAAACACAGACAGATAAATAGATAATCTCCAGACATTCTCTGTCCTTTAGAATTGCTCCTGCCAACTTCTTGAGAAGTTCCACTTGCTCTCCAGCATAGTTTTATTATGCAAGCAAAAATCTTACACCACTTTTTAAAAACACGAAGTTTGCAAAACAAGATCAACACACCTTCTGCTCCACTGAACCCCACGGCAACTTCAATCTAAGGAAGAGAGGTAAACAATGTGACAGAACTGCTAACATTGAGAGAGCATGGTGGGCACAGGACCAAGCCTGTAAGCCAAGCTGTAGGTTCATTTCTCCATACTAAACTTCAAAAGCTTATAATGGATAGGTTAAGGAGGCCAGGAAAAAAAACCCAGACTGATCACTCCCATCTTGTGTGATGAAAGCCTCTGGGGACATGAAGTTAACCTGAAGTGAATGGCATTACTGGCATTTCATCCATCTGGACCGACCTACAGAGAAGCTGCATAGGTAAGCAAGATGTGCTGCAAGAGCCTATTCACAGAGAGAAGGGCAGATGCTCTTTACTGCACATTTGGAGCCCTTCTTCCATTTCTGTTCAGCCACACTGGATTCATGGCTTATTTTCTGTGCACCTCATTTTTTTCAACTGCTGAGGAAGTATCTAATACTCTGCAAGTGATTAATGCTTAAGCAATTCAGACAGCTATGAGGTATATATAAAGGGATACTGACCTTAAGAAAGTGCTACACTGCAACTATTTCACTGAAAAACAACTAATGGCACAGACAGCAGCAGCAAGTTAATGACCTGCCAGTGCCTTTTACATGGTCTCTTTTGAAAAAGGTGACACTTTCACATCACCTGTTCTGCAGATCTTCATTCTGTGTAACAAATGCATAAAATCATTGCAAAGGGAATGGCAGTAGATGATATTACACAAAGCAGAAGACTGAGGACGCCTTATAAAGCATGAAAATACATGTTTGATCAGCACAGAAAGGCTAAATTAATAGCTGCTTCTTGCACATGCCAAAGGGCTCCCAACTGAGAGGCAACAATGAAGTTTCAAACCATTATTTGCATTCAAAAACAACAACAGAAGTTCATTGTGAAAAGAAACATGTGTTTCCAGGGATTCCCAAGATGTAAAAAATTGTATGAATAAGAGTCAAAGACTGAAACCCATTAGGATGTTTCCACTAACAAAGCAGAATAAAACAGAACACTAAGTTAAAACTTCAGGGAAATGACCATCATCAGTGTCCATCTAAACACGCTGCTGTGCTGGCATGGAGAGAGGAAAATCCAGAGAGTTCCCTAAGGAAATGAGATGAGAAAGCAACTCTGTTCTTGTCCCTAGTGGTATTTATTCTTACAAGGCTACACTCATTACTGAGTAGAAGCATTCACATTCTACAGTCCCCTCCATTCAGAACCCGAGTACCTTGCCTGTGAGCAGTCTTCTGGGGCAGAAATAGTTTCAATAATTCTTTCTTGTGTGTTCTGAGTCCACAGCCACATTTATAATAAACAAAGTTACACACTGCATGTATGTCTTTAAAGAAGGTGCAAATCTGAAGCCACACTTTTTGCCCAAGCTTCCAAAACCAAGGCCCATTACATATCTGCACATTGGGAGGCGAGGATGAGGTCAAGAGCAGGATCTAGGGAAAAATGCACAGTGAGCACTGTGGGACAATACATGAAAGCTGCAGGACATTCTAGAACTAAAGCCATGTTAGAAGTATGGGCAAGTTTATATGGTCTATGCCAAATGCACTCCTAGCTGTAATTATATACAACAGCTGCCTTACTTCCAGTAGGGCATTTATTCCTCCTTCTCTCACCTCAGACTACTCCAGAATTACTTTCTACAGCTAGTGAAGAACTGGAACAGACAGAAAAGTGGAAACCCAGGCTACTGTCTAAAGCCAACTCTGCCTGTATCCGATTATCACAGCCAGATCCAAAATGGGAAAGGTAAGAGCAGACAACGGAGTCACGATAACCTTGAGCTTCATTGCCTCTCAAGTTTCTAGGGCCTTACACTCCTTGCAACTATATCCATCTGTGCATATTCCATTTGCTAATAACATAGACAGAGGACTGTATAGATGCGAGAGAGAGGACCTATCCTGAGAGCATGGAGAACTTTGGGGTATATAAAGTGAACACAGCTGTGCAAAAATTGCTGATACAATCAGCTCAGCGAAAAAAATTTGCATTAAAAAAGTAGTTATGGGTAAGGTCTTTGTGAATTTCTTTTAGATCTACTAATACTAGACAGTTTTTACTAGACTTTGTCACCTCAGGTTCTTCTAGATTCACACCAGTTTCCTCCCCACTGTGTGAAATGCAGTTAACAAAACCAGCACAGTGGGAAAGACAGACTCGCTGAGAAAGGATGGACAATCGTTCACAAACCAGTCTAGCAACCAGGTGTGTAGAACTAGGTAAAAAAATTATTAAAGGTAAAATTTAAGGGCATTCCAATCAATAATGCAAATAGGACTAATCCTATTTTCAGAGTTAGAGAGCATGCAACCTTTAGCACAGATCCAAGTCTTAGCAAAGGAGTTGTCACGCGGTGCTGTCACACACAACCTTCTCTACAGAGGAGACGAAGGGAGGGATGTAGGCACCACACTGAGATATTTGGCTGCACTGGAGACAAAGACAAAGAGAACTGCCCAGGGTGACTGGCAAGTCACTCAAGAGCGAGATCCAGAAGGCGCACACCCTCTGTTCTGCTTCTCCAAAGTGCTTAGTGCAAGCAGGGCAAGTGCAACATTTAGTCACGTTTAGACTTCGGAGGTACCAGGGACTGCTCAAGATAGCATTGCAGTAAGGGACAGGTTATCTAAAGAAGAATGGTTCACTTAACTCTTACTGTCCGGGTTTGCAGGAATCATTTTCCTTAAGGAATTCCTGGCTGCAGAATCCTAGGGACAACATACTGCTTTTCATCAACTCCCTGTCATGAAGAAAATGCAAGCCAGGGTGGATTGAAACACTCTTGCTTAGCCACCAAGTGCACTTGACATCAGGGAAGCTTTTGCTCCTTGCCTGCTTCATAGCTCAGAGAACCTCAGCTAATGCTCAAACATAGCATAAGAATAAATCTTAGACCTGGAGTGAGGAGTGCAGTGACTGTGCTGCTGCCTGCATCGCTGTCACAGGTAGGTGGGCTGAATCATCTTGGGGAGAATTCTGACAAAGACCTGCCCGAGAAACAGCTTTCAGAGTTACTTCAGCAGACTGGGTCAAGAGCAGAGATGATTTTTTAGTGCAGTCTGTGACAAATTCACACTGTAGACAGAGAACTTCATGTACTGTTCTCCATACATAGACTGAGTCAGTGCCCCTAGCAGAAGGTTTTTCCGCCTCCAACTGTTCTTTACACCATCATTAGAAAGGTGCAAACAACACAATTTGTGATGAAGAGTCAACAGCTGCTTACTGTATGCAAACTTTCAAGACAGGTGAATCAGGAGAAAACTATAATTCCTAGTCTTTAGAAAGCATAATAGATACTTCAGCTGTATTTAAAAATAAAGAGGCTGATTTAACTTTGGAGCATCAGAAGAAAAGTCTCAAGTCTGAAAACTGCACTGGACAACAGGAAAACTACTGTGTTGTTGAGAGTAATTACACTGCAATGACATCAGCCAGGAAAATGTTTTCACTTGTCAGTTGTGCAAATGACTGGCATTTCTGGAATCACTAAAAAGAAGTTCATAAAGGCTCCCTGAAATCCTGACACTTCTTCAGCACAAGAGTGATGCCTCAACAGTAGATCACACAGAGGCTGTACTTGCACCAGCAACACATGAGGACAGGGCTGGTGTGTTTGACTATCATGGGTTTCACCCGGAACAGGGGCTCCCCTCAAGCAAAAATTTTACAGAAGATGGAGGGGGGGGAAAAAACCCAACAACCAAACAACCAAAACCAACACCACCACCCCCCACACACACAAAAAACCCCCCCCAAAAAAAAAAAAACCAAACCCAAAAGCACACACCAAAAAAAAACCCCACCCCACAAACACAAAAAAACCCCCAAAATACCAAAAAAGCAGCTGCACTCAAGCTCTTTGCAGCAGTCCCCTGTCAGCAGTCAGGATCACACACAGTTCATACACATGGGAGTGGTACAAGCTGTGCTCAGTGTCCTCAGAGGCGAGGCTCTAATGGCATTTGTTCAAAGCCTTTCATTAACCATCCCTTGACACATGATGTGGCTTTGGCCAGCGCTGGTCTCCTGCCTGCTGTAGGAAGGAAAGGCTTGAAGAGGTAGCACCCTTGGGAACAACATCAGGCCCCCACAATCCACAGCATTAGAGCATAAACCGACTCTGCAAGCAGAGAAATGCTTGCTAAATCACCTCTGCCAAGCACTGCCACTTTCACATGGTGGAATCAGATGATTCTCCTACTACTAGTTTAATATCATACCTACTAAGCTCAACTTAAAGGGGGAACCATGGCCAAAGACATAAAAAGTTTATTTCAGAAGACGAGGCACTTAAATTATTTTTATCACACTCAAGCTGGTTCCTCACTGTAGGAGCAACTCCCACACTGATTCCAGTTGGTGACTTGTTATCTGCAATAATTTCTTTAAGTATAGGGCTGCACTGGATGGATACAGCCCAATTCCACCTCTGTTCCCATTGTGGGCAAGGTAAGTGATTGCTTGCCCGGGTCAGGCTCATTCCAAGGGTTGTCTGTAAGCACCTTATCACCAGAGACTGTTTTGCCACAAGTCCCAGTCTAGAGACAAGGGAAGGAACCCAATTCCCCTGCCTTAAGGGGACATTATCACAATTAGCATATAAGAGGAAACTGATTTCTGCTAAAACACACAGGAAAGTAAAAAAAAAGTAAATGTTTAATGACAGTTGATATTTCTACACTTCCAACTGCACTCCTGAGTCTTCTGAAAGAAAGATGACCTAAAAAGAGGCATCACTGCAGAAGCGTAGGTCACTGCAGCTTTAAAAGTGAGGTTTCAAATAAGGATGTGATTACAACACTTAAGTGACTAGTAAGAGCAGCTCCTAGATACGGTGCACCAAACTCCACTGGAAGTCTTCAACTGTCACCAGTAAACACAAGATGCTACTTTAAGTCACAGTTAGGCACCTGCGCTCTTCGTTTTGTTAAATCCAGGTCACGCCTCACTAGCTGGCAACTGTTAAATCACACTGATACAGGCACTTGAATCCAAAATGTAACCCCTGAACGCAGGGTAACAGCCCGTGGTTACTTTGTTATTAAGTCACTTCAATTAAAAAAGCTCAATAGAACAAATCATCACTTTGGTGAGGGTTTGTTGTTGGGGTTTTGGGTTTTTGTGCTTGTTTTTTAATTAATAGCCTGCATCTTTGGATGGAAATCAGAATTTTAGTAAACGCACAGCAAATTTTCAGATTTCACCTTACACAAAGTTTGCATCTGCCTTGAATGAGGCATGTGAAGGGGAAAAAAATTACCTACTTCATTTGTTTCATATCTAAAAGCTGTTAAAATCAAGTAAGCATAATCCTTGAAAATGGAATTTAACCAAATGCTTCTAGTTACCTCTTCCTCAATTTTAAGAGCAGTTCTTTCTTCACCTATGCAGCTAGAACTGGGTGTGAAAAGTTAGCCTTCAGTTTTCAGCTTTCAAACGGCTTCCACCATCACAGTCACTAAGGAACTGTTTAAACTGAAGGAAACATGCTGCAGGTGCAGTCATCAGAAGTTCATTTATCACCACACTTCAAACTCTCAAGTGCTTAACTAATGACTTCCATCAGATCAGAGGTTCTGTTTTCTAATTGCTGGGACACATCACACTCCCAAGTCTTCTGAACATGAAGCTTAGCATTATTTAAAGATTTTAAGAGGTTGGTTGGTGAGAGGGTTTTAAAGCTGCTCCAAAAAAACCCTATGTGCACTACAGATGCAACTACAGGGATTCAGTATTTTGTTATTCCTCTTTAACACAACTCAAAGCGAGGGAAAAACGCGACACAACAATTATAGATAACTTATTTTCAGGACTACACCAAAGGAAAAAAATTAAGAAATATCTTGTGCCACTTGACTGCCAGCAGAAACAGGCAAAGGAAACAGGAGGAACATCTAAGATTTACAATCTGATAATTTATTCCTGAATGATTCAACTCTAAGACTATTTTTACAAGTTTCTTGGCTGTCAGGCTTATGTACGTTGCAACAAAATTTTAAAAGGTTATTATGATTCTTACTAGAGTCAAAAATTGTATCAATGCATCTGTAAAATTCTACATGCAGGACTAATACCACCCTGCAAGTTTTAATCAGTCCCGCTGATGTAGCAGCTTTCTCCCACACAAACAGCCCCGAGCAGCAACTGTATTGCTCCCTCCTCCCCTCCTCTTCCAAGTATTTCAAGCCTGTGCTAGACAAAAGCACTGCTGAGAGTGCAAGCACTGTCCAGGTACCCAGTAGCAGAACACAAGCTCACTCCCTTCTGAGTTCGTCCTGCTTCACAGAGCAGGTTTTTGAAAGCACAGCTCCTGAACACTTTTAACCCCTCTGATTTTGGATGCATTTCAGTGATGCTCTTTTGCAGGTTTTAAAGCGCACCAATGTATTTTTGAGCATGGATATGTTTTCTCTTTAGCATTTATCTTACTACATGCAGCAGACCAGAAAACAAAACAAAAACAACACACCACAACTCTCCTTTTTCCTGAGATCTCAACTGCAACCTGTGATCACCTTTACCTATCAGAGGTTAAAAGGCATTAAGCTTTCACCAGTGCATAGTGCTGGTACTAAGTAAAGCCTTTAAATGGGAAAACTATGTGATGAGTAGCCCTAATGCCATAAGAAAGAATATGAATAACCTCTTCTGAAAATCAGCAAAGGACATACTTAGTTTCACATGCCATTCCCAAATCTAAGAAGCTGCATGGACAGATCAAGACACTCCTGTGGAAAGAAGTATCACTAAACTGAAAAGGTAACAATTTGTAATAACCACATTTCTCTTCTAGTGCTGGCATACTAAGTACTCCAGATCTGTAGGAGATAATATAAGTTCAGCCTGGTTTCCTCAGACATTTGTTTGCATCTCTAAGAGAGTTCAGTAGTCTCTGACAAGTACAGAAAAACAAACATTTCAACACAGATTTTCACAAGAGACTTTAAAGTACCAGTTACCTTGTGATCACAATATAACCAAGACACTTTCTGCCACTACAGTCTCTGTAACAAGTACTGGAATCTTGGTTGCAGCACTTTACACCAAGACAGTTACCCTGATATGAAATTGCATTTATTTTTTTTTTCAAGTGAAAGCAATGAGCAGAGACAAGTAGAACAAGCAGACATTCTGCTAAGATCAAGCATCACATTTTCTCAACAATTTAATTGTGCTCTAAGTGTGCAGTTAAGTCTCAAGTCCAGCACTTGTTCCATCAAGGGGTGCATTAGAAGTTGCTGTATGAACTCCATGCACATTTGACAGACAAGAATAACTCTGATTTGATTAAGTGCAAGGAAAAACTCCAGTGACCAACAGGGTCTCGGTGTACTGAGACATTTGACAACCTGTTTCTATCTGTTCTAGTGCCTGCTTGGAGCACCAATCTCAAGTGTTTTGATCCAAATTTAGGTCTGTATGTAAATAAACCCATTGGGATCAGAGGATTTGAGGCAGTCACATACCTGCAGCTAGCAAAGTGTAGACCACAGCCTACAGTAAACTGCTGGGATCCGTGGCCATGATTGGGAGCAGACAGAACAAACTGTCTTCTCGGATTGAAGGAATAGCTCATGGAAAGATGAACTGAGCAAGCATCACTGACACTTTATGACCAAATGACACTGACTTCACAACATGGAAATGAGAAATCTGGAAATGACACAACTCTGCATTCATTTTTTTAAGCTCCCAAACACTTTGTGGATGCTTAGATGAAAGTCCTTCTGAATACCAGAACTCATCTGAACTGAAAATGAGTGAAAAACTTACCTTTCCAGTTTCTGAAGCACCTGTGATAAAAATCAGCATTAGACTTGTTTGTAGTCCATGTACTACAAGTTTTTTGAAATACTTTTTTCAGTACTGGGGAAAAACAAAGGAAGAGCTGCTTTGCCTTGGTTCTTCTCTAGAGTTCATTGCCAAAGGCTGATTCCGGAGCTCTGCTGAGATTAAACTGCTAATACACACAAACACATGGTACAAAAACTCAGCTTTGAAGAAAATCAAATAGCATCTTTATTTCGGCTCTACTCAAAAAGTAAGTATTTGCCATTGCAACTCAGTAGAGGACTTCTACAAAAATGAAACTGAGAAGTCTTCCTTTCCCCTGCTCAATGTTCCTCCCAAAACACAAGCACTGATGTTATGCAAAGAGGACTCCTGGAACTACCACACCAACAAGTTCCCTTTGGGATTTAAGGCTTCTTAATCTGGACGAGAGTCTGAGCATACGGCTCCTGTGCCCGGGTGGGGTAATCACGAGAAGGGAGAAAAAACACAAGAACTTAAATTAAAAACAAATTCTGCTGTTAATAATGAGGCTCACATCTGTTTTGAACACTGTTTCATGTTCTTGTGAAATACAGCTACAGGGGACTTACTTCACAAAACAATGCTCCACAGCTTCATTCTCTATAAAGGAATCTGTTCAAAAGCCCACACTGGAAGTTGACAAGGACTTGGTAAAGCTCTGGATCCTTTGGAAACACAGGCAGGGGTGTTAGCATGGTTTCTCGTTCTAACCAAGCACTACAAACAAGCAACGGCAAAGCCCAAGCACAGATTAGTTCCTAGGAGATCTGATCTCCTCCTGAACCAGCCACTCCTGCTGTCAGCACCAAACATAACCTGTCTGCTCAACTGCACGCAGAACAAATTCAGCTGGCATGCAAAGGCAACATAAAATCTGATTCTTGAAAGGGGCAAATGTTGCCTTGGATGACTGCTGTGAGAGACTTGCTCGAGAACACAGGGAAAGACAGAACATTTCAACTCAGGCTATGGTTCAACAATAATTTCACTTTCTCTTGTACACAGATGAGGCCATGCTTTGACAGTGATGGATAGTGAAACCAGAAAGCAAAGATTATGGACAAGAGTCTCAACAACTGGGCTGGGAAAGAGGGAAGGGGCAAGAGTGTTAGACAGAGAGGCAATGCTTGAAGAATGACAGCTTTACACCTTCATTTATCAAACAAACTGAGGGACTCATCCATTCAAATGCTTCTAAGATTCAATTTAAGAATTAAATTAATGGAATATGCAGTTTATGGCCAGCTGCAGTCTCCATCCACTGTCAGACAAGCGAGAGACTGGGGCAAACAAAACTAGCCAGTGCTGGGCTCTCCCTCAACCACACACTGGCAATCAAAGATGCCATGTAGAGAGCATCAAGTGCCACAGTGCACTTTCCTCTTTGTATCTACATGATCAGAACAGTCTGCGGCCCTAGAAAGAAGCTTCCTTTAGATGCAAGTGATGCTGAATAAGCCTACTTGATGATAAAAGAAAAACATTGTTTATGACAGCTACTAAACTCCAGAGAGCAGCATATTTTAAATTAGAAGACTGCATCTACTCATAAAAACAGGTATTTCAAGGACAGCTTGCTTCTGGCTCCCTAATGAAGTGCAGGTGACATACACAGCTATGATATTATGACTCAGACAAGATGCCAGCTCCTCTAAGCAGCTCCCTGGATTTGCAGCAGGAAGAACACAGGAGGATATAAGCAAGCAAAGTTAAAAAGGCTCTTGAAAAATGCTTGCTATCCACATTCATCTCCAAAGGTATCCTAGACAGTTGAAGAGATGTTCCAGTCCACTGGAGCAAGACCTACCAACCCCAACACCTACTCACTCCAATGTGACAATCTGGAAATACCAGAGGTAACAGCACTGATATCCTGACTCTGCTTTATACCAGTGTTCTCTAAAAACATGGATCAAGACGACACCTAGGATAGGATTGGGCAAGTCACTGAAGAAGTGAATCAAGGTCACTGTTGTTAAGAGTTCATCTCTTGAACTGCGTTTGTGTTTTCATGAGCCCACTGCCTTTGGATCTGCCAATTACCACTTGTATGCTGGAACACAACTTCTACCTTACTTTGTCTACTGACAGAAAGAACTCAAGATCTTTATCCCTGAGGTGCACTGTTACCACAGGAACCTAATTTTCAATCAAAACCAAAGCTAAAAACCAAGTGTCAAGGAGTGACACCAGCAAGGATGCTACACACAAAGGGGTCTCCTGTGCACAAGCAGCGCTGCATCAAATAGAGCTCATTTTAACAGCCTCAGTGACACTCCTGCTCCTCAGAAGAGCAGACAGCCTTTTATTCCCCATCTGGTGGTCATTAACTCCAGAATACAAACCTCAGAGTACGTCACTAGGACTACTCCATCCCTCCATTTTGTAGATGCTGCTTGTGTTGCAATGAATCATACCCTCACATGGATCTCCAAAGGGCTCCTGCTTCCAGTTTCCCAAACTGACTTAGATTAAAACAGAGACTGCTAGTCTAACTTGTAAGTGTACCTTCTCAGGCAAGTCAGAACTTGTACCTGCCCATCCCAGCTCTTTATCTCTCCAATAATGGATCTTACTCACACACTGCTAGTATTCTCGAACTGGCACAGACCTAATATGCTCTTCCTATTGCCCAAGGCACAGTTAGGAGACACTCAAGGCAAGGTGGCATGTATGGTGCAAGAGACTAACCTGTAAAGTACTTGATGCCAGAACCTTGCACACAGACCAGGAAACCACAATCTCCTGACTGTACATTCAGCGATTTCACTACAGCACACATTTTAGTATTTGTGAAATAATTTAGTAACACAGAAAAAAAATACACACTCCAGCTCCTGAGTTGTGCATTTAAGAAAAAAAAATTATAACATATGCTGAAACTGTAGGAGGTTTCTCCTTTTTTGCACTGCCCTTTGTTAATCACCTCAGTCTTCAGCTGGAAAAAGAATTAAAAATTGAAATCAAATGTCCAGGTTAGAATTGAACCCTATTCCCAGCCAGATAGCTTTGTATCTATTTCTCTGCTGAAAGAAATCACTCCCACTACGTTCTTGATCCTGCACCTCTGAGGGGAATATAGTACTCCTTTTCCCCACTGTGTTGCCTATGTAAACAATATGGCCTCAGGACAGGATAACACTGTACAGCACAAAGGCCCTTAATCCCAGGCATAGTGTCCATGTGTAACAGAATGTTCCCCCCCAGTGCTTCCTGTCCTCAACTTCAAAGAGTCTTTCTTCACATTCAACCCTTCATCTCCACACAGCCTGACCAGGGCAATACAGACTGTGCTGATAGCTGGACAAACAGCATCACACAAAGTAATTGCCATCTCACTCAGCTACTAATCAAACTAAGGACAGAAAGAACTCCATCCACCTACACCCACCGCAGAGCAGATGAAGACAGACAGGCCTCCTACCTGGTTATCAGGTCTCCAAACCACCTTATGTCAGGATCTACGTAGCAGGGTGTCCTCTGCCAACCACCTGTACTTTTCACCTCATAAAAACTTTTACCATGAAATTAGAAGCCTCTTAGTTTTGCTACCTTAACTCCAGAAATCTCTGCATTGCAGTTTGAAGACCACTATATCTTCCTCAATTCTATCTCAAGCTACTTAAAAATCTGCCACAGATGCTTACTAGATTTCAAAGGCAGAAAAGCCCACAGAAGGAGAGAGCCCATTTGTCCCTCAGCCTCCTCCCTGAAAAGTCTTTTTAAGCCATGTCTCCAAACCAAGAAACTGCAGCCTCAGAGGAAGATCAGCAGCTGTTTTGACAAGCTTGGCCCTTGTTCAAATACCAGAATCCAAGCTTTGAGCAGTAATACACTGGCATCAATAAAAGTTCAACTAAAGTACATTGCTCTGGCCCTACAACACAGGTCGTCTACTCCGTGTTACACACAAAGGAAAAACTACCACTTTGCTGATCAAATTGAAAAGGTACAAAGAAGTGACAAATAAAAGGAGAAAAAAAAATATTCTGGACAGAACCCCACAAGTTCATATTCTCATGTGTCAGAAACAGTGTTGGGCAATAGATCAGAGTAAGTGACAAATGCCAGGAAAAATGAAAAATCTATTTGTGCTTGGGTATTGCTCTGCTCCTATTCATTACTGTCTAGACTTTTTACCATGAAGCCACATCTCTGGTCAATGTCTTAAAAAAAAAAAAAAAAAAAAATTCTTAAAATGACTCCATGTAGCCACTGCTGCACATCTCTTAGCTACACCACTGATGAGGCATTTGGATGGAAATAAGACAGCTTCCAAGGCCATGCTGTGCACACTGAGTAGTGGAGTGAGCCCAACACTTCAGGGATTACAGTGCATTTGGTAAAACTCATTCCAGAGCTGCCACACAAACAATGCTCATGCAGAGGGTTTCAGACAGGACAAGCTGTATGCAGTCTTATCCATGATGAACACAAGACCTCACATTTCATTTGTTCTTAACATTTATTCCCTAGCACAGCAAAATGCTCTATTAGTGAACTCCCAGATGCTTGCTGCAAAAATTAGTAAGACTGCATATCAACGACTGGGATTTCAAAATGAGCAGGAAGCAGTAAAAGTCACCAGGATCTTATTTTAAGCAAATAATTGGAAAAACAGCACTACAGAAGAAAAAAGAAGAGACATTTTTAAGCGTTAGAACTATGTCTTCATTGAGAATGTAACAGGTTCCTCCCCAGATAATACAACTTTATCTGCTAAACACGGTGTGTCTGTAACAGACTGTCAGCTATGTGCTGCAGCTGAGAAGCCATTAACAGGCATTTAACTAGTACATCCTGACCACCAGCACCTCTGTAAGGGACACAAACATGACCTAGCCAAAGATGGGTTACAAGGGCTGATCAAAATATTTTAGTAAAGCTACAAGTACACTCCAAGCTTTCCTGAGGCAGAAATCAATCTCTCTTCAGTCATCGAAAGACACAGCCAGCTGCAGAACCACTCTGTTACAGCACTGAATTCCATGAGTGTTCATCAGGCTTTTAACACACAGATGTCTATGTTGGGTGGAATTGTGAAAGAGCAAATCATCTTCTGGTAGGCACCATGAAGCTCAGCACTCTGCAGTACTGCTAGAGAAGGAAGTCATTGTCTTTATAACATTCCCTAAAATCCACTTCTGTGACAGAGGTGCAAGATAAAAATACATACGTGCACACCCACATGGCTCACAACTGCACAAAGCTTGTGATCATGAACAAACACATTAGTGTCAAAAATACTGATAAGAAATCCATGAAGATCTACTGATCAGAAGCTCTGTGGGAAGCAACTTTTGGCTCTAATGCTGACAGAAGCCTTCTAATAAAATGATTTCCCAACTACTTGATGCTATCCCTCTTCGCCCTCCAACCACCCCAATTTTAGAAGTTACCATCTTCTAACTATAAAAGAGATTTAAGTACTTTAGGTAGAGACACGAGTTGTTTTTCTTGATGAGGTATTGTCTGCTGAGGCGGAATGACAAGCACCTACACTAACTTCCCTGCTGTGCCTCCTATATTTGAGCTTGCACTGCCCCCATCCCATCAAGATCTGTATTTCAGACGTTTTCCAGCCCCCGCCTCCAAAGCTTTCCAAGACAGGAGGGAAGCATGCTCAATGCTGTCCGTCCTTGTGACTCCTTCATGTTGGGAACTGCCAGTTTCAAAACACACGGCAACTGTCAGTACAAGTTATTGGTCTAAACTGAGCTACTACTGCAACTGTCTTCGAGTGAAGCTATGGAGATTTAAGTAATGGCAATGAACAAAGGAATATTCTCCAAGGTGAAGCAACAGTACCAAATGCAGTATTCACCAGAGCTGTCCAGCCATGTCGTCTTTTTCAAGCACAGCTATGTTATTCTAGTGGACAAGCAGCCCTTGAAACCATAGAAAACATCACCAGACTTTATGCTAACACTAGTACATTTGTGAGGCAATTCTTATTTGAATCACTGCCTCTCTTCCACTCATCATTCTTCATCACAGGACTCCATCTCTATCATCACCGATGATAGAGATTGAGTTTCATTTATTAACAGGAACTAATAGCCAAGGTCTCTCACTTCTCTAAAAACATCAAGTCTAATCTCCAACAGCTGTGCTGGAGGATGTCCCAAGAATATTGTTTGTTTTAAGGACTGTCACAAAATTTTATATTTCACATCACCACTCCTACTAACAGAATGAGGTTTAACAAAATCCTACTTTTAGCTCAAAGTAGTCCAAGAATCATTGATGTTAAGTAGGTGTTACAAAAGCACAAGTTTCAGGAAGCCTGACTGTAGCTCCCTACTCTCTACTTCCATTCTCAAGTCTGGAGCTCTCACTTCTTCATCAGCTGAGTAGCTGCAGAAGTCAAACTTAAAAACCAAATTTCAACTTGAAAATACACATGTATGCTCAGGTGCCTAAAGTCAACAGTAACTTTCTACTGCTCTTCATACCTTATAGGTAAATCATAAGAGTACAAAATTAATTCTTTTTGCATCACCTTCCTAGTGATCTAACTCCCACTGTGACACCAGAAGATATTACTGCAGTTCACTCTCCATGATCAGTACTTTAAAAAAGCAAGCATTTGAGATGAAAATATTTCTAACTACAAATCTGGTTAAATCCACAGGAACTATTTAGTATTTATGTCAGCTAGGACATTATGAACAAATGCTGTGCTAAAAATACTGTAGTCTTATCCACACAGGGAAACCACTACTACAACTCATTTGGCTGAACTACTTACTAAAGAGCAGGAGCCTGCAGCAGGAAAGGCTCTCTGCTCTGCTCAGAACAGCACTTCATTCCAGTGTTCAGACAGTGAAAGCCACCAAGGGCATGTTGCGGTGGGAGTATCCTACAGCAGAGAGTAAGGACAGATGCAACTGGGAATATTGTTTAAAAGGAATAATCCTACTGTAGCCAAGAAAAGAATTTCAAACTGATTTCCTAGCAGTCCTTTCAGAACACAAGGTCCAGTAGCAAACTCACTGCTGAAACAATCACCACTCCCTACCCTTCTGCTGTTCTCTCTACAGGAGGAAGCATTTTGAAATCTCCTGATGATTCGCATTTAAATGTTGACAGTGCGAAACAGCTCAGAGCAGAGTCATGCAGGGAGAAGGTATGGCTGGGCACATAGAATCATAAAGGTTGTAAAAGACCTCCAAGATCGAGTCTAACCATTAACTTACACAGCCAACTCCACCACTAAATCATGTCCCTCAACACCACATCTACGTATCTGTCATATGCTGCTGCCTCAGGCAAGAGAAAAGCAGAAAAGCGAGGTGACAAACACCCATTGCTACAACGTTGGACTGTGCTTTCTCAGACGTGGAAACCTAAGAGACAGTCCTTCAAAGCTGCAGGCAGGAGCAGAACACGGAACACTAACGAACATTTTGCTTCCATGTGAGGTTTTCCATAAAACTTGGGGCAGATTCTGTAAAACTAGTAGCTACAAACACAATTCAATTTAATAAGCCAATAAATATTTCTGAATGAATGCACGTCTTACAAGGATATGAGAAATTTATTAACACAACCAGCTCAAGTAGACTCAAAATTACCACATCTTAAAAAGCTACAGAAGAAGAATCTACATCGAATTGGCCTTTATTTAGTCACTGTATCGTTAAAGCCCATCCCTGCAGTCCACTAACAAAGCAGCAGAGACACTGCCAGAGCTCAGCTGATTTTAGCAGAACTACAGCAATTTACAATACCAGGAAGAATCTAACCTGGAGCCTCTAACAGGGCAGTGGCTTGTGCTATTTCAGCAGGTATTACTTTAACAGGAATCCAGTGAAATCATTAACAGAGGAATTTGAGTCAATGAGATGTTAAGTACTTGCTATAATTACTTATTATTGCAGTTTCCGCTGACTGCGCAACTCAGGAGGCTAGAATTCAATGAACTATCTAACAAATATCTAAAGTCACAGTTGTAAATGAAATTAAATGTGCATTTGTGTTCAATCACATTTATGAGCTTTGTGAAGACATGTAAAAAAAAAAAAAACCCACGAACAAACTACCTGCACTTTTACATTGGTCCCCTGATTACAAACATTTCATGTTTTACAAAGCAAACAAAGCAGCCCTGATAACATGTTACTAACAGATAGTGCTTCATGCTGCAGTAAAAGTAAGAACATCTTAAGAAAATCTGCCAGGAGGAGAAAGCACACAGGCCATTAACCCCCAAAACACATCTTCCAGTACATTGAAGTAATTCTGCTGAGTTTTAACAAAAACAGAAGTTGGCTGCAGTGAAGAGAAATGCATTCAACTCCCCACTCCCACAAGACACCCATTAAGTTTGAACCTCAATGCTGAATGTGTCAGAACAATTAACACAACCAGACCTCAAGGTCTCTGGTAAAGCCCTTTTGAGGGTATTGCTGAGAAAAGAGATGCAAACTTCTGTAGCACATGATATTTAAGAGCAGTTTGCCACTGATATATTTATTTACATTTCTAGAAAGTGTAGTAAGTGATCAGAGTACTCCCACTTGTAACAACCTGAAGGTCCCTATAGTAAAGCCACAGAGTTCTACTCTACAAGCACCGAGCACATCGAAAATCGATGCAAAAACTAAATTAAGAAATTTTGCAGCTACTGGCATCTGATGTTAAATACTTCTAAAAAAAAAAAAAAAAAAAGAAAAAAGCTCTGTGGTTTCAGACTTAAAACTAGCCCAAGCATTGTTCTAAGACTGTGGGCAGCACTTCTCACAATGCAGGCTCATCACCCAGCACCGCAGTCTGGAAGGGAAGTGACTCCAGGCTTGCGTTGGAAGGAACAAATGACATTCTTCACGATTCACATCTCAATGTATCACAAAAAAGGGAAAGGAAATTTTCAGTGGAGATATCAATCTGCATCTAAATACCATTAACTACCTTTTGTAGTTTGGATCTCTTGCCAAACATTTGACATTTAAAGGCACTGCTGACGTGCTCCCAGGGAACTTAAAAGACAAGCTGTGTACAAGACCCAGATAGAGCACAAGAGTTCACCTTCCAGCTCTCTAACTTCACAGAGGTTGTTCAGTGCTGTAGCACTAAGGCAGCAATAAGGTACGCAGGACCCTCTGCTCTGCTTCCAAAAACTCTCACCCACCCAGAAGGCACCAACAAGCAGCAGTATGGAAGAACAGATCTGGTCTCCAACAGGCTGTTTCTCAACCACTGAAAAATCTTCAGGAAAGCTGTGTTACTTTTCAGTTTGTTAGCATTTACATCACCCCCATCTTCTGGGCACACGGCTCGATCGCACATTAAAAGGCACGAATTTAAAGCGAAACAAAACATGCTGCAATTCCTTAACTTGCAGGGCATTTGCTCAGCACTCTTGCTTGTTCCCCTTCATATCTTCACCCCAATACATACAGAGGTGCCACACCAGTGCGCAGGCCAACATAAAAAAAACCTGCCAGTTTCTGATAAGATGCTGCAGTAGGAAGGGCTTCAGTTTTCCTCCCAAAAAATTCAGTTAAAGCAGGCCTCTCCCTCAAGTGTGTTTGACATCCAGAAGCCAGCTCAATGACACTGGCCAATCAAATTCACATTTATGTTAATATAATGGGATGGTTACTACAGTGACAGTGGCCTTAAATTGCACCTCAACATTATGGGCCAAGTCAACCAGAGGGAACAACCAATCCTACTTAGGATGATGTCTTCGCTCTCTGTACAGACCAGTTCTGATTACAGACAGATGAACAGCCAAGACATTAACAACAGTAAATGGAATTTAGCAGCTTTGGAATGCAATTTGATTATTTTGCAAACAAAAGTAACTTTTATCTACTGCACTCTACAAACACAGTGGGGGTGTGAAAGTCAAGATAAATTGCTCAACATTGTCCTCAGTAGCAAGAGCTTGTTACAATTAACCTTAATAACAAAGCTCTAAAAGGTGAATCTCAATAAAACCCAAACAGATTTTGCATCTGAAGCGATGTGCAGTTTTAACTAGAGAGAAAAAAAATAAGAATGAGTCTCTCCCCAAGTACATAGTTGTGAGCCAGCATACACATTTGTGAAGAAAGGGTCATTTTCAATGACCAAACTGTACTTGGAAATGACAGGTTCGGACTACCCTTCTACAAAGCTGAAGGCTGCAAGGACATTACCTGCAAAAAAAGACTCTTTGTTTCAGCACAATATTCTTCTTGGGATGGTTTGCAAAGAGGCTGTTTTAGGAGTGAACATGGAAAATTCTTTGCAGTGCGTTCTGATACTAAAAATACAGTTAAGGTGAAAAAAAAACCACACCCCCTTTGGCCAAATTAAACAGCAGGGAGAATCTGGATATTGAGACAGAATGCAATTACCCAAGTTGGAATTTTCCCAGGACATACTTACTTTGAATCATCCGGCTATTTAATGACAAGAAATAGCCAGGAACACATATTTACTGCTGGCATCCTCTCTCACACCTAACACTACCCTGCTATCAATGAAACGTGTGTGTAATCAGATCCAAGCTCTCAGCTACAACCAGGGTGCTCCTTGGTGACCTGTAATGGGTCAGCAGATCCACCCACATCCACTTCACTTCTGCAACAACTTGTATGATCATCACCTAAAGCAGGATGTCCATTGAGCCTGACACAAACCAACAGGAAGCTCCAAAGTGCTGAAGCTGATCTACTACTGATACACTATCCAGAATTTACCCAAAACAATCTTTATTAACAGAAATGTTTATTGCTGGTGCATTCAGAATGAGTCAGTATCAGCCTCCAAGAGAAACTTCCCTTCCCCCCAGTTGTAAAGAGGAAAGGCAGCTTAAAAGGAGACTTTGGTTTTACAGCTCCAATAATCAAAGTACAAATAAATTCTAAATACCTGGACAAAAAAACCCAAGTACTTGAGATTCCTATCACCCACTCCTGATCACTGCCACTAAATAGGATCAAAACAAGAATATGCAAGCTAGTGCCTTATGACTATGCCTAAATGAGAACCACTCTCCTCAGATCCACATGTGACAGTTCCCAACACAGAAGCTCAAAGAACTCCTGTGTCAAGGGAACAAGACTTGGAGCAAGCAGGGGTGACAGGTTTTCAGGAAGATCAGTTGTGGTCGCAAGGTCAGAGAGGACAGCATCTATTCAGCATTATTCCCTTTACAAGGCTAAGAGAGTTACATGCACCTTTCAGCTCTGAAAAGGATTTTGGGGGCCTCTGATCAGTCACAATGATGTTACATGACTGCCAAGAAATAATTAAATGGGAGGAGAATAGTGCTGGTACCTACACTGGTATGAATCTTTTGGGTATGCTTCATTTATCAGGAATTCAGTTTTTCCATTAAGGTGTCTTACTTTGAATTTCTGTACTGAATTCCTCCAACACATGGTAGAAATAAAAACTGGAGGAGTTTAAAGTGCTGTATGTCTAAAAATCTTAGAAGAATAAAACAGCACATGTTCACAATAGAGGAGAAAAATTCCTCTAAGACGTCCACTGGAAGCTTCAGTGGAAAGATCAAATATGCACCATTTTCCCTATGCAAACCAGTACATAGCTAAAGCTTACCAGGGAGTAATTTTCCCTAAATAAAAGCATTCTTCACGTAAATATTTCCCAGTACAACACTACAAATATTCCAATACATGCTTATATTTAAGTTGCTTCAAGAGTTGGGAAATCCACTACACCCCTTTTTTTCTGTTAAGAATTATTCAGAGACCTACTGTAGATTCAGAAAGGACATAAAAGTTCAAATCCTGTATATTCTCTATGGCATGCCCCTACTGCAGACACACAATCACATTCCAATCGGCTGACAGAAAGAAAGGTGGACCCAAACGTAGACTTGTAAATATTTACACACAGTAGCCTACAAAGCAGCCAGGCACGTGGACACCATCCAGAAGGACCATGCTAAAAATCAGTACAACTAGAAGTCAAGCAGGTATCTTCAACCACCCTTTGGTCCTCTCCCATCTCACCAGTCAGAGGATAGCTCAGAGGTCCTTACATTTCCCAAACAGTGACAGTAACGCAGACACAAAGGTAGGTTGCATGTCTCCAACTCCCTGCCACCCTGCTTAAGCCTTTCCATTCAACACCTACCAACTTGCAGGGGGGTTGTAATTAGCTTGCTTCCTAGATAAATGAATAAACTATCAGAAGTTAGAAGGCATTAGGCTGATTAGAAAAGATAATGGTTTGTGTGTGTATATATAAACATATAAAGACATAAAATTTATATATTCACACATAAATATATACAAATATATAAAATTACAGCACTCCTATACTGTTCCTGAACAAAATGAACACTTAGCTCACAAACTTGCTGAAGTGATGCTGTCTGCCGTTCTGGAATTGTCTACACTGCTTTGTTTTTAGTCTTTTTCTAAAATGTGAGGGGTTATTTTAATTTAAAAGCTCCACCCAACAAGGTAAAGTTACATCAATGAAATAGCAAGGAAAGAAAGAAACCAGATCTTAAAATGGATGCAGCAGATTCTTTTAAAACAGCAACATGTTGCAATCACCTTTCATTTTAGGGGAAGGGAAGGATTCCCTGAGAGGAACAGAGACGGGGAGTAGTTGGGGTAGGGAAGCTGCAATTAAAAAAAAAAAAAAACCAAAAAAAAAATGGCGTGGGGATTTATTTTAACTAAAAACTTTGCTTTTCTCTCAGTTAAGAATGGGCTAGGGGCCGGGGATCGCTGCCGGTGCCTCTGCAGACGGCTCCTCCGGCTGCTCTGGGAGGAGGAGAAGAGGAGAAAGCCACACAGAAGAGAGGAGAAAAAGAAAATGGCGCAGAGACTAAGTCCCGACCGTCGACAAGGCGACTTTCCAGGGAGGAATCGGGACCCAAAGGAGACCCCAGGAAAGCCGATGGGCTCGGATCGGGGGCCTCCAGTGCCCCCACTAGGGGAGGCGGGGGTCGGGGAGGGCCGAAGCCGCCGGGAAAGGGCCGCTTTTGGCAGCTCCATGGGAACAATGGGGCCGGTGAGCGAGGAGCCGGGACTTAGTCTCTGGGACGCCATGTCTGTGCGCGGCCGGCGCGGCGGCGAGGCGAGGGGCGCGCCGGGGCCACACTCACCGTTCGCTCGGAAATCCGCCTCGATCTGTGGGGAGAGGAGACAGGGAGAGACCGTCAGCAACGCCGTCCCGACGGGCATTTATTCTATTTTTTTGTTTGGCTTTTTTTTTTTTTTTTTTTTTGAGGGGTGCTGGATTTCCATCCCCCTCTTCCTTCCTTCTCATTTTCAGGGAAATTAAATATCACATGAAAAAAGACCAGCACGATGCAGAAGGTGCCCTCCACTGCCGGGGTGGGGGGTGTATGGTGAATCGTCCCCAGGCACCCCCATAGCTCCCGGCACGACACCCCCTCCTCAAGAGGGGAACGAGCCAGGAGAATGCGGCCAGCCGTCCCCCTCCCCTTCTCCCAGGCAGAGAGGCGGTCACACACGGGTCCACTTAGCCCCACTGCCCCCGATCTGGACAGAAATGGGTCCCGGAGCGCGGGGCTCGGTGATGGGGGCTCCCCAGAACGACGACCTGGGGAGGCAGGCCGAGTTGACAGGGCTCTCCCCAGACGCGGTCGTTACCCCGAGCGACGACAGGCAGGAAGCCGGAGCAGTGCACGTCTCCCCTCACTGAGGGTAATGGGGGGGATTCAGTCGAGCACCCACGGCACTGAGGGGAAGCGAGGACTCCACGGCCTCAGTGGCGAGGGACCTGGATTCCGTGGGAGAGGGCTTCCCGCAGGCGGTGAAGGGACACTCACCTGGGAATCGTTGTGCAGCTGGTCCCCGCTCATACCGGAGGCTGCGGGAGGCCTAACGGAGCGCAGCAGGAGAGAAGAGCTGAGGAAAGCCGAGCCGGAGACGCGCCGCCGCGGACGCACCGAGCCTTGACGCGACAGAGAGTGCAACCCCTAGCTACAGCGAGGTTGCGTAACAGACTAAGTCCTACTTTCCGCACACTGCGCAGGCGCCACGGCTTTTACTGCCGGGGCGTGGCCACGGAGACGCCAGGCGGAGCACCGGGGAGGGACTTGGGCAACGGCCGCAAACGAACTTTCATCCCAACCACACCCCCTCAGCGCGCTCTGCGCAGACTCGTCTGTGGCATATCCGGTCCCGCCCCTTCCCCCATTGACCCAATCATATGGAGAAGTTGGTCCTCGTTTACATACTTGGCCCCGCCCTGCCGCTGAAGGAACCGCGCGCATTGTGTAAGGCTCCGTGAGCCAAATTGCGCATGCGCCGTGCCCGCCCTGCCGGCTTCATTTGCATACCAAGCTCTGCCCAGCCTGGTAAAGGCAACATGGCGGCGCCCGCGCGGGCTGAATCTTTCGGGTTAGGGTCCCCTTTCGGGTCTCCTCGATCCCCCTCAGCACAGTCACACCATGATCACCGTGAGAGACCCTGTAGCATCTGTTAAAGAAAATGGCTGTTGGGGCTGGCGGGGGCCTGTCAAGCTTATCCCCCACCCTCGGCAGGTTTTATCCGTGAACCTGAGTAGGACGGCTGCGCACGGTAGCTGAGGAGCCTCGGCACCTGCGAACTGGTTATGGCCACACTTAGGGCGTCCTGGTTAATGCCAGAAAGGGCTGCAGTGTGTAGAAGCATGGATGATGATGTCCAGGCTGAGCGACTCCAGCTGGGTTGTGTCTTCCCTCCAGATAGGCCTTACCTCCGGCCTCGGAGCCTCACAGGCTGTATGCTGGCCTTGCACAGTAGAAACTGAGCTGGTCTGAGTCACACACCTACAGAACCTGTGTAAGCACAAGTGACCTGATTTGCAGATTGATTTTGAGCATTTTAAAATGATGTGCATGAAAAGGGTCGAGCGTGGTGTGGACATCTGTCCTGCTGAGAGCTAAGCATGTGGCTGACTTCTTACTCCATGCTGCTGTACTGGGCTGAAACCAGGCCACAGCACCCACACAGATCCCATTGTGCTAGGTGCTGTATGACTGACCTGCGTCCAGGAGATTACAGTGTGCTACGTGCTGTAAAACTACCCTGCATCCAGATAAGAGTGATGCTGTGGAGGGACACGAACTGAGCAAGTTAGCACAAACTTGACTAATAAGTCAAGGACAGCAATGGTGCATTTCCAAGAAGAGCTTTCTGCTTTAAAAAGGATCTACCAGCAAGATTTTTCTTCCACTGTAAATAGGGTCTTTAATTTTTATCTCTTACAAGGAAACAGTGAGTAAAAAGGAAACAAAGCTTTATTTTATTTTTGCTAATGTAAGAATGAATCATGTACCTCCCAGGAAATGCATACCCCTGCCCCAACTCAAATCTGAAGATGTTTATTTCTGTTCTGTAGCAGCTCTACTAAAGGGGGTTTCTTTTCAGTCTACTAAATGGCAGGTTTAGTATGCATGGCTGGTACATGTCTCTCAGGACTGCCTCCAGTCTTCTTGGAGCTTCCATCCTGCACTGCAACACAGACTGTACCTTTCCTCAGCTTCTTTACACAACCAGAGCTTTGATTTGATACTAAAATAATCTGACACTGCCAGGCTATCTGAAAAGATACATCAAAATGTAAGCAGTGACAGCAGCCACCTATTTGCACTGCATATTTATATCCTGTAGAAGAAAAGCTCAAAGTCACTTTCTTACAGTCTTGAGAAGAGGATCTGAGGACTTCCTTTTTTTACCAAGTGCAGGCAAATATTTCTGGCTCCAGAGCTGTTTATTATGCAAACTGCTTTAGTCACTGCTAGATTTTTAAATATAAACATAATGAAAAGGCTGTTTCAAACACCTCTTGCTGGATGAATTGTTTGCCTCTAGCTCAGAAGAATTAGGTGAAAGGTGGCTTTGCTCTCGGTTTGAGCCCCTGCTTGCTGCCACCTGAGAGTGTAAAGGCTATGTCCACCATTGTGGGACAGCCTGGGAGCAATCTGGCACTTCCGGCATTCAGCATCAGAGATTCCTGAAAGCCCTTTCTTTGAAGCAGCAATTTCACTTTAAATCTTCCACTTCTCTTTCTCCCCAAAAAAGCCTTGCTCAGGTGGTTGCCCTGCCACAAGAGAGGGACCTGCTGCAACCCCCAGCACTCACAGCTGCAGCCAGCCTGTTCAGAGGGAAGGATCACTACCTCTTCTAGCAGCTGCCATCTTCACAGGTGTTTACAGGCTCTGGTTGCAAAACAGAGTCTCCAGAAAGGCTCATGAGAGGCACAGTGATGTCTGCAGAAGCCTGCTGACAGCCAGACAGGAGAGATCTGAAGGCAAAGTGAGCTGCTGTCTGTTAGCTCAGGTCCTGATAATGCCCACTGCCATGGCAGTGGGGCAAGCCCTCCCTGCAGTGGGGGTGAACCTGGCTGCCATCAGCAATGGCAGAGCTGGCAGGACTCTGCAAGGGAGTGGGGCTTCCTTTGGCTTAGGAGCACAAGTAGCCCCAACACTGTCCTTCAGCCTCCTTTGGGTGGGAGTGTTCAGGGGCCAACTTTGGGCAGCAGAGCTGGGCCAGGGAATGGACCCAGGGCTGGTCTGAAGTGCCTTGTGCAACTACTCAGGGATAGAGGCTGGAGCAAGTGGATAGAAGGGATCTGTTTGTGCCACATCTCTCAAGCCTCCTTGAAGAACCCCTGATAGTGGCAGGATTCTGCCCACTGCTCTCTTCATTTTATTTTATATTGCCTTTGTTTAAGCCTCCTCAGCCCCTAGCAAAGCACCCCACAGCTGCTTCCTCACCCTCCCAATGAGCCTCTTGCAGTGTGATGAGGAGGTGAAAATACAACAAGAGGCTGGAGACAAAGGACATGGAGGGCTCCCTCCACAGATACAGTCCTGGGGAACAGACATCCTTGATTTAGGGAAACGAAATCAATTGGATTTATACAAAACCACCACCACCAATTTACCAACTAAATCACAGCAGGACAGGAATTTACCACTTTGCCAACTGACCCAGAGCAGGACAGTGACCAGTACAGCCAGATCTGAAATAGAACCCTTTCCCCCAACCCCTCCCTTCTTCCCGGGACCAGCAGTGGTGGAACAGAGAG
This sequence comes from Ramphastos sulfuratus, assembly GCA_013399055.1. Taxonomy (NCBI): domain Eukaryota; kingdom Metazoa; phylum Chordata; class Aves; order Piciformes; family Ramphastidae; genus Ramphastos; species Ramphastos sulfuratus. The sequence continues at coordinate 227,665 of WBNM01020179.1, forward strand.
GCAGAGATGGAGATTATGGGCAGTCCCAATCCATTCCATGTTGTTTCTGCCTCTCCTTCCTCCTCACAAGGAAAACTGCTCACAGTCCTTGCCTGCAGCAACCTTCTGTCCCTCCCACGGGAGACAATCCTCCACAAACTGCTCATCCAAGCAGAGGTCCCCTCTGTGGTCCTCTCAGCCATGGACCACTCCTGCAGTGCTGTCCTCTCAGAGGTGCTGATTGGCTCAGCCTTGGCTGCAGGCAGGTCCAGTTTGGAGCAGAGGAAGCTTCTGGAAGCTTCTTTCATGAGCTGGACCGTAGCCCCAGCTTCACTCCCAAAGGCCCACTGGACACACTTAAAGCACAAAAGTGTGCTAATCCATCTGAGGGGCAGATAGAAGTTCCCTGATGCTCCCCATCAAGCTGCAACTGCCTAAGGTGCTGTGCCAGTCCCCCATTGGCCAGCCAATAATGGACGCCCCTGGCCAGCTGCACCTGCCAGCGCCTGGCAAGGGGCACAACAAAGCCCCTCTGCCCTGCTCCCTGTGCAGCCCTTCACCCCTGCTCCTCACCCAGCCCTTCCTCTCTTCTCCTGGTGCCTTCTCACCCATCCCAGCACTTTCCCCATCACCCTATCAACAGCGCAGGGAAGGATGGAGCCTCAAAAGAAGAGGAAACTTGCACTGCTGGAGGTGGGCACCCCACAGCTGGCTGGGCAGGCCTGAGCAGCATGCTCCCTGGGGATGGCATGGAGTGGGGAGCCTCCTTGGGGGAAATTGTGGGGGCAGAAGCCCTGAGGGTCCCGGGCTCATGGCACAGGGGTGCTTGTTGGGACCAGCTGCCTCCTGTATAAGGCCTGAGCCGGTACCTTTTGTGCCTCTTTCCAGGATGGGCCCTCAGGACCCCAGGCCTCCAAGCAGTGCAAGACAGAGCACAGCAGCCACCAGTGCAGGGTAAGGAGCTTCCGAGTGCCAAGGCGGGCATGGGGCCAGGGGTCCGTGTTTAGGGCCCCACAGGGGCAGTGAGCAGGAACACTCACCCCTTCTCTCTCTGCTCTGGCAGATCCAGAAGAGGTTGAGGGAGAGGAGGAAGGCAGCGATGAAGAGAAGAAGGTGGCTGAAGAAGTGTCCTGGTCACTGCCAGTGGGTGCTGGTGGTGATGGAGCCAGCCAAGCTCCAGCAGACTGCTGCTTGGGATGTGCCCAGAGGCCTCAGAGCCTGGTGGCTGTCACCTGGCATCAAAAGGGGGCAGGAGTGCCAAGACCCCTGTCCTACAGGTCCACTTGGCTGGCCAGGGCAGGCTCTGTTAATGGAAGGGAAGGGCCCACACAGGCCGTGCTGCTGTACAGCCAGACCTTCTAATGCCAAGGGCTGGCAGTGAACTGGTTAACATGCCCAGACTTGCTTCCCCAGCTGTGAGGCTGTGCACACCCCATCAAGATAGATGGGAGAAGTTCACACTTCTAAGTGCTGTTGTCTCTCTGGTGCTCCCTGGGACTGCTGTGCATCACCACCTGCCTAATGCAGCCTAGGTGATTGCTAAAAGAAACGTCTGGAAACTACATGTTTAAATTAAATCATAAATCGTCCTGGATATAAAACCTGTAGGAAACCTTCTAATTTTGGGTCCTGGTGGACTGTGAGATTGGATTTATTTGGTATACTCAGGGCTTCTTGCTGTGCTCAGGGTGCCTGTTTTGGGAGAAGGAGGTGTATGCCTGACCAGCTTTGCAGTCCCGTGTCAGGATAGGACCCTGCACCTTGCTCCAACCCGAGTCCCTCTCCTGGACATGGATGAGGTCTGTAAAGGTGGGCATTCTAGTGCCAGGCCAGGCTCGCCTTCAACCTCCACTTGTGCATTGCTTCTTTTTGGATGCTGGAGCAGAGATTTCAGGGGCAACAGCTTCCACAGACCTGCCTCCCTCGTACAGCAGCTGGAGAGACCTTGTCAGAGGTGACACCAAGGGCTGTACACTGTTTCATGCAGGAAAAGCAGAACTGCTGCCTTCTCCATGCACTGGAGACAGCACTGCCTCCATGGAGTCATAGTGCCCAGGCCAAAACAAGGCTCTGCTGTCCCAGGCCTAAGAAGCTGGAAGGTCCAACACAGGACATGAAACTTACCCATCCAAACCCCTGAACGTGAGTTCAGCCCTCTTTCTGTGCCATGTATATTCTGTTCCTTCAGTTAATTCTTTTCTATATTCAATTGTATTTCAAGTTTGAAAGTGGAGCAGTTTTGGTGATTAAATGCATCTATAACTTGGGATTTTTTGATTACATTATGAAAGTATTCGACCCTCTTTCAGAGTGCAGGTGGAGCAACACAATGTTGCCAGCTCCTGTAATTTTATTATCAGTCCTACACATCCAAGATCAAACAACCAACATTTTATATATAGCATAGAAATATATTAAATAATGTAGCAATAATTTAAATTAAAATATATTAATAATCAAATAATATATAAATTTATTCAAATACATTCTCTATATAAAAATGTATATGTTATATATGTGTTATATATATATTATATGTAAATATATTTTCTTAGGAAAAAAATACATATTAAAGAAAGATTTCTGAATATGAAGCAAGTGCATTCTGTTGATGATTAAGCAACAAATGCTCAGTTACAAAACATACTTAAACCCCCAAAATCTCCTTTTTAAAAGCCTATTGTCATGTTGGAGTCTCAGCTCGTCTTTAAAAGCTATGGTTTGGATACTTTCATTGCTACTCTACAATTTTTCACAGCCAGAGAGACCTGTGTGATGTGCAGGATTCCCAGTTGGTGTAATCCTGCAAACCTGCTGTCACTAAAACAAAGTGACACTTGTACAAAACAGGAGCAGTCTGGTATACGACTCCCCTCTCGTTTCTCATTAGGATTACTTGCTCACAACACTCAGACCTATTATGTACTGTCAAATGTGTTGAAACTAAACGATCACAGTGCTTTGAAAGCTCTTTATTTTCCACTTTAATAAGCTACAGTAATTATTCACAGTTTTATATGTAAGACGGGAGCAAATTAAGCAGAAACAGCAGATATTAGTCTAAGTGGGAGCTTTCAAAGGTCAGTCTTAATTACCGAGTTTCACTTGGGACAGGAGAAGCTTGCAGAGGTCCTGAGCAATTATTAGTTAGAAAACAATAGCTGATATAACTTGAACTTTATTATGTCCTCATTTGCTATAGTTAAGGGAGCCAAGAATGGTAGGAAAAGTTGGTATAATGGAAAGAACAACATTTGGAGAATAACCTAAAGAGTTTGTAACTTCATTTTCTACTGGAGCCAGCTAACATACACAAACTCATGCACATCTGCTATGATGGCTGCTGTGTGACCTTTGCCTAACACTCACTGCAGTCAGGCATATGTGTTCTACTCTGCCACATTGCCTCCCTGCTCCTGGCAAAGAAAAGCAACTCTCCTGCTTGAGGAAGCAACAAGAAACCTGTAAGCAGCACCTTGATTCTGCCCAACCTCCTCATGTGATAGTAGAGAGCAGTGCCTTGGATTTGGAGATTACTCCATTGCCCAGCAGCAGAGCATGGGTGTTCCTGGAGCTCTGGAGCACATGAGAGAATCCACCCTTGCATAACCTGGAAAGCGTAGGAGGCAATAGGATGGCTCTTTTTTAGTGTTAATGTGTTGCAAATACAGCTGAGATAAGGAGACATTTCATATAATCTGTGCCCCTGGAATGAATTTATCTTGAATTTAGGCTAGCCTGTTTCAGCTCATTTCACTTATTTTTTTTTTCTTCTGCAGCTGATTTCGGTTGCTATTTCTCACATGGTGGCATAATCCTGTGAGGCAGATTCCTGACATTGCAAGGAAAGGGTCCAGACACTTCTATTCATATCAGAACTGCTATTAAAAAAATACCCAGAGTTAAATTTGGTACCCACAGTTAATAAATGGTTCTCCTTCACAGTGCAATGAGATAATACTTCCCCTGTCTGTAGTGTTTTTCATCCAAAGGAAAGAAGAATCCCCATTTTGGGAAAGAAACTGCTCACTTGGAGTGCTTCCATTTCTGGAGCTGTGCCACATGAAGAATGCTGGGACTAGCTCCAGGAGATCTAAGCAGCCTAAACCCATCCAAAATCTACAGGAGCTCTGATACTCATCACTCCAAGCACCAGGCCAGACGTACCCCAGAGACCTCCCCTGCTAAACCTAACAGCAATTTGGAAATGCAGCCTTTAAAAAACTTGGTGGCAGGAGCTGCAAACCCAGCAAAGGCTCTTGGAACAGCTTCCCATCCAACGCTGACCTACGCCCAAGACGCACTTTAGCCTGAGGGCTTTGAGAACTTAAGTTCGACCTAGTCTGGAGAACTTTGTGGAAGAAAACCCCCAGGCTGTGGAGGAACTGTCCTTTTGCTAGCTGTCTTTGCAGGCTGGAAGGGAATCTGACCAAACTTGGGCGTATTCAGGAGTTAAAGCCTGAGTGAAGTGTGAATTGCTCATGCCTTAGTCAGGAGATGACACGTGGGAGTCCTATCCTGCACCCTTTTCAGCACAAGCTGCTGTCCTTGGACAGCCATGCTGGTGCTGGCACATCTTACCAGGTGTCTGGGCTCGCAGCAGCAGCTCCAAGGGTTTCTGACATGTGAAATTGCAGTAGGTGGATGCAGTGATTGTCCTATTCTGTAGTTCTTTCCAGGCTCTGTGCAGACCTGGTCTCCTCAGCACAAAACAATCATCCAGAAGGTCTTTTACACATTAACACTTGATAAAGTTAAAATAGAAACTTCGGAGTTTATGAACCCCTCACACCAAGGAGCATCTGATACCTGCTTTTAACCTCTCTGTGTTTCAACACACCATCCAAAACACTAGACCCTTGGTCTCTCCCTAGCAGCACAGGTGATGGGGTGGGAAATGCTGGTGTGGGATTAGTCCTCTGCTGGTGAGAATGATTCAAAGGAGTTAGGGCATTTTCAGGTCTGAACTAATTGAGCTGATTAATGATGACATTACAGAGCAGAAAGAGCTCAAGGTTGTGTCTGCTAAGGACCACTCTCTTCCTGGAGGTGGATTAGACCTCAAGTCCAAGAGCAGCCCATCAGACTGTGCCTGGGTTCATCATGGGTGCAAATCTTTGGCTTAATCATTGGATCACAGAGTGGTTTGGAAGGCACTCTAAAGAATATCTGGTTCCAATCCCAATGCCACAGGCAGGGACATCTTCCACTAGATCAGGTTATTCCATCCACCCTGTCTGTGAACACTTCCAGGAAGGAAGCATCCACAACCTGTCTGGGTAACCTGTTTCAGTGTCTCACCATCCTCATAGTGAAGAACTTCTTCCTATGTCTAGTTTAAATCTACCCTCTTTCATTTTAAAGCCATCACCTCTTATCCTATCACAACGTGCCCTTGCAAAAAGTCTCTCTCCAGCTTTTGTGTAGACCTTCTTTAGGTATTGGAAGGCTGTTAGGTGGTCTTTATCGAGATGCAGCAAAGCATTGGCAGAGGTTAAGTGTTGTTCATTTAGGTCAAGATGGCCAGGGTTCACTCCATGGAGAAAACCCACGGGCCAGCAGCACTTGCACCCATGGGTGCCAGTCATGAACATGATGTCACAATGAGATGCAATGTGCACAAGCAGAGTCACACCAAGCTGGAAAGATTTTTAGGAGATGCTTATGTCTAAGCCTAGCACTGTCCTGTCATCAGACTGAGGCTCTGAAAATGCAATGAGCTGCCGTTTCAGCTTCCTAATTGACTCTGTAAATCAGAGTTTAAAGGAGTGATTCTGAGCACATGTGTACCTTTGGTCCATTTAGATATCTCTGTATAACAATCACTGGATTTAAACTTATCGTGGATTTAGCAGGAACAGAAATCTTTCCTAAAATAGCTTGCAATGGTAGTATTGTAACAGAGCTGTGAAAGCCTGAGGGTGAACCCCTGATCAGGAAATCCACCAAAACCTCAAGTGGAAATACCTACTTTAAAGTTATTTTGTCAGAGAGGAAGTGATGAAGGTGCTTTATAAGGAAACAATACTCCAAATAATAAACATATTTAATCAGACTGATTTTAAAAATAATGAAGGGGATTTTTTTTACTTGTATTTTTCTTTATTTTTAAAACATTGTTGTCACTTTCACTGGACTTCAGAGTTGTAAACTCCTCAGACCCTTCAGGAACATTAATAAATATTTGCATATAGATAGAGAGAGGTCTGGGAACTGAGTTTTGATAATTATATTTACAGCGATCTAGATGCAAAAGAAATAAACAGAAATGTCCTGGCCAGACTCACAGAAGGAAAGGGACAGATGAGACCAGAGCTGCTGCTCAGATGAAGGGAACAATGTGGTTGGAGCTGTGAAAGCCTAAGGGTGAACCACTGATCAGGAAATGACCAAAAGCTCAAGTGGAAATAACTAAAGTTATTTTGTCAGGGAGGAAGTGATGAAGGTGCTTTATAAGGAAACAATACTCCAAATAATTAATAAATGTATTTAATAGACTGATTTTAAAAATAATGAAGGGTTTTGGGTTTTTTTGCTTGCATTGTACTTTCTTTATTTTTAAAAGGTTGTTGTCACATTCACTGGCATTTAGAGTTGTAAACTCCTCAGACCCTNGCTGGCCAGACTCACAGAAGGAAGGGGACAGATGAGATCAGAGCTGCTGCTCAGGTGAAGGGAGCAACGTGGTTGGAGCACAAGGTAAAATCCTGGCTCCTGGGAGGCTGTGGGTACTGGGCCTCAACTCCATCAGAAAACGTTTGAAGTGTAAGAGAGTTCAGTGCCTGGACCACTGGATGCTGACGAGCCCTGGCCTGGCTCAGGGAGATGCTGGAAGGGTTTTCCCAGGGCAGAGCTCGGGGCACGCAAGGCGCCGGGCAGCGGAACAGGCCGTCAGTGCTGGCTGGACGTGAGGTGACGCTGCCGAGCGCTCTGCCAGCTCCCTATCTTCCGTCTGCGTCCGGCGTGTTCAGATCCGCCCCTCTTCTGCTGCGCTCTGTTAGTTAGGAGTAAACCCCCAAAGCGCTGAGCATGGCAATGTGGATGGGCTGCAGGCCAGCTGCTGGCACTGCCCACCTGCCCGAGGTCCCAGCGCGGCGGCAGAGATTCCTCTCTCCCGATGCCGGAGTTTCCAGTTGAGGGAAGCGGACGTGAGGGCTCGGGAGCTGTTTCCCGTACAGCCGTGCCAGCTGGCAACCTGGCATGGGCAGCTCACGGGTTATAATCCAAAACAGTCCCCAGCCGACGGGCATGGGGCCAGGCTGGGGCTGGGAAGGGACCATGGCACCATGCCCTCTGTGGGGTGCGGGCTGTGCACCCTCAAACCTCTGCCTTCCCCACCGTGTGCTGCTGCTGAAAGCAGAAGAATCCTGCTGTGGCTCCATCCGTGGAGCGAGCTGCCCTGGACTGACGGAGCCTGCTGTTGCCGAGCAGGGCACTCATTCATAAATCCAGTGCTGGCTGGGACAGGGCTTGGGGAGGAGCTGGGGTGGGGACCAGGGGCTGCTTTGTTGCGATGGAGCCGCTGCGGAGAGCACGGGTATATGGAGGGAGCTGGGGGGAGAGGATCTGTGGCGTTGTGGTTGAAAGGTCCTAGCTGGCTGCGCCTTGCACAGATCCTAGTGTGGTTCAACCCACCTGTGGTTCCCAGCGGCACTCAGAGCCTCTGCCTTTAGTCAGCACACACCAATAGCTGCTCTCCTCTGGATCCCCCTGGAGCAGGCCTGGCAGAAGAGCTCACAGCAAGGAATGAAAACCCCCTTAGGCCAGCACACAGAACAAACCCACAGAGACCATAGGCTCTGCATGACTGCAATGCTTGAGGTTGCTTCTCTGGCCCTCAGTTTCCCCACCTGCAAATGGGGTGCACCCACCTGGAATGGGGTGATGTTGATCTCCTTGGAGCACACCAGAGGGAAAATATCTGATATAGGACAAGAGCCTTTCACCAGCACTGGCTCTGGGGCAGGGTGGGAATGGGTGCTGAGCAAAGTGAGAGGGTCCTGGCTGGCACAGTAACCATCAGGTGGAGACCAGCAGCCCTTAGCTCAACAGACAGATTGTGGCTGCTTGTGGGAGCAGGGCAGACAGTGGATCAAGCTCTATCAGTGCTCACAGCCATCATGCAGTGCCATTAGTGCCTCAGGGGACCCATTTAAGTATCCCACAATGGTGGTGTGATACCCACAGCATGTGAATGGAGTGACTGGGGCAGGTACTGGGAGCAGTAGCCATCCCAGACACTTTAGCATCATGCCCTGTCTCACTGAGTTGGGCCAGGGACCTGTGAGACTGCACCAAGGACAGACTTTAGGACCCTTCACAAACCTCATCATATCATCACCAAGGCTCATCTCACTCTGTCTCTCTAGCTCACCTTGTTCTGCTCAACCTAGACCAGCAGCTCTGCAGTTACTTCTGATTTACACCTCATCTGGCCTCATTTTTTTGCTCCTTTGTATCAAACTGCTGATGCATGTCTGCGATCCAATTATTTTCATGACCATTATAAAAGCCAATAAACCTCAGCAAGGTCTCTAAAAGCCCCAGCTGCTCTGTTTGTGTGTCTGCGTGGTCACCAGGGCAAAAAGCATCAATGCCATCAGCATCAGCACATACAGGTGATACAGGCACCCCTGGGGCAGGCAGATGTGGTCACATTGCTTAAGACCACGCACAATTGCTCAACAGGTAATTGAAACATCATGCAGCTGAACAGCACCAGTCCAAACTGCTATGAGCAAGAGACCAGGGGGGCAGGGCTCTGGAAAATGTTCCCTGCTTCAACCAGAAAAGGATCTCTGCTGGCCTCTGAGCAGGAACCCAAATCTGTGGGTGAAAATCTGCTTTTCCCATTTTTTTGTTCAGTCTATTCCTGTTTTGACCAGGGTAATTCCACCAGAATGAAATGTGTGTCCCATCAAGGGAGCATCAATCAGGGAGGATGGATGCTGCATTTTCAATGTACCATCACATCAGTTCCCTTAAGCAGGGATGGGGTTGCCCATGGCCAGGCGCTGGGCTGGGATCTGGTCCTGGGAGCAGCTGATAGTCACAGTCACTGACAAAGGCAGGAGATGCCCCACATACAAGTGCAGCCAGTTGGAAATCTCTTCAGCCCTCGGTTGGGTGACCTTTGGGGCCTCCACTCTCCTATTAGCATGGGCTTTGTGCTGGAAGGGGCTTTTCAGGGTCCTAGTGCTGCTGCTTGATGCCTCCATCTGTCTGCCATCAGCTTTTACCTGATGGGTTATAGATAGGAACAGCCTCGTACTAACATCTGGGTTGCAGAAGCCCCAGCCAAAGTGCTTGGAAGCATGGTGCAAAAGAGTGGGCCTGCAGCAAGTCCTCTGCCTGGGCATACAAGGCTGAAGAGCTGAGCCTCAGTGCTGAGGCTTTTGGACCTGACTTGCCACCACACATCTGCCCAGGTGTGGGCAGGGGATGCAGGGACCTTACTGCAGAGCCAGCTCAGCTGTCCCCAAATTCATCTTTCTGAACATTTTCCTGCCCTCCCTCTGAAGAAGAACTGGCCAGTGCTGCAGCAGAGCTGCCTTCACTTCTCTTTCAGCACCCAGCAGATGATTAACTCGCCATTGCTTGAACCACCCTGAGGAGAAGCCAGCAGCCTCTGGCTTTCTGGCGGTCAGGTGCTGAAGCACAGATCAAATACTGAGTCCACTGACAGGATGCAGCTTTGAATCTCCCAGCTGAGGAGACAACCCATCCTTGGCTCCCTGGGACCTGCTCATCCCTTAGTGAGATTTGCTGAAGGGCAGAGGAGGTGAAAATGGAGACCTCTGAGCCTGGCTGTCTCCTGCTGCCATTGGGTAAGTGCTGCCCTTCCATTGCTGGTGCTGGAGCAGCTCCTTCTTGCCACAGATGCCACCAAAAGCTGGGCCAGCTATGAGTGATGTGCATCAAGGCATTAAGCACTCAGTAGGTCTTGCCTGCTCAGTTCTCCACACACCACCCAGAGTGGCCCTGCATGGCAGAAAGTGAATTTTCAGGGCAACACCTTGAAATGGGCAGCTCAGAATTGCTTCCAAATTACTGTTCATGGCCTCTGCTTTTCGACTGGTGCAGGGGGCTGTGGGAGAGGGCAGCAGCCCTGGAGAGCAGAAATCTCCAGGTTTTATTACATTGGAGAGGCTGTCTTTCCTTTTAGCCCTGATTTCCTCTCACCTTGATCATCTCTCCCTGCTTCATGTTGAGGTAAACGACAGCAAAAGTCAGGACTAGCAGACTGTGATGACGGTGATGTGCATCGGGATCACGGGGCTGAGCTGCAGGTCGCCTTCTCCCCACCGATGCATTAACTCCTTTTCTGCTGGTCTCTACTGCAGCCTTTTATAGGTTGCGGATCTATTCTCCCTTGCAGCAGCTTCAGCCTCAGAAGCCGGGGATAAGGAGCCACGGCAAAGCCGTTGAGGTGTCGCAGGTCTCCACTGATAATTGAAGAGCCCTGCAGGTGAGCAGATTTGTGCTGTCCTCTGTGTGTGCTGAAATCTGCCACTATTTGCCACCAGAAAAACCTGTGGTGTCCATGCTTGGAGCTGACAGCACCTGCTCAGGTTCCCATGCTTTCAGATGATTTTTTTTTTTAGCATTCAGAACTTGCAACCTATTTTATTTTCTTTTACATGTCATTCATCTTGGAGCTGAAAATAGCCAGCAGAGTTTCAATTCCCTTTTTTTGTCTCTCTCTTTTTAAAAATTTTTTTTAAAATCAGTTTCATTCTCAGACAATCTCTTTGCTGCAAAAAATAAATGTGTCTTCAGACAAAGAGCTCTGTCTCGGTTTAAAACCTACTGGGACCATGGCCCAAATTAGTGCCACCTCCATGTGGCCTGCGACTGTAAATCCTGCCTGTGCTCCCTGGCTGCCAATTTCTCCCACAGCTAGCCAAACTCTGATCCTAAGTGATAAATATCCAAGGGCTTCTTTTTTGCAATTAGTAAATCGATTAACAAATGAACTTTTGAATTTCCAGAAAACTCAGTGTGTGATCAAGGAATGGGGTAGTGAGTAGGGGGAGTTGCCTGGTGTACAGGATGAAGGCACTGGGCTCAGACCATGTCAAATCACTGTACTCCAGTCTCTCTGTCTTCAAGGGCAGGCAAACAGTGCACAGCTCCTATCTGAAAAACTAAATCTGAATGACATTGTAATTTCAAGTGAAATTTTTCCCTCTGTAGTTACGTATCTCTATCTCTATCTCTATCTCTATCTGAATCTCTATCTCTATCTCTATCTCTGTCTCTATCTCTATCTCTATCTCTATCTCTATCTCTATCTGAATCTCTATCTCTATCTCTATCTCTATCTCTATCTCTATCTCTCATGTGCATTTGTGCAAAGGCACCAAAACACACCAGCAGACACCCAACACCTTTGTATCTGTTGTCTCCCAGTATTTAAAGGATGTCTATAAGAAAGATGGGGACAGACCTCTTAGCAGGGTCTGTTGTGACAGGACAAGGGGTGATGGTTTGAAAATGAAAGAGGGAAATTCAAGAGCAAAGAGAAGGAAGAATTTTTTTTTACACTGAGGGTGATGACACCCTGGGCCATGTTCCCCAAAGAGGCAGTAGATGCCCCATCCCTGTAAACATTCTAAATCAGGTTGTTTGGGGCTCTGAGCAACCTGCTCTAGTTGCAGATGTCCCTGCTGACTGCAGGAACTTGGACTGGATGACCTTTAAAGGTCCCTTCCCACCCAAGATCATTTTAGACCATTTTATGATCTTTGAAGGAAAGCAATCTGTGTCTGTTAACACAGGAAGAGAGAAGGTATGCAGTGGGGTGGTGCAGGTGAAAACAACTGTTAGGACTGACTGAAATCCAAACTACAAGGAATCTTTCCTGCTGGGTCCAGGCCACAAGCATTTCCCATCCCAGTGCTGGCTGCAGGGGCCAAGGGAGCATGTTACACCTGGCAGAGCCCCAAGAGCAGAGCAGGTCCCCAGGCTCACTGCAGGGCTTTGCTGAGCTCTCAGGGTGGTGGATTAATTATTAGTCACACCACACATAGCTGCTGTCACCTCTCCCTTTGCATGCCTGATACTAGATTAACATCTGGGAAGTGTCGACATGAGGCTTTCTATTCAGCCTCAGCTCCTCCTCGTCTTGTTCCTCAGCTTGTGACCGAGTTCTTGTCCACTCAAGCTGGGAATGAAAATAAACAGATAATGACATCTCGGTGGCCAGGCAGAGAGGACAGCTTCAGGTCTTTGCTTTAATTTGGTTACAGCATCAACAAAGTTAGAACAGGAACTGATATTTTCATTCTTTTCATTTGCATTTGCAATGTCACTCTGGGGATATTGTTATTGTTCTTATTATAATTGCAAAGGCCAGCCTTGATCTTTTCCAATCATGACCACACTGCACACAGACACTGAGACTGATCTGCCCTGCAGAGATTTACCATCCACATTTCATTGTCCAACAGAAATGAATTGAGGTGGGAGGGAAGCAGGCATCCTCTGCTTTAGCAGTGTGTTAAGACCCACTTCTGCACTCGGGTCCATTTAGACAAGCTCTTAAAGTCAGCTTTGCCACACTGAAGTTCTTCCTGAGTGCTGTGATTTTTTGAATGATTAATTACTACTTAACCCAGAGCAGAGGTTTCTATTTTAGAAATATGCTTCTTGCTAGTCATTTTGGAGTGATGCCCATGGGAGGACTGTCGTGGCTGGGATTCTTGCTTGTTAGGTACTCTACAAACATGGGGTGGGAGGATAAGTGCAGCCGTGCCCTGGAGGAGCTGAATGCTGACCTAAACCATGGTTTTCTAGACTTCCCTGGCCACCCCTGCACCCAAAAACCTTATTGCAGTGAGAGAGCTGCATGTGGGCAACGCGTGTGGCCAGAGTAGTTGTTATTGCACATGAAGGAGAGTCTGGGTCCTGGAAATGAACCCTTGGATTTTTCCCAGAGCAATGTGCTTGTAGGAGAACAACAAACAGAAGATCACAGGGGGCTTTGTCAGGTCATGCACCATCTGGTCTTTCATTCTTGGCTCCAGCAAAACTGAAGGGCTTGTCTTCAGCCCACCATCACTCTTGAAATAGCATGTGTGAAGGCTCTTGGCAGTCTCAGTGCTGGCCAAAGAGAACAGGGCTCTGGAGAGAAACTAAGGCATGTGGAAATGAGTTGGTCTCCTCTGACTTTCCCTCTTAATGCTGCACCAGAAACATTTGGGTGCTTGGACCTGTGCTTAGCTAAAACTGAGTCCACCTTACTGTCTGGGATGGTGCTGTGATGTGCTCTGCTACTGGTGGGGCAGCAAGCAGAGGAGAAGACACCCATTGCACCAAGTAGTTGTGACCACCAGATAAAGAGCTGCTCCAGCTCTCCTTCCCCATACCTTGCCAAACACCATTGCTCTTTGTCCTCTCCTGGGCAAACTGACCCAGTTCCCTCTGTTTTTGACAGCTGCTGGAACCCTTGCTGCTTCACCATGGCAAATGCTTGCTTGTGGCAGGTAATGGAGACATGCTGCTGGAAAGGGCTGGAAGCTGTGATGGTGCTTTCATTTCAGATGTTTGCTTTCTTCCTCCTCAGCAGGGAAAAAAGGGAGGAAAAAAAAGGCTGCAGGAAAGTATCTGGAACATACTAATAACTGCACCTACCTCTTGAGGCATGTATCAATCTTCCTGACGTTCCCATGGAGATGACCCAATACATTGTCCTCCCTTCCTTCTCTTCCAGAGCTCTTTAACCTGACACACAGTCAGGAGATGTTAGGAAAATGAATCTCTGCAAATCTGGCTTGCAGAAGTTTTTTTGGAACAAGAGATGCCCCCCAGCTGTTGGGACTGCAGCAAGACTGTCTTCTGCTTAGTTGGAGAGAGGCAAAATGTGGTACAGGAAGGAGGTTCAACCCCTTGGGAGGAAGAGGACAGGACAAAGGAGAGTGGGACACTCATGTGCTGCTTGGTATGTCCCCAGGAAGTTTTGAGGTGACCTGCACCCACATTGATCCCAGCACTGTGTCGTTGCCTGTCCCAGGTGCTACCCTGCAGGCTGTGGAGAGAAAGGCAATGATCTCAGGGAGCTTGTTACTTCAGTCTCAGGAGAAAATATGAACCAGAAGTCATGGCTACATCTGCCGAGGGACTGGTAAGCAGTTCCCTTTGTGGTTGGTATAAGCCATGTGCAAGTTCATGAGGATGAAATCTAAGAGAATAGGAGAAAAACAACTGCTGAATGAATGCATCTTTGCTCAGTTAATTCCATGCTTTTTCAAATCATCTGGGAAACTCAGGGGAAGAAAAAGGCTTGGACTCCATTCCTATAGATCCCCAGTGATCACATCATCAGGCCTACATTGCAGCATGAGAGACCATTTTAAACATGCCTGGTCTACTGCTTCCCAGTTTCTGAGCCACCAGCATGCAGCATGTGGCTGCTAAGTTTGAAGAAGAATGTCTAAACCTACAGAAGCTGCAGTTCTTACACAACCCATTGACCCAAGACATGCAGAGCTCAGAGTCACTGCAGAGACAGACCAGAGTCCTGGATGACCCAGTGTCAGATCTGGGCAATTCATGAGGGCAGATCTAATGACCATATCCCACATCAAGGCAAAACCTGTCAGTGCCAATGTGACCATCTCATGGTGATACAGCCCCTGGTACCCAAACACAGCTTGAACCCTAGAGCTCTTTCCAATGATAGCTGAGTTAAGGCTGGGCAGGCAGCAGAAGAAAACGTTGACACCATGGAGGGGACTTTTCTGTTCTGCACATGGGGCCTGACACATCCAAGGGCCAGATCTACCATGACTTTCCCATGGGAGCCTCTTCTCACACATGGATGATCTCTGTGCTCCATGCTCCTCCCTTTGATCTCTGCCTTCTCACCTGAATCAGTTTGCTGTGACTCCCCTCACCTAGCTTCAAGGGCTGAAAGCCTCCTGGGTTGATAAATAAAAATATCCTCCGTATCACCCCAGGCCCCTGACAACATCATCATTCTCCTTAAGTGTGTGTTAAATATGCTACATAAAAATAAAATGTATCTTTTCTGATGACACAGAATCCCAGTTTCAAAATGTAATTTATGAGGCAGACATAAATCGTGACGAGCAAGCACTGCTTCTGCTAACTCAGGAGAAAAAAGAGGCAGACATAAATCGTGACGAGCAAGCACTGCTTCTGCTAACTCAGGAGAAAAAACCTTTGTTCTGGAATCTTGCCTATGGTGGGATTGGTGGCAGTCATCCTCCCGAGAACCTCATCAAGTGTTGTCTGCATTCCCTTGTAGAAATCACTCGAGTCATCACTTCACAGATGGCATCCCCTGCTCCCAGGTAGGGGTTGGTTAATCTGAGCATGGGCCACAAATGAACTGATTTGGTAGATGCTGAAACCCTTTTCTCTGGTGCAGATTGGCTGAGGGCTCTGGTTTCACTCCAAATCCACCTGAAGTTCAGCTGTTTGGATCAAAATCTGGTGGGAATAGAAATGTCTCTAGGAGGATTTGAGCAGCCTGATCTGGTGGAAGGTGTCCTTGCCTATGGCAGGGGGCTCCAACTAGATGATTTTTAAAGTGCTTTCCAACCCAAACCATTCTGTGATTTTTTAAAATGCGATTCTCCCCCTGCCTCAGCAGAGACAACCACCGAATGTTATAAGAGGTCTGTGAGATTTAGCTTTAAAAACCATGATTTTTTATCACTTGAGAGAATCTTTGCAGTTTAATGAACCCCGTACTGGAGTCCATCAACGGGGAGTACCAGACAGAGCATGAGAGAGAGGTCATTCCATGTCTGAAACTCTCTACTCACCTAGGAGGGAGGTAAGTCCCCAAGCAGATGGGAAGAGCCCCAGCAGCCGTGGCTGCGGGGAAAGCAGGAGAGAGCTCCGAGCACCACCGTGTGGCAACGACCGTGCTGGAATGCGCTCCGCACACGCTGTACATCCCACTGCTGGCTGTAAAATCACAGACTGGTTTGGACTGGAAGGCTCCTTCGAAGCTCGTCCAGTCCAACACTACCCTCCATCCCCTGCCCCGCGCTCAGTCAGCAGGGACATTTTCAGGAGAGAAGGTTGCTCAGAGCCACGAACAACCTGGCCTGGAATGATTCCAGGATGGGAAATCTACCACCTTTCTGGGCAGCCTGAGCCAGAGTCTTACCACCTTCACTGTAAAAGATGTCTTCCCTCTATCTACTCTAAATTTCCTTTTAGCTAGGAGGATTGTCCCCACGTTTCTTATGGTCCCCGTTAAGTACTGAAAGTCCACAGTAAGATCTCTCTGGAGCCTTCTCTTCTCCATCCTGAACAACCTCATCACACTGCTGTAGATCTACCATACCTTGGTAAAGTTAGATAATGGTTTGACTCAGTGATCTTAAAGGTCTTTCCCAACCAAAACAATTTCATGATTCTATGATCTCACACTGCCATTATAGACTCTGCCCTGCTGAACGAGCTGGACTGATGTGCATAGAATCATAGAATGGTAAGGGTGGAAGGGACCTCAAGGATCATCTAGTTCCAACCCCCTGCCATAGGCAGGGACACCTCCCACTAGTACAGGTCACTCAAGGCCTCATCCAACCTGGCCTTGAATACCTCCAGAGAGGGAGCAGCCACAACCTCTCTGGGCAACCTGTGCCAGTGTCTCACCACCCTGACTGTAAAGAACTTCCTCCTAACATCCAGTCTAAATCTCCCCTCTGCCAGTTCAAACCCATTGCCCCTTGTCCTGTCATTACATGTGGTGCTCTGCCTCAAGAATAGCACAAACAAGTTTGTTGGACAAACTACTCCTTGCTGTGCTCATCACACACTGCACCATGATGTAGAGACTGCACTGTATACATCCTGCTCACTGCCATACAGCTGCACACTGATGACAGGGCTGCAAGCTGCTGTATGGGCTGCAGACTGCTGTATGGGCTGCAGACTGCTGTATGGGCTGCAAGCTGCTGTATGGGCTGCAAGCCGCTGTATGGGCTGCAGACTGCTGTATGGGCTGCAAGCTGCTGTATGGGCTGCAGACTGCTGTATGGGCTGCAGACTGCTGTATGGGCTACAAGCTGCTGTATAAGCTGCACACTGCTGTATGGGCTGCAAACTGCTGTATGGGCAGCAAACTGCTGTGTGGGCTGCATGCTGGTTTATGGGCTGCAAACTGCTGTATGGGCTGCGTGCTGGTTTATGGGCTGCAGACTGCTGTATGGGCTGCGAGCTGCTCTATAGGCTGCAAGCTGCCGTATGGGCTGGAGTCTGCTGTATGGTCTGCAGGCTGCTGTATGGGTTGCAGGCTGCTGAGCTCTGCAGTGCTGCAGGGGCTGCAGGAGTGACAGGCAGTGTTTGTGACATCCCATCACCTCCACCCCCCCATTCTTCCCACACAGGGCTAGTGTGCTAGGCACATTGGCTAGGAAACATTTGCCCCACCTTCAACGACGAGAATCAGTGCACAATGCGCACACAAATTCACATTCAAGGAAAGGTCAGTGCTTTGGCTTCTCCTGAGCATGGTGTCTCTGGGCCAGCCTGGCAGCACCTTCTGTGCCACTGCTGGCTCAGGCAGACCTGCTCCCTCCCTTTCTGATACTGTAAATCAGACCTCAATAAAACCCCTTTGATGAGTTTTACAGAAAATACAATTAAATCTTTGTGATCTCTTCAAGCTGGACATTGTCCCCAGGTTATTTCTTCCGTCTTCTTCCCTAGGGTGCTTTGACCACCCTTCATCTGCAGCCCCATGATCCATCTTAGGCTACTCCATTTAATTCCAGTGTTGCCCTCCACTGGGATTGCTGGGAGGTTGTAATGCTCCATGGGTATCTTGAAGCACACAATTCTGGAGTCAAATCTTTCCTTAATAGAAAATTCACAGAGAAAAGGGAAGGAGATTCCTGTGGGTTACTCAATACCAGCAAAGGGCTCCAAAACTGCAAAGACCATAACTGCACTTCCTAATCTTGAGATTCTTGGGTATTTCAGAAGCCATCAAACATCTCAGACCTCCCCATGCATGATGGAGAGCAGAAAGACTACTTTAGTTTGTATGTCTGTGACTCAGTTTCTCCCCAGGAATGTGAGGAGCATCCAGTGCTGGTGACACTTTGGTACACAGCAGTGGGAAACTCAAGGGTGAGGCTCGCTGTAGTGAAACTTTTTCTTCTGTAATGGGGATGTATGGCACAGCCTCGGGAGGCTGCAGAAAAGGAGAGGGCATCACGGCTGCAGACTCCCAGAAGATGGCACTCGTGGTCTTCGTATCAAGCCCTGTTCACTGGCGATAGCTCTCTACGAGGAGCCAATAAATAGCCCTGGACAGGCTGTCAGCAGCCGTGATTTAGGGACCAGAAATAGTGAAACTGTGGAGGTTTCTCAAAAATTAATTTTTCTAAAATGGGAGAAAGATGAAGCTAAGTAATTTTTTTCCTGCCTCCCTTGCAAGCCTCTTTCCTCTGAAGGAAAAAAAAAATTAACTCCTTGCTATTGCTGCCCCAACAGGGTCAAGGCAGCCTTTGGTGGGGACTGATCCAGACTGTCCTGTCGTCAGGTGTTTGTGGCTGTCGCCCTGGCCAGACCCATGCAGGACGCTCAGCATGGGGCACCTAACCCCTTCATTGCTGTGGTCCTCAGGGCAGAGCTGAGTGGCATGCTGCAACAACGCTGCTCCACAGGATGGGGCAGACAGCAAAGCTTTCATCCAGCATTGGCAGGACTGGGCTAGCTGAGGAGGGAAGTGGTAATTATCAGAGCTATGCTTCAGCTAAGGTCCTGTGGATCCCCCAGCTCAATTTTAGACCTGCAGCTCCTATTAGTCTGGTTTACACAGCTCTACAGACACTTCAGCTTTAAGCTTAAAGTGTTGGAAATAAGGTGCTGCACAAATCCTGGCCTCCTGTTCTTCCTCACCATGGCTCTTAGGCACAGACTTACTGAGATGCCTACAGGATGATCTCCTCCTTCTACTCTGAAACTCTCAGGATTTTTTTTTCCTTCTCTCCTGTTGTTGCAGCCTTCCAGGACTTAAAGTGGGTTTGTAAGAAAGATGGGGGCAGACGTTTTAGCCTGTCCGTGACAGAACAAGGGGTGATAGTTTTAAACTATGAGAGGGAGAATTGGACTAGATACAGGGTTTATGCTGAGTGTAGTTAAACACTGGGCTAGGTTGCCCAGAGAGGTGGTAGATGTCCCATCCCTGGAAACATTCCAGGTCAGGCTGGACAAGGCTCTGAGCAACTTAATTTAGTTGAAGATGTTCCTGCTTACTGCAGGGGAGTTGGGTGACCTTTAAAGGTTCCTTCCAGCCCACACCAGTCTGTGATTCAGTGTCATGTTATATTAAGACTTTTTCTCCTTGGATCTCCCTTGTTTCCCCAGCTGGGTCTCTTGGTGGGGATGGGCTCTGCCCAGCCATGTGCTGTCCATGAAAGGTGGCCCTGAGGTCCAGATGTATCTGTAAATAGGAAAAGCAAATGTGGCTCAGGCTGAGCCCTGCAAGCCCAGGCAGGGCAGGGCAGCCAAAGGGACAGAAGAGCTGCAGCCTGGTTGCAAGGCAGCTCTGTGGCTAAAAGGCAGAACAAGCACTGCATTATGCCTACCACTACTCCAGGCCTTGAGGATGGTGATGGGTATGAGATGCTCAGCCCCTTGCAGTGCACAGAGGTGCTCATGCCACTGAGACAGGCTGTCAGCATGCCCAAGATGAGTTGTGGTACAGCCTGTGGAGATGCTTTAGTGTTGCTGGTGTAGCAAGCGTGGTGGGGATTAGTCATCAAAAGCAGAAGAGCTGTACCAAGGATCAGAGCAGAAAATCTGACCTCTGCATCTGAAACACTTACCAAATAGTCATTATGGGCTCATGGCCTTAGGGAGAGGCTGGGAGGAGAATTAGCAAGCCCTACCACACTGGGTCAGGCCAGGTCTGCCTGCAGGAGCATCCTCTCCCCTCTGAGCTCGGGGACAGCTGCTAGGGAAGGAAGGGAACAAACAAAAGTGCCTCTTCTCTTCCTATCACCAAAACCCATTCAGGTTAATTATGCCCTAGTTATTGATCTGCCCTCTATAAATTACGGATCTGACACTGTTCCCCCAGGACTTGCTGGGTGATTTTTGCAGAGTCTCTGCAGCTGGACCCCTGTTCCCACAGCCATGCCTGTGCTGAGCAACCTGCAAAAGCATTTTCAAGCAGGAAATTTGCTTTGCATCATCCCTACTTTAGCTTTAAAGCAACTACTCGTTGTGTAAGAATTTAAAAATTATTTGCTACTGGTTCCAGTGTTCCCTCTTGGTTATGGAACCTGTGGTTAATGTGCTGATCACACATTCCCCTGCTCCCCTTCACACCTGTGATCCAGGATGGTGTTATGCCATTATTATTTAGGCTGCTGGAATGCAGTGTGGTGCTGCTGTATTGCTCAGCTACTGCTACTCTGTGCCAGAAGTGGTTGTGTGAAAGGCAAGGGAGTTCAGACTCAGGATATTCACTGACAACCTAGTCCAGTGACAGATAAAGAAGAGGAAAAAAACCAAACTTTTTAAAGATAATGGATTATTGCTCTAAAACAATACTTCTAGTAAAGGATCAGGAGAAAGAATGGGCACTATAAATGCACTTGTGGGAGGACATCAAGGTAGAAATGTTAGGAGAATGGTTCTGGTTTCAGGTCAAAATGTTGAAGACTGGATTATGAATAGATTTGATCTACTGCAGTGACAGGTAGTGGGTGAGGGACTCTCCTGCACCTAGAGTCACCCCAGCTTTGCCCAGGTTATCCTCTCCAGTGCTCTCAGGTCTTCTGCTGCAGAAGCAGCTGGCTCTTCACCTGATCCTCACACATATTAAAGGAAAAAATATTTGGACTGTCTCTCCCTCAGTTGGCAAACTGAGTTAAGACTGGGAGAGCTTCAGTCTGTTAGAGCAGATTTGATACCCCAGCAAAATCCTGACATGCAAGAGAAAAAGGGGAAAGCAGGAAGTCCTGTTGCACCACTGCAGTCAAACAGAGAAAGCTTCAGGCTCTGCCACAGTGCTTTGGAGAGCGCTGGAGCCACGCAGGCACCTGCTGCCATTTTGATAGTTGGTGCCAAGCAGAATTTAGAGTTGGGATTTTCAGAATACTTCAAGTAATTTTAGGAAGATAAAAATGACATTAAAGCTGAGCAGCCCTGGGTACTTGCTGTCTTGTACTGCCCTAATGTGAATGTGGAAATGCAAGCTGGCTCTGCAGGATTTCAAGAGGCCAAAATACCCAGGCAGTCCAGTCACTGCAGAGATACTCTGGTAGTGCCATTACCTCAGTGGTATGCTTCATAGCATCTCTTCTCTGCAGGGAAAGGGTTTGCACAGGTCTCTCCTCAGCTGCACACCCCAGAAAGACAGCACAGAGCTGTCCAATGTGTCATTCGAGGAGCTGCTTTCTCCTTGAGGTTACACAATTACCAGATGGAATTGTTTAATAGAGTCACAACATTGTCCTCTTGCACGAGGCAAGGGAACTGACCACATCTTTGTCAAGGCAGAAATCCTAGGAGTCTGTATTAGTCAATTACTGTAACCTACAAGTGTTGTAAGAGGGGATTTTTGATGGATGAAACCGATTTAAGGTCTTAGCTTGTCACTTCAACAACAACAACAAAACAAATCCTTTTTTCTCCTTGATGATGGCTGGAGAATTTTTTTTTTTTTTTTTTTTTCTAGCCCCCCCCAAATTTTTTTTTTTTTAAAAAAAACAATCCATAGTAGAAGCTTTTGGGTTTTGTTTGTTTGTTTTTGTTTTGTTTATTTGTTTTTAAAGCATTCGAGGCTTCTTCTTGCTTTGTAGACCTTGATTCTGACCCACTGCCGCCACCACACTGCTGTTCAGTCTCTAGGTGCAATGAGGAGGTCTGGTAAAGGTTTGCAAATGCCTGTGAAAAATAGCCAAGCTGAGAGTGTTTCACCTGATCTGAATTACACAGCCAAGA
Source organism: Ramphastos sulfuratus (assembly GCA_013399055.1). Lineage (NCBI taxonomy): Eukaryota > Metazoa > Chordata > Aves > Piciformes > Ramphastidae > Ramphastos > Ramphastos sulfuratus. The sequence goes on from WBNM01020179.1 coordinate 249,589, forward strand.
CATTTGTGCAGTGTCCAGTGCTGGAAACATGAGAAATGGACTTGTTTCCTCAATGTGCAATTTCAGGATCGTTCCTGACAAACGAAGCAGTCTGCTTACCTTAATCAAGGCATCTTGTTATGGGCTGGTCCTAGGAGTAAGTATTAAACATAGTATACTCTGGCATTATTTATGACTTACACTGACACTGCATCACTCTGTTATCCATACTTATAGAAAAAAGACCCACTGTAAGTATAATTAGTTAATAAATCACCATGAGTGATAAACAGAATGATGGATGCAGGTTTCAGTTGATCACTTTTTTATTAAGGAGAGATAAATCAGCATCATATTGTTGCTGTAAACCTTTCAAATTGGTCAAAAATCTTGCCATGCTGAAATGCAGCAGGGAGGTGATTAACGTGTCAATTGTGCAGCAACAAATTGCACCTGATAATTGATATCAATCAATCCTTTTAATTTCTCTCTGATGTAATGGGTGTTATACATCATCCTGCTCTCCTGCTTCTTCAGCATGGCTTCTGCAACCTCTCCTGCAGACCCTTCCCTAGGCATCTCCTCCAGCCTCAGCCCATCTCCCTGTGTCTGGCTTCTATGGATCCTGCAAACCTTATCTGACTAACCCTTTGTTGCTGTTGGTGCTCTGGTCCCACCTGCCCTCAAGAAAGGACAGCATGGCCACCACACAACCTTTTGGTGTTGTTTTTGCTAATTACACCACTCTCAGAGCTGCAAGCCTCAATAATAAACACAAAAAATTTCAAAAGGGTAGATGCTGAGGAGCAATGATGTTGGATTGAGGTGAGTCCTGCCATCCATTCAGGCGTTCACTCCTGGTTGACTCAAAGTCTAGAAGTTTTGACTCATTTTACCTAAGAAACTGAGAAAATTACTATAAGAAAGCACCATCCCTTCCTGCCTAGGAAGTCAGGCATAAGGAAGGGGAATTTCCCAGAGAAAGGAGCTGAACCATAAATGCAGAAAGACCCTTGGCTTTGCACAAGCTTTTTGGTCTCTTGGTGATTAGCTACTGCTCCAAAACCAATCATTTCCTTAAGGCAGGGCTTGCAGCTTGGTGTTTTCATGATACCAAAGGAAAAAGGAAGAGAATTTACCCCACTTTCCTGCATCTAATGCCTAGGGAGGAATATCTGTGGAGACAAAGCACCTGCTGCAATTGTGATTTACATTATGCCTGTATCATCACCACCTTGTGAGCCCATCAGGTGGATGTGCTGCTCTCGAAGCTCTGGATCCAGTGCTGCAGAGAACCCTGAGCCCAGCACAAACCCAACCACCACTGGGTGGGCAGAGCAGGCACATACACATCCCTGATGTCAAGGAGAAGTGCCTTTTCCTGCATCACTTACTGTGATAGCTGGCCACACTGATGACTTGTGTGCCTTGCACACCAGGAGACAGCCAAAAAACCCTCCCAGGTGCCTGGTGTAGGACGCCACAGGGTATGGGCTTGCACCAAGTGCTCTACTCAAACTCACGGCTCAAATTAAATAGCTGCTTGATCTCTGTTACCATGTCAAACAGTTTCTAGTGCAAAATTTTGCCTCCAGCAAAATGCAGGGGTGGAGAAAAATGCTTAGGAACTGCTTTCAGCTGCAATTTTGCCAGGCGAAACCAGGGAGATTTGCTCTGGAGCAGCCCAAGAACTTGGCCTGTGCTGCATGTTCTGAGGAGTCAGGGGTGTGACAGACAAGAGAAAAGCTGCTCAATTTGCCAGCTGGAGCCAGTAGTACCCAGCTATATTTAGCTAACAGTGGTGTATGTGCCTTGCTGCCTCCTTCCCAAGAGAGTCTGGTACTTCCTCTGGAAGACCACACAAGCTTTTTCAGCCTGTGCACTGACATGGCAAAGTCCAATTGTTAGGCAGATTATCAGAAGTAATAATATTTCTTTAATGTGCCCATAGATTCATAGCTCATTCACAGTGGCCCAAGCCCTTGTTGCCAGCTGTGCAAGGATCTGCTAGAGTTAGTAGTCACATTACATGCCCATGATCACTGGATCCATTGAACCATAAAAAGGAAAGAGTGGGTGATGAGTGGGGGTTTAACCTTGAGTCATGAGTGGAAATGGTTTCAAGATGTCTCAGAGGAATTTAGATTGGATATTAGAAGAAGCTTCTTCATTGAAAGGGTTTTCAAACACTGCAACAGGCTCCCCAGAGAGATGGTTGAATCCCCATCCCTGGAGGTGTTTAGAAGGCACAGAGATGTGGTGCTGATGTGGTTTAGTATCAGCCTTGGTAGAGTTAGGTAATGGTTGAACCGGGTGATCTTAAAAGTTTTTTCCAACTGAAATGATTCTATGATTCCATAATCACTGGATCATGACCTCAGCTGGTGGGTATCCATGTGGTTCCATGGAAGCAACAGAGCAACTTCAAGTTCCTTGGCATCTCCCATTCCACCATAGCCTGTTCTCTTGCCTCATCCCCATTCAACCTATGCCTCTGGCTTTTCCTGCCTTTTTCATCATGGTCTCCCTCTGCATACATCCTATCTGTCAGGTCTCATATCCCTGTGACATAGCATCCTCTCATATTATACTTGCCATAATACAGAGAAGATGAATATTGCCCCATAAATGCCTCTTAAGTTAATGTAAAACTACATCTCGCTACATCATGCATTCAACAAGCCATCATTTTCCTCATAAATTTGAAGAGCATTTTAGCTTCTGGAAGCGATTGGCTTGTGCGTCCGGCTGAGAAATAATCACAGCCCGTGGCCTGGGCTGGCTGCAGGGGCTGTAAATCATCCCAGGGCTGAGCAGCCTGTCTACCCTCCCATCCTGAGCACCCCCCGTTGACTGCCGACTGGCTTTATGGCATCAGCTCAGCCTGAGTGACCCTGTCCAGCAGCCAGCCCTGTAAATCAGCACCAGACAGGTGGCAGTCCCCGAGGAAAACAGCCTGACTGTTTTTCTCAGGGTGGAGAAAGAGGATTTCTGGTGTTGTAACGTTGGTCTGCTATGACAATCATCTCTTAGGGACTCATTAGACACTACAGGGCTGTTACCTTCTATTTTACACAGCATTGGAACCATTCATCTTCTGAATATTCACCAGATTTTCCATTTTAGCACAGAGCCACCAAGCCCAAAAACCTTCCTGCAGCCAAGAGCCATGTTGCAAGCTGCAGGCTGTGCTACTCCTTTTCAGTAGGCACAGACCAAAAGGGAGAGCCTCTCACTTGAGATGCTGAGCTTGAAGGAGGCTTTCAAGGTTTACTTCCAGAACAGGGACCACTGACCATCTCTGACTCCACTTGCTCCAATTTGCTCTGTGTAAGAAACACCACAAACTATAAGAGATGCCCAAGACAGAGCTGGACCCACCTTACAGTAGATAAGATGGTGAGCTGCTCACTGCTGGTCTTTAGGGTTGAACAGAGATTGGGGATGCAAAAGCAGCCAAATCCTCCTCATACACCAGACCCTTTTTTTGGGTGACCACCATGACCTTTAAACTGCAATAATAGGCTGGGCTCTGCAGCAAATGAGTTTCCAGGCTTCCCTTGGCAGTCAAGAGGAGCTCTTGAGAAAATTCATCATGCACTTTGGCATGAATAGCTAGCTTCAGCATCTGTGTTTTTGGGGAGGTTTGTCGGGAATGACACAGGGCAATGTACGCTGTGTATGCCTGAAGTACACTTAGATACATCTTGGGATTAGTCCATTGTTTTTCCATACACAGCTTTTGCTTGCCAGAGGCAGAGGAAGCCCAGCTAAAGCCAAGTGATAACAGAATAAATGCTCCCTTCATCACATTTTTCCTACCTGACAAAAACCCAACCAAACAAAAAAACCCAACACAAACAATCCTCTCCCCAGGCAGGGTCAGACTTGGACATGCCTATGGATTTTAGGCAGCACCACTCAAAACCTACCCAGTCCTGGCCACTATGTTCATGCCACGTTTTACCCTGGACAGCTGAGCTGCCTACAGCCTGCCTTAGAAAAGGAAATGAATTTCCTCCTGGCTGCTGCTTCTCTGCAGAATTGCCTTTTGGGAAGCTTCAATAACACCAATTCCCTCCTGCATTCGAGTACCCCTGAACGAATGACCCTGCTAGTGGTGCAGTTTTTCCCTTCGCCCGCCTCCCCCCTCCTATCTCTCTCTCTCTCGCCCCCAACTTTGATTTGATCAGGCCAAATCTGAAATGATGTGTGAAAGTAATGATATTTTGTAATTAAATCTCTGGTGATGGCGCCTCTAATTTGTGGTACATGCATTGTTCATAAGGAAAAAGGCATCAATTCATTTTCTGACTGGCTACTCCAGGGACTCGTAATTAGACCCAGTTCATCTCTTGCTGCCTTGCATATTAAAGAGCTACTGAAACGCAAAGGGAATTTGGGAAAGGTTTTTTTTTTTTTTTAAAGCCTTCTAATAATGTTAGCTCNTATCTTATAAAAATATTAACATAAAAAAACAAAGTAGGGAAAAAAAAAAAAAAAAAAAAAAAAAAAAAAATCTGGATCATCCAGAAAATAGAAGCAGAATTTTGAACAAGGTGGCCACAACCAGACATTCACTGACCTGCTGCCAAGACCAGGAACCAGTTTTACCTATTCCCTTAGAAATATCCTTAGAAATTGTGACATTTTCAGTATTATTTGTGAAAGAAAAGCATACTGCAACACACAAGACAGAACCCTGTCTTAAGATGGTGCCCTTCTGCTCTGCCTCCAAAGTAAAAGAGGGGAAAGTTTGATTTGCTACAAATTGAAGAGGAACTTCAAGCAAACGCTTGGGAAAGAAATGAGCCAGCAGGCACACAGGGTAGTTTGTAGGGTCAGTTCTCTACATGTCTGTTTACATATCACTTTGTTGTACTTTCACTGAATTTGCTGGGAATGTTTTACAGAGCCTTAGATGGATCATACTCTGTTCTGCTATAGTTACCAAATAACATAAACACAAATTCAGTAGGTACTGGCAATAATAAGCAACAGCCCCCAAAGATTCCCCAAGCTTCCCACTTGCAGCAGCATGAGAAGCTACATTCCCATCCCACAAGGGGAACAAATTCTCTCCCTGAACTAGTATAAAGTTGAATTCTCAAAAAGCACTTGTGTCCCAGTCATCCAGCAAAAAAAAAAAAACACAAAAACAAAACAAGTCACTTGGGTCAGAAGTATTTGGGTTTAGTCTTTTTAACGCTTAGAAGGAATCAGCTTTGTCAGTGTTTGCTTCCCAATGGGAAATTGCTTCAATATGAGAATCAAATGCTTTAACGCAGATGCTGAAACCAAATGCTGACATTTTCAAAATGTTTCTGCCTTCAGTCACTTTTTAAGGAGAAAATAGATTCTGGAGAAAGATTCAAATCTGGGGAATCTGCATTTCCTAAAAAAAAAACAACGCCCAGCAGCAGCTTTGGAGCATCCAAGCCAGCTCCCAGTGTCCTATAGCTCTGTTGGCAACTCCTTGCCCACTGTGTATGACCTCTAATGTGGCCAGGTCCCTTATGTTGGAGACACACAGTCATTCACAGAATCCCAGAACCCATGCAAATAACTGGTTTAGGCTCCAGACATCCCTGTCACCCTGACAGTCACCCACTCTTGGTCTCCCAGTACAGCCTGATAAGTTCTATTAATCAGAAAAGCATCCCTAGCTCAGCACAGAGGGTTAAAAACAGAGCTCCTGCTCAATCTGTGGGGTTTGTGCTCATCCTCTCCATATCACCAAATGCACTTAATTTGCACCAACGCCTGCAAGCAGATCCTTGGGTGGAGGAAGGGGAGGAGGCATCTGCAGGCATTCCTGGTCCAAGGAAGCAGGGCAGCAGGGATGTGGGATTTTTGCTACACACAGCTTTGATATGGGCAAAAATGAGCATGATTGAAGGGAGAGGAGCAAGTGGTGGAGAAGCAGATGAGGAAACTGAAGGAGTTAGAGTCCTCAAGAACAGCCAAGCTTTCACACACCCACAGCACAAACACTGGGCCATAAACCTGGATATTTACTGTGGGACCTTTTTGAGGTGCAAGTTGAAGTGCTGCACCTTTTGCTCATGAAACAAGTGACAGAGAAGCAGTGAAAAGGCTTCACCTGGAAACACACCCTGACACTTCAGCTAGCTGAGGTGCTCTACAGATGAGCAAATATAACATACTTTTAAACAGAGCTATTTCCAGTTAATTCCTTTGTTGGTTTTGTTTTTAGGGAATCCCAACATCTGGCAGAGCGTCCCAAACCTCTGCCATGCTGAGCTCAGCTCCTCTGGCTGGGTAGTTCTTCAAAAGCCACAAAGACCCTGCCTCGTGGCAGGGTGCAGAAGCATCAGGATGGGGACCCTCCTCCCTGCTCACCCAAAGCCTCACACCTACCCAGCAACCAGAGCCACACTGGGGGTTTGCTAAGGCACTGGGGCCGTGGCTATCATTTCTAACAGAGGAAGGTATCAACGTTTCAGAACAGCTTAATTATTCCAAGAATGCTTAGCTATTAGCAAAGACAAGAGAGCTCAGGGCTATTTTTCAGCATTAATTTTCCATTTGAAATGAATTCCTTTTGGTTACACTTTTTAAATGTTTCTTTTAATTAGACGCAATTACTTCAGAAGAATTGCTTTTATTTCTAAGCCTGAGATCTCAATGATAAAGCTGTTAACTGGCCGAGCTGAATGCTGTGTATGGCTCATTTAGCTGGTACACTAAAGTATATTGAACTAGGAAATTATACAGTGAATCAGCTATTAATTCATTTTATGATCCTTTCACTCCAACATCGTGAATGAGATCTTCGGGGGGAAATTTAGTCACAATACATATAATTGTTCAACTATATATATGCCACTGGTTTACTGCTCTAAGGTTACAGGCACTGCAGAGCTAATCGGAGTGCAACTGTGCAAACAGCATTGACTCCTGACTCCTGGGGCCATGGGGAGTGTCACTACAGCCTGCGAGGCTGGAGGGATGGAGAGGTCCTGCAGCTGGGATAACCAAGGGATGAGCCACGGACACACAGAATGGCGTGAATTGGAAGGGACCTTAAAGATCAACCTAGTTCTGCCCACCCTGCCATGGGTAGGGACACAGAATCACAGAATTCACCAGGCTGGAAAAGACCTCTAAGATCATCGAGTCCAACCTAGCACCTAACACCTTCTAACTAACTAAACCATGGCACTAAGTGCCTCATCCAGTCTCCTCTTAAACACTTCCAGAGATGGTGACTCCACCACCTCCCTGGGCAGCCCATTCCAATGCCAGTCACTCTTTCTGTGAAGAACTTCTTCCTAATGTCCAGCCTAAACCTGCCCTTCCATTAGGCCATCTTGCTCAAAACCTCATGAACTCTCATCTCAAACACTTCCAGAGATGAGGTGTCCACAACTTCTCTGGGCAGCCTGTTTCAGTGTCTCACCACTCCTCTTCCTAATGTCCAATCTAAATCTACCTTGCTGTAGTCTGAAACTATTGCCCCTTGTCCTATCACCACAGGCCCTTATAAAAAGTCCCTCACCAGCTTTCTTGTAGCTCCCCTCAGGTACTGGAAGGCCACTATAAGGTCTCCTCATAGTCTTTTCTTGTCCAGGCTGAACAGACCCAACTCCTTCAGCCTGTCNTGCCCACCCTGCCATGGGTAGGGACACAGAATCACAGAATCACAGAATTCACCAGGCTAGAAAAGACCTCTAAGATCATCGAGTCCAACCTAGCACCTAACACCTTCTAACTAACTAAACCATGGCACTAAGTGCCTCATCCAGTCTCCTCTTAAACACTTCCAGAGATGGTGACTCCACCACCTCCCTGGGCAGCCCATTCCAATGCCAGTCACTCTTTCTGTGAAGAACTTCTTCCTAATGTCCAGCCTAAACCTAGTGGCCCATTAGGCCATCTTGCTCAAAACCTCATGAACTCTCATCTCAAACACTTCCAGAGATGAGGTGTCCACAACTTCTCTGGGCAGCCTGTTTCAGTGTCTCACCACTCCTCTTCCTAATGTCCAATCTAAATCTACCTTGCTGTAGTCTGAAACTATTGCCCCTTGTCCTATCACCACAGGCCCTTATAAAAAGTCCCTCACCAGCTTTCTTGTAGCTCCCCTCAGGTACTGGAAGGCCACTATAAGGTCTCCTCATAGTCTTTTCTTGTCCAGGCTGAACAGACCCAACTCCTTCAGCCTGTCCTTACAGCAGAGGTGCTCCAGCCCTTTGATCATCTTTGTGGTCTTCCTCTGGACGTCCTGTCCAAAGCTAGGAAAAATGACCCCGCTACTTCTGACAGCGTTGGGAGTCAGCTTCCAGGTTCATGTCCATACACCAGTGCTGCTGAAGGAAAGTTTGTGCTTTCTTTTCAGAGCCCAGTTTTATTATCACAGTGTTTGGAGACAGACAGGAACTGCTGAGGAAGACTAAGGGTGGCTCATACGGTGCTAATTGGGTGGCAAAATGCTGAGCATCAAACCCACCTGAGGACTATGAATGAGGTTCTCTTTGAATCAACACATTTCCTCAGACCAAGTAGTAGTTTTGAATCACAGCTTGTACCCTTCATAACAGTGGTTAATTTAAGAAACTTCTACAGCAGCAACTGATCCTGTGGGTAGGGTGAGTCCTGACATGAAGAAACACCAGTATGGCATCATGCAACACAGTATCCCTCTCTTCTGCCAAAAGTGTGCCCCATTGCAGGACCTGGCCCTGCAGCTTCGTTCCTCATTTGGGTATCTGAATGGTTGATCCTGCTACAGGGGTATTGGGGCAAAAGATGCCACAATGAGAACATGTACATGCCAGCAGGAGTGGCAGATGGGCAGTGATCCTTCACTATCTCCTTGGAGCCTGCCTGGGCTGAGCCCTTTTGGCTTGGTCTAGAGCCCTCCCCATGATACTGCTGGTTTCTCAGACTATTGATGGGCTGTATGCTGATTTAAACAGCTCAACAGGCTGCTAATGAAATCTGGTGGTCCAAAAGGACACAAGGAGTTGTCTTTCAGCTCCCAACACTTTTGCTGCAGGCAACACCAAATTGCCATTCCCATCACAAACACACCAGTGTGGGAAGCCAGCAAGAGCCCCATATCCAGAACGGGATTTGCCAGCTCGTCAGGAGCCCTGCTGGCACTGCAGTAAGGGCTTGGGTGCACGTTAAGCAGTTGTACATACTGCAGAGTCACCATATGGATCTCTCTGTAATTGAAAATGTAATGTAAACCTTGGCATCCAGGGCCTGCTTCTGGAGAAATCATTGTGGAAATGTCATATCATTAATGAATTGCATCAGCTAGAAGGGGAAAAGACATTTTAACCATGGGATCATGGGACTTTATTACTGTAGGTGGACTAAATCTCTATCTTCCAGCAGAGATTGGTCCTGACAGAAGTCTGAGGTTGCCAACTGGACAGGTTTGTTTTTACCAACTTAGCTCCCTTATTTTTTTAATGAAGTCCAACTGATACTGCATGGGAGCCAAATTTTCTAAATGCTGCCAATAAATTAAAATAAAGATGTTGTGTATGAAGATTGACAGGTGTATCCCTGCAGGTTTTATCAGGTTTCCAAGAATAATCCCTTGCTTCAAAAGCCATAGCCAAGCATTGCCTATGGAAGGCAGCAAGGCAGCACAGTTTAGAGCAATTAGCAAAATAGTAATTAGTGCCAGCTCAGAACCTAGCAGTGGAAGCCTGCACAGAAAGGATCCCTTTGGACATCGAAGTGTAGATCTAGGGCTTTGGACTGATATTCACAGCCTTGATGTGAATGTGGGACCAGACCTTGTGACTTGTGACTTCAGTCACTGCAGTATAATGATTTGAATTCAGATTTTATATAAAAATGAGAAATGGGCAAACCCCCACTCCCTGCAGGACTGCTCCTGCTCTACCTACCTGCCTATAAGTGCCTGTGAGCCCGCGGAGATGAGGATTCCAGAGATGGGTTGCAGCATGAAGCAAGGCAGCTTGTTTTCTCTGGCAGGAGGCAAACCAGATGTGATGTTCTTGGTTTGGGATTTCAGTGGCAAAATGCCATTGTCACAGCCTATGTGGCAGGAGGCTTTTGGGTGAGTGACCACTTGCTGCTGCTTTCTCAAGCACAAAGCTCTTGTTCTTCAAAGCAGGCAGGAGCACTCATGCTCCTTTGGAGTAGGGTTCTGTATTCAAGATGTTCACCTGCCCCTCAGGTCTCAGCACAGAACAGCCCAGATCCTGAGGGTGAAACCCATGTGCTCAGTCCTGCAGCTGTTCAGTTCCAAGAGACTTGGTACTTGTTCCAAAAAGTGTTTGCATAATCCACAAAGTGATAGTAAACAAAAATGTACTGTTCAGGAAGCAGAACTACTGGGGGTTATAGCAGGACTCTGCATTAGGATAAATTAATGGCTTCAGTTAATTAGCCTTATAAATTAATAGTATTGTGGTGCCCTTCTTAATTATATTTATAAACAAATGGAGAAGCTCTTTGGTATTGCCATTTCACATGTTTCTGGAGATAAGTTTCAGTAAAACTCTTTGAACATTCCAAAAGGAACTGTGCTGGAGCATTCTGCCACCTGCAGAGACCCAGCCCGGGCTGGACAGCTGTCCCTCAGCTTTTTGCTTTTCACTTATCATTCAAGATTATTTTGCCAACCAAAACCCCCCAGAAAAAGTATTTTCCTGTTTACAAAAGTGAAGAAGATATCAAACAGTTTGCACAGCTTTGGGGCTGACTGAACAAGCCCTGTCCATCTCTGGTGTGACAAAGTTTTTGGCTACTGAATCCAGTACCTGGTACCACAGGCAGCTTCATTTCATCACTCTTTTCATAAGACAGGACAAATGGGGCAGCTCAACCAGCACTGTGCCCTCTTTGCAGGATCTGTCCAGCCTGTGCCTGATCTGTGCCTGCCAAGGACACAAGCTCATGGGAATGATCAAACCACTTACACTAAATACCTTTGCTCTGTGGACCACAGCCTGGACACACAGCTACAGCATCCCACCTGGAGAGGTTGACATGCACGCTTGTGTTCTCACAGCTCACACAATTTGTTTGTGGTGTCCCATTTTCTCTCCACCACCTCCAGTAGTCAGTCCAGTTTTCATCTCTGTTGACACCTTCCCCCTGATTCATGGTGCTGCTTGACTTCCTATCAAGCAAAGAATGGATATCTTTTTATAAAGAGAAATAAAACATCCCCTCTCCCTGAAGGGGAAGGTGAACAGCCTATTGAACAATACAGACCTGTTCTTTCTTGTGTTCCTGCTACCCAGCAACGTACAGCCACAAAAGATATGATTCAGTAAAGTTATTGAGTGCCAGGCCTTCACATTTGTCTTCCAGTGACTCTTAAGTCTTCCTTTTCTCTATTGAGTTCCATCTCATTGACTTCCTATAAACACTAATACAGAGCCACAGACCCGTGGACATGCCTGGAATACAACCCACACACCTTACAGGCACTGCCAGGAGCTGGGCTCAGTGAGCTCAAACACCAAACTACTGCAGTGCAAGTAGCAAAGTATTCAAAACCATGAGACTCCTCTGTACCCTCCCCAGTCTCAGCCCAGGCTTATTTTCTTTCTCATCCTGTTGATTATGGTCGGACTTGATCTTAGAGGTTTTTTTCAACTGAAACAATTCTATGATTCTAAGGGCTACAAATGCCACGAACTTGTTCTACCTTTGGGGATTTTCCCTTTCCTTATTTTTTTGCCTCAGGTGGAAGCTGAGATGTACAGATCTTCACTCAATTCCAGAAGCTTGGTGAGAAAACCCCTCCCTGCTCCACAAAAGCTCAGACAATGAAGCCACCAAGCAGGAGGATTCCTCCGTGGACACGGAAGCGCTGTTAATGCCAAACTAGACAGGGAATTCAAAGCGTGCCTCTAATTAATCACCAGTTAGCCAGCTTCGTCGGGTGGCATCTTCCATCTTGTTTCTGACACAAAGGGCTTCCTCCCCTTTTGTAGCCACACACGTTCCTCTTCCTCTCTGGCTTGATGGCTGCCAAGCTCCTCTCCCACTCTCCTGCCTTCCCACCCTCCCATCCATCCACCCCGTTGGAATATTAACCCGGAGTGGTGAATGGCTTTGCTGACTGCTACTTAAGCAACTACCTTGTAGCTACCGGCCTGCCCCAGTGTCTGCCCTGTTAGCATCTGAATGTTATCACTGCTACAGATCCTGGGACAGCAGGAGGATGGATGGACAGAGTTGGCAAGGAAGCTGAGCAAAATAAAGAGCAGGAGCTGAAATAAAGATGAGGACAGGCAATTGCAGCAGCACACCCTGCTACCACACTCGCTGCTCCCCAGTTTATCTGCATGAGGTATGACTGCTGGCTCATCTTCCTGTGTGTCCTGCACATCACTGACCTCACCAGCTCTGCTTTTCTGAGCACATCAGTTTTGGGGATATTACATTTTAATATTTGTTCAAATCTGTATTGTTGCTGCTTGAGTCTGGTACAAGTCCTTTACAGTCAGGACATTAAACGGCCCTGTTGGACTGAATAGCTCTTTGGGCATGTGCTGGGAGTATAAACTACTCCTCCTCATTTGGACCCAAGAGTTATCACATGTCCACCTCACAAGCAGTTTCTGAGAACTTCAAATACTAGCCCAGAAAAATCAGAACCTACTCAATGAGTTCAGAACTCAAAGAAACCAGATCCTGTAGCAAATTTATCCCTAGATGTTTAAGCCTTTAGGATATGATTAGGAAGTGGTGTCATGACAAAGGTAAATCTAGGGGTTTGCCTGGGATCCAGGCAGCTCAGCTTAACATGCCAGGGGGTTACTGTGAGTCCTGATCCCTGGGCACCAGCAGCCAGTTGACTTGTTCTTAAAGCCCTCAGCTCCCCATATGCAGCATTGCAGTCACAAGCACAGGTGGGCACAAACCTTCTCACAAGCACAAATAGTTTAACCTAGTGCTGAGCAGAACAAACAGCCTGGCAGGGAAGCAGTGCTGCTACCTGTGATTTTTCACACCTTCACAACCTACACCAGCTCCCACGCTCTCCACAGCTTTCCAGCAGCTCTTTGTGGGATAAAACAGAGAATGTGATAAAACATCTGATGATGCAGGTGGCACCATCTGCTCCCTCACCAGCTGCTGCTGCCACTTAACCATCTTTCTCTATGAGTTATTAGAGAACCAAGGTGACCACATATGAAGCAGCTTTTAGGATGTTAGCAAGTTGTAAACTTACAGCCACCAATTGTCATTCCTTTCCTACAAAGCAAGTTCTGGGTGTGATACAAAAACTTGACACCAATGATATTTAGCCAGTTCCCAAAGTCTCTAATGTTTCCAGTGCAAAGCATGGAAATGTGCAATCCAGGGACTGGAGCTACCACACTGAGGAGCACTTCAGCCTCTGCTCCTTGAGTGCCTTGAGGAAAGAGAATTAGGTCTCTTCTACATGTAAGATCTGTCAGGTTGGTGCATGGTCTCTGTACGTGCAGCCTGCTCAGACCACAATGTATGCACCAGCCAGTTTTATTCCCTCTCCAGATACCAGTTAACCTCTGCTATGAGCTTACATATAAGGAGTACCTGCAGTGTTTTGGTTTTGTAAAGTGTAGCCATGACTGTTGCTGGATAAGGATCCAGCTCCATTCTCTAAACTCTGCTCTTTCCCCACCCTTGCTGTGGACATCAAAGGAGGAACTAAACCCTTTAGCACCAAAGGGGAAGCACTGAAACACTTGGTCCACAATGTCCTTCAGGAGGGTTAAAATATCTTTTTATTTTACTAAAGGTCACACCCAACTAAACTGTATCCTTGACTCTTGTATGAGAAATAACTCCAGGCAACCCACTCCAAAGAACATCCTTAGAAAACAAACTGTAATTGAAACAGCTGTGTGAAACTCTTGGTGCCATTGTCCTTGTGCAGAAGCATGTGTCAAGCAAGTTGCTGATACTTAACATTTGAATTTGTCATTACAATGGAGTTTAGCTCAGATTCTGTGAAAGACCCAGAAGTTGAAAAAAGGAAGCAGCAAAAAACTGCTGAGTTGAACAGTAAACCAGACCTTTCAGATTTAGGGATTTAGTGACATCCTTGCAGTTTCTAAGCATAAAACAATGGCACTGGAGTACCTTCAGGTGCAGAAACTTAAATGGGCCTTTGCTGCTGCCTGTATGTTCAGGGTGTTTTATACCAACTATCAGAGCAGGACAGGAGTGTGTGGGCTAATGGTCAGACATTTTTCAGATAATATACTGATGATATCATGCATCATATGATGGTTATTGCGAATCGGTTTGGTCTTAAGGGCAGGTACAATAGAACAGGCTAGAGCCTGACAGCCCATCAGGACACAGCAATATGACAGAATCATGTGCTTTCTTCTGCTAAGCAAAGGGAAGAAAGGTGTTGTTTAGCTTTCCTTCACTTGCATTTCTACTCTCCTTCAAACCAGTCTGGCTTTCATCTCACCTCTGCCAGCATCTGTTTTGCTGACTCCTTTCCAGGTGTGTGAAGGGAGGCTGGGCTGCAGAGAGCCCATGCTCATCAGCCAGACTTTAGTCTCACAAGCATCTACCAAACTCAAACTATGCTCAGTTAACTCAGCTTGCTCAAAAATTGAGTGAAAATGTTTCTTTAGGTTTATCAGAGTAAGGCTGGATGATTGTGGTAATTTATAGAGCCTTTCACTTTTTGTTTTCTGACTCCAAATACCAGTGCTCAAAAGTCTGTTCTTAGAGGACATGAAAACAATTTAAACCTGTTTCACCAGTACCTCATTTCCAGCAAGAAGTTGCTAAGAGAAGCATATAAAGTTAGCAATCCTTCCAGATTCCAGCTCTGCAGCTCAGGGACTTCTTCCCAAGCCAGAAAGGATTATTTTGTTTAATGGACATGGCTGGAATTTTCTCCCATGCATTTGTCTAATTGCATTTTGGAGCCTCCAAACTTGCCACAGTGCTTAAGGAGCTGAGCTGGGATGAGCTCAACCAGCCTCAGCTTGGTCCTTGCAGCAAGGCAATGTCCCACCCACATGCCACCCCCACAATATGCAGTGTCTGTTACTTACGGTTTAGTTACTGGAGGTTAAAGGAATGCCAGAACTGCCAGATCACAGGAATTGTTTCACAAGAGGAACGTGGTGCCTGGCAAAAACATTACACTTGCTGGGACAGGACACACTGCTCTCCAACAGCTAATCCTGCTCTCCTCACCACCTGTGAAATTCAGGGTGAGGACAGATCAACGTTTTTAACTTTCTTTTTTAAGAAGCAGCCCAGCCAAAGGTAAAAGATCAGTTACATCTTTAGGCTAGAAAAACATTGCCTTGTTTTTAAAACAAAACCAGAAAATTGTAAGTCACTCCTGAATTTTATGTTCAAAGGCTTTTGAGAGGTGAAGTGTAACTAGAGAAGTGAATAACTAGGCCAGTGTCTTTCCCTCTGCCCTTGCTGCCGGGCTATCCCTGGCAGACTGACTTCTGGTGGTGAATACCAGATGAACTTTCTGGAAGGCAACTTGGAAGGATCATTTTTAAAAACTCCCATGTCTCTGCTCAAGCAGGGTGCAGAAGGTGTTGGCTGAACCTGTGTGCCCAAGCAGATGAAGGTCTCACTCCACCTCTTGTCACCATAATGCCAAAAGCCCAAGCTTTGAGCCAATGCATGCAGAGCACTGGGCCAAGCTGAGCTTGAGCAGCTTGCTGCCAGCAAACACCCCATCAGTCTCCACCAGCACCAGGACAGGCTCAGAGCTTCAGCACACAGGTCATTCCACACCCAGAACCACTACTGCAGCCTCCTCTCTCAGACACAGCCTTGTTGCTCTTTTTCCAGAGAACACATAAGAAAATCTTTGTCTCCTGATTCAAGATTAGGAGGTATCTACCTGCAGACCAGCACGACCAAAGATGCACTTTTGGCACTTCAGCATCTTTAGGGTTTATCCAACAACCTTCTTCCAAAAGGAAGGAGACTGATTCCACAAGGGTGCTGATCACCTCCTCAGGAAGAGGAGCTCAGAAAGATAGTACCTGAATTTATCACTTTTTGCAAACAGCTGCCAAATTCATCACTCAGGATTTTGCTGGTGATGTATTACTTAATATCTAGAAAACACGTTACAGATGTAGGGTCTTTCCTTTGCCAGTTGATTTTTATGTTATTGATTATTCTTTAAATCACTTATTGTGATTTTACTCTGAAACATTAAGGCATTTGGGCAAAGGTACCAAAAGCAGCTTCTGAATTTACATCCACAGTTTTTGTTTCAGCGGCTCATAGCCTGAACAAACCCTGCCTTTTGCCTACGCTAGTAGAAGTAATTTTTACATGCAAGAAGAACCTCAACCCCCCTGAAAATGTGAAATACTTGCAGGGCTGTGGGTATGCACATAGAGACTTGATTAACCCTTTGGTGCTGGACTGGAGCTTGGCTCTGAATTCACTTTAGCTACAAGGGAAGATGGAAGAGCCTTTGTTAACACTTGACTTTCCTTCTCTTTTCAAACATTAGCAAGTTATTTAGTGGCTTATTGCATTTTCTAATGCTACACCCAACTGCTTAAAGAGTGGCATACAGGAAGAGGCCATGTCCAAACCACAACCCGTTTCTTCTCCAGCTCAAGATTCTCAGGCATGGGTAGCAGCTTCCCTCAGCTGCTCTGCTTTGTGTGAAGGTCTCTCCCTTCCCCTCTCAGCAGCAGTGTCAGGGATCAGACTGTGCAAAGGCTGCAGTTTGCTGATGGCTGCACTGGGAAGTCCCTCTCTTGCTGCTTTGGGCAGCACTCTGCAGCAGAAGTTAGCAACGCCTGGCTGCTCCACCAGCGAGCAGCCACCTGCCTCCGTGGCACAGCAGCCTGCTTGAATGCTTTCCTTGAAGACTTGCTTCCCACATCCCCAGCTCTGAGCTCGAGAAGTTCAGGGTGAGCTGCCTGAACAGACAGCTTTAGGCTTTTTGCTCCTGCCTGCTGTGGTCACAGCACACACCAAGGTGAGCTGTGCATCCCTGTGCTGTGCCAGCTTCCTCATGCACAGAAGTGCTCCATAGTGAGCTAGCACTAGTGCAGGTGGGTTTGGAGCTATGGCATAATCAGGAACGGATCTGACCCCTGATGTCTCCAGCTATAGGTCTTAAGCCTCAGAGTGATGAGCAATTCCAGAAGTTCTCCCTTCATGAAGTGCACACCATCCTGGTTCTCCACATTAAGAAATGAGAAGCTGAGCTTCATTTCTGCCCCACAGGTGGGAGTGCCTTTCCCCTATGATTTTTGCTGTGCCAGACTTAGCTGGCAAAACCTAGCCTAGGCAGGTAACATGTACCAAGTACCATGACACATCTGAGGTTGGTCTTTGCTAAACCGAGCCTTTGTGATCTCTGCTGTGATACATCCTCCTAGCATTCTCTCCTGACTGGGCATAAAGCTTCATGGCTCATCTGTTTTGACTGGAGAGTCAAACTGCAAGGCCAGCACTGATGCAACACTCCCACCATTGTCCAGACACCTTTGCTTTCTCTTCCCCCTCTCCCCAGAGAGCATCTTCTTCCCACTTCCCTGCCCATGCAGGGCCTCTGGTCCTGTTGTTCTTTACATATGCACCCTGAGCATCTCCATCTTGCCTGGTCAATGATTAACTTCTGGAGCTGCAGTAGAGCTGTCCTGTCACAAACAAACAGCAGGCAAGGAAAACGCTTTTACCATCACCTTGAGAAGAGATATTCTCATATCTCAGGACTGGACAAAACATTGTGGCTTAAAGACAAACAAACAAAAAAATGAGGACATTTGCCTAATTGTTGCCTGATGAATTGTTCAGGAATCATTCAGCTCTGGCAAAAGCCAGAAAGCCCTGTTATGGCCAGTCAATCAAAACTCCAGTTCAGAGGCTAAGACCACCTGCACTGAACATCAAACCTTTGCTACATGCCCTCATGGCCTGTAAGTCCAGCGAAACCCAGTTTCCAGCACAGGGAAGCTAAGTGGCACTTTCTACTGGTGCTGTTTAGCCACATTTCTGGCAAGGGCAGGCTCTTGCCAGTGCCAAAAGTGCTGCACTGTTAGCAAAACTTTTTCATGGTGGTGGGGCTGAATTTGGGCTTGAGAAGACTTCCACCACTCCTATGCTATAATAACCCCCCCCAGCCCCCTGCTCAGAGGACTCACTTAGCTTCTCCCAGGTACAGACTATCTCTTGACATTTCATGCCCTCTCTGCAACCTCAGGATTTCATTCCAGGCCTGGGAAAGAGTGAAAAACAATCAAACACAAGCATTTCAGAGTCAGAAAGGGTGTCTGAGGTGGATGTGAATCTACAGAGTTCCTGGAGCTGGAGCTCTCTTGCTTCATAAGAACCAGCTCACCCACTTTGAGCTGATTCATTCTCCCACTCCTGTACACATCTCCTATCTCTGCTAATCTAGCAGCCATTATCTCTCATAAGCCTTCAGAGAAAAGAGTTAGACAGGACTTCAGATTTGTCCTGCGAGATAATCTACAAGAATGTTTTTAATCCCTGGAGCACTTTGCAAAACAGTGTGAGTATTAGACTGCTATGTTTGAGAGCACAGGAATGAAAAGATGAGGAGCTCTGGGGGCTTGGGAAGGTCTAACTATGATTTCAGTCTCTCACACTGGGTATTAAGCCAGCTCAGGTGAAGCTATCGTGTTCATGAGGCGTGGCAGAACAGTGTGACAGAACAGCCACACCATGGCTTGCTTTGCCCCAGGGCAGCACAGCTCCTTCAGCAGGGCACTCTGCACTACCAGCAAGTCCAGAATCTCTTCTGTCTGCTGTAAGTGGGCTTGTTGCACTCTGCAGGCTGTTTCTGGAGATAGCAGCAATCCCTATCCACAGCACTGTACAGTGGGGACATATCTTCAGCAGCTCAGGGACACAGCTTCCCTGGCTTTTGTGCAATGGGTGAGCAGTTTGGGCCACCAGCTTAGCTG
The DNA here is from genome assembly GCA_013399055.1 of Ramphastos sulfuratus. Classification (NCBI taxonomy): domain Eukaryota; kingdom Metazoa; phylum Chordata; class Aves; order Piciformes; family Ramphastidae; genus Ramphastos; species Ramphastos sulfuratus. The sequence goes on from WBNM01020179.1 coordinate 268,482, forward strand.
CTTCTGGAGAACAGAATTGACTCTTAGCCCTTTCCAGGAGTGGGAATGAGGACATTGCACACTGACTGGAAGTTTAGAGAGGAGTTCTATTTACAAGAGCATGTGTACAAAAGGCAATCAGGTAGAGGAGGAAGTTCTTCAGCATGGGAGTGGTGAGAGCCTGGAATGGATTGCTCAGGGAGGTGGTTGAGGCCCCATCCCTGGAGGTGTTTAAGACCAGGCTGGATGAGGCTGTGGGCAGCCTGACCTAGGGTAGGGTGTCCCTGCCCATGGCAGAGGATTGGAACTGGATGATCCTTGTAGTCCCTTTCAGCCCTGACTGATTCTGTGATTCTGTGAGAATAAATAGAAAATCCACTAGGCCCAACCTGGGCTTCTGGAATCCTCCACCCCTTCCATTCTCAGTCAGCCTGTAAGGTAGGCTGAAACTGCCCTCCCCCACTGGGCCTACGAGGCCTCAGTGGCTCAGCTCCCTGCTTGCCAACTCCCCCACGAGCCATGAGAGCATGCACTGTTTTCTGAGGAGGGAATGGAAACAAGGAAGGCAGGGAAGAGAAAGGGGGAGATGCAGTCAAGCACTATCTTTAGGCTGTGGTATTGGAAAGGGAATAGAATAACAATATTACAAAACCTGGGGCGAGCAGGTACACCCCCTGGGATGAGCCTCAGTCCCTATGGCCTTGTTTAAGGGGACCCTAGGATCCCTCAAACTGCCACAGGGCAAACATCTCAGACCTGAGTTGAAGGAAAGAACCACCCCCAGTAAAGTCCTTGCCAGCCAAATTGCTGCATGCTCATCTCCTTTGCATGCTGCTGCCCCTGCCTGCCTCTGCTGCCAGCAGCTGCCCTGGGAAGCCACCCAGGAATCAAGGCAGCCTCTTCCATCTGCATCCCTGTGTAGAGTCCAGGCCACTGCTTGATGCACAGGTCAGTGAGAGCTGCAGGGATTCCCTCCTTCTGGGGGAAATGAATTTAGGCTAAAAGCAACTTCAAAAACACATGTGTAACCTGAGCTGTTATCTTTTATCCCTTTAAATACCCAAGCTACCACTTTTGCAACCCTGAAGCCTGGACTCCAGCTACATTTATTTCCCTCTTTCATCCCAGCTGCAGCTCCTCAGAATTTATCTCTATGGTTAACTTCCCCTTTCATAATATTAGCACAGTTGAAGCACTTGCTTTCCTGTTGCAGGCAGTGATTATATAGCAAATTAACCACAAGCTGTTCAGTCCAAGTCCAGCAGTTGGAAAGATGCTCCTCTGAGTAATGGTTTGTGTAGTTGATGCTTTCATCTGTAATTTGCATTTGTAATAAATGCAGAAATAAAAAATGGGGTCTATATTTTAAAACATTGCCTGATGTTGCAGGGGCAGGCAGGCGAGCTGAAGGGGAGAGAGAGAGCTCAGGGGGTTTGAGGGCAGTATCCCAGAGCATCACACTACCTCCTGCACAGGAGGGGGAATCCACACATGTGCTTCTCCCACAAAAATCATGGGCTTCCAGCCCAGTCTGGTTTTACACAAGGGGCAACACAAAAAAAAAAAAAAAAAAAAAAAGCAGAAATCATTGCATGGCTTTTACCAACAGCTACATACCAGCAATTTCTGCCACCAGCAAGGTGAGCTGTGTGCACATATCCAGTGATGCTGGGACACACAGCAGGCAGCCTAGCTGGGGTTCTGCATGCTCTATGGCCTTCCTGCTAGTGATAGGGTTACCACATCACCTCTACTGGACCCATACAGGCTGTGTCAGTGCTGCTGAGTAGCCAGGGAATACCTGAACCAGCTTTGCCAGGCTCCAGCCTGTGGGAAGTGGGTCACCTCAGGGGCATGAAGCTCACATGGGGAATGAAATACCCCAGCTGCAAGTCAAGCACTGTGTTGCCTTGACAAGAGTGTCCCCAGCACTTCTGCCACCTCACCACACACCCAGAGGCACACAAACATGGTGATGTTAAACAGAGGCTGACAAGTTAAGCATATAGCTAATGCGCTATGGTGATGGTGCTTGGAGAGGAGTGCTGCACCAGTGTCCTGGCAAAGGGACAGCACTGCTACAAGAGCAGAATCTTCAGAGTATCTCGCTGACCCATCAAGGTACCACAGAGCTTGTGGGGCCCTGGGAAGGCGTTTGGAGGTGGGAGGATCCTCTGTGACAGCACTGGCCCTATCTTTGTCTCTCACCTGCCTCCTCAGTAACTATGTTCATCACTCCTTTGAAATCAAGTTTTCTCAAGTGTAAAACAGTTCATTGTTCTCATCCAGCACTTAGAAGCACACTGAGAGATGAAGAAATACCTACACTAGTAATTATTGCCATCACAGCAGCCGTGCAGGCTGCCAAAGCCTTAAGTGTCATCAACTCCCTGCAGCCCTCCCTTCTTTGCAGGTGTTTAATGAGCAGCTGCCACCTCCCAGGTGCCCTCACACACCCACAGCTCAGCATGCACACGCTGGCTTGATGTTCCTTGTGTTTACCACTTCATGTGGTAGATGTTTATCTGCCCTAGGGCATTACACTCTGCCACCTGGGGAAGGTGGTCCCTGTTAGGTGAAGGGGGTTACAGCATCACTTGGGTGCCCCTTGGTAGATGCTCCTCTTTACCTCATCCATAAATCACAAGTTTTGGGACACAGACCTGCAATCACAACTAAGAAGGGAGAAAAGCAGACAGATTCCATCCTCCTGCCCATGGCCAGCAGCAGACGGGCAGCCACAAGCTGCTCTCCATTCCCATGCCACAGGCGTTGTGCTCAGCCCACGCTGGTGTACACAACCCTGGGGCCGTTTCATGGGGCTGTGGCTACTCCTCAGGACATGCAACTCCTGCTAATTTGCTGAGGTGGCACCAGCAAAGTGCCTCTGCTTCCTAGAGAAGACACTACAGTGAAAGCAAGGTGCCTGCCTTGGACTTTCATTCCACAAAACAGCCCAGCTCGCTGTTTAATTAAATAAGAAGAGAAGACCATGAGAGCCAGGTTCTTAGTGAGATTTGGTAACATAATTATTTGCTACAATTAGGAATCAAGTGAAAAGGTTCCTTTCTAACACTTTGGAGAAGCCCAGTATTTTAAAGTTGATTTATCTGATGTCAGGAACCAGCTTTATCATTGCTTCTGTGCAGCAGTGAGCACATTTTTCAGCACTATACCAGAGTTATTACTTATGAATCATCACATATCTACAGATTTTATGGAGCTACTGAAAAAATATATATTAGCCTTTCTAGGTGGGCAACCCCAGACCTCACTGCACAGGACTTGAGCCTCCCTTGTAAACCAAACCCCTCTTCCTACAGTGATGCTGAAATACACCCAGCACTGGGACATGCTCTGCTGTCCCCTCTATGCAGCTGCAGCAGGGTAGCTTGAAATGCTGAAATAACTCATCTTTCTCATCCCCTCCTTGGCCAAACACACTAACTCCAGGGCTCAAAATGTCCTAAAACTTTTAAGGACTTGCACCTGAACTGATGAAAGCTGAGTTGGGACAGACAAGTGGCTGAGCACAACCCTTCAATTGTGGGGAATCCAGGCAGGGCAAAGCAGATATTTGGGAGGCCACTAATGGTGATATCTTGATGAAGAGCAACTGTTTCTCAGTGTCTCTTCATCTAGATACCATCCTTGTTTGTCCCATGTTGCAGTTCTCCACTGAACTATCCCAGATAACAACACTCCTTCCTCCTGCTCTGCACCTTTTAGGGGCCACATATAACCAGGCACCATCAAGGGCTGGGAAGCTCACACTTTGTGGCCTCTGCAAGTCAGAGGGCAACAACCAGCAAGGAAGTACCTTTGGTGGGGGGCACAGAAGGGACATGGGAAGGGACCTGTCCTAAGAGACCTTTGGGGGCACCCCTGAAGGAATTAAAGAGATGGATGAACAGCATATGCACAGGAGGGAAGTTACACACATTGCACAGAGGGGAGAGGGGAGAAAGAGAAGATTGAATCTTCCTGGAGACCAGTGAGATTCTATAAACATAATCAAAATGTAATAGAAACTTTTTGGAAATGCTGTTAGAAGGAGAAAGCATCAATCTTCATGGAACTCCACTCAACAGGCTTTCTCCAGCTAATCAATCACGGTCAAGACATGGGCCGTCCCATCTGTCTGTGCAAGGGACCAGGAGGAGATTGCTAAGTGCCTGGGCTGGAGCTACCATCTCAGTACCAGGCAATTCATCATGCAGGAAGAGAAGGAGGGAGAAGGGAGAGAAGGAAAATAATGTATAACACTAATAAAGTTTCTCCCCCCTTTCGTTCCCAACCAATTTTTAGTAGAGGAGCCCAATCCAGAGGGGTTGTCAGTAGGGGGTGGGAAGGGAGATATGCACTGGGGAGGAATCTGGTTACAAGATGCACTCCAGTAAACAGAGACAAAAGCCATCATCTGCATACCAGTCCCTCAGCAAAGCCCACGCTCCCCACCTCGGCTGTTGGCAGCTGCACAGGAACGAGTCAACACCCAGCAGGGCCAGTGTCTCTCTGGTCCTGGAGCTGGGCAGGACACCGAAAGGGACAGAAGTGCTGGAGAAACAGGGAAGAAATCAGGAGAGCTTCACCAGCTTGCTCTGGGTGGAGAGGCCAAGCCTCTGCTGCAAGCAGCACTGCTTTTGTTGTTCTGGGTGCTCCCCTAACCATTTGTGGGGGTGGGGTGGATTAAAAGTGGAATAAAGTGAAGCTTAAGGACTTGCAGCACAGAGCCCATTTGCACTTCATTCAAATTCCCACTGTCCTTGAGCTGTTATCTCACTCCTTATGGTGCGGAAGTTCTTCCCTTGTGCTCAGCCACCCCGTCTCAAGGCACCAACAACGACAAGCCCCAGCACATCTCCAAGCACCAATTCCCCTACTAAATGCATCCATAAATGCTGCTATGCAAGCAGGCTCCCTTTCTGTCCACCTTGTTTTTTAAACCTCGAGGATTTCTCTCTTCCTCTGGATTTTCAAGTGGAAGACAGTAAGCATCTGAGAGCATCCTTTGCCAGAGCCAGTGATTTTAGATACCACTTACAGAATCACAGAGTGATTTGGGTTGGAAGAGACCTTTAAAGGTCACCTAGCCCAATCCTTCTGCAGTGAGCAGGGACAACTTACCCGTGTGGGCCCTCGCCCATATACAACCCACATCTAATGTGTTGTGCACTACTCTTGAGCGTCAGACCTCAGGGACTTGACAAAGCTCCCCTCGTGTTTATAATCACACAATAAAATACCACAGGCTTTCTTCAAGGACTCCTTTGGCCTCAGAAAGGATTCAGTTCAGACTTAAGCCCATCTCTCTGCCATTTCCAGCACTTCCATGACACTTAACCCAGCCCGAGCATGCATTTGAGACCAGAACTGATTTCTGCATGGAGAGTTTTTTCTTCTTCATTTTAATTACACAAATACCCTTTCTGATAGTGTTTTGGCCATCTTTTGTAGAGATTCTTGTGTGTTCAGCACCAGGTGAAGGGAAAACAAGTACAAATGTGCTCACTTCTGCTTAGATTCACATTCTAAATAGGAAGCCAATTGAAATTTATGCCCTGAACATTTTTTGGTTGTCTTAAATTTAATCTAGTGAACTGCCTGGACTCTACAGGTGAAATTCAAAAAGTGACAATGAGTAGGTGAGAGATTTATTCTTCCAGAGCTATGGTGACCCCATACCTTCCAGTAAATGTCAAAATTCTCCCCTTCCTCCATAGATAAAAATAGTCTCCACTTAAAAATGCAGTGACACAGGACTTTAGCCTCTACTGTAAGTGTAAATATAGCAACAAATTAAGTAGAAACAGCCAGTAAATAATGTTGACATCTCTGAAGGTGAAGTTGCTGGAAGTTTAACTCTTATGGGCTGGTCCATGGCCAGGTGGCAGGAAGACTTAGTTTAACCATTATAATGGATTTCCTTCAGGGTGTTAGTCCCATCTGGTGACAGTTTGTCCTCTTCTGTCAAAGTTATCTTCTCCTTCTTGTCTCCCCCTCAAGAAAAATGTCACACCGATATTTTTCTGGGGTTCATTACTATGAGAAGCCAGTACAGAACTCTGCTCAGGATACAGACACATCAACAGGGTTTATGAACAGCTCAGAAACATGAAGGTCTTTGAAACTTATCAATCCATCAATTGTCAGGAATTTAAAACATTAACATACGGCTTGTAGGCACCTCATCTACTCCTAGATGTGCTTTTGAACACACATAACCACCTACTCCTTATATCCTGATGTGCTTATAACCATAAGCAGTTTATTAACCCCTTGCTGCTGGAGTTGAAGCATAAGGCACAGCTCAGCAAAAACCAAGATAGCTCACAAGTCCATGCAAAGTGGTGGCCACCAGTTCACTATTCTTTACTGAATTCAGGCTCTGGATCCCAGCTTATATTCCCCCCAACACTCACCATGAAATTTAGAAGAACCACCACCATCAAGACCTGGATGAACACAGCACAGGGAGCCAGAGCTCCCAGCTCTCTCCCAAAGCTCCAGGCCCAGGTCAGAGAGCACAGAAGCCTGGGCACTTCTTTCTTTAACTCCAAAAGCCTAGCACGAGCATCTGGGAGAGAAAGCAGCTAACATGACCACAGCTCTTACTCAAATGTCCTCACATTGTTTCTTTTTCTCCCTCTAAGCAACAAGGAGAGCTCAGCTCATGACAGCCAAACCAGACAGGATGCTACAGCTCTTGCACAAGTTCAACATTTCAGCACACAGCACATCTCAAGCACAATATGTCTCCTGAAGTTTCCTGCCCTGAAACTCTTCCTTAGTTGATGCACAGTTATTCTCCATCCATAACCTTCCTCCCTGATTACCATGAATGTAAATGACCTCTGGGGTAAGGTTTATTATAGCAATAACTGAGCTGTGGATTTTTAAATAATAACCTCCTGGATTTTCCACCTTATTTCCTTATTTACTTTCTATTCCCAGGAATACATATAAGGCTCTGAGACTTCATCATGCTGTTTATGTAAAGTCTGACCATGACCTTCTCTGGCTCTTCAGGCCAGAGACTCTTAAATTGTTAGATACATTCAAGCTTTTGTGCATTTGAGCATCCGAGGGAGTTGGGATTGTTCAGTCTGGAGAAGAGGATGCTGAGGGCTGACCTCATCACTCTCTACAACTACCTGAATGGAGGTTGGAGCAAAGAGGGGGCAGCCTCTTCTCCTTGATGGCAAGCAACAAGGTGGAGAAAATGGTTACAAGCTGGGGGAGGTTCAGGCTGGGGGAGGTACAAGCTGAACCAGGGGAGGTTCAGGCTGGATATTAGGAAGTATTTCTTCACTGAAAGGGTTCCCAAACATTGGAATGGTCTACCCAGGGCAGTGGTGGAGTCACCATCCCTGGGGGTGTTCAAGCAGCCTGTGGACCTGGTGTTTAGGAACATGGTTTAGTGTTGATCCTTCAGTGCTGTGGTCAAGGGTTGAACTGGATGATTTTGGAGATATCTTTCAACCAGATATATTCTGTGATCTCAGAGATTTCAGTAATGGGGTATAACTTCCACTGGCTTGCTTTGGGATGGGCATAGCTGAATCCCATGGGCAAACTCAGGCATTCTCCTTGTCATTTCAACACATATAGACAAAGTGCAGATCCTATCCTGGCGGAAGAAGGGAACACATCCAAATAGTGACATGGCTTCAGAAAGGAGGAGCTCAGTATTGAAAGTTAGGGAATTTATTGCCTTGCAGAAAGCCAGGAGAGGAAAACACATTGTGTAAACTGCTGGAGGGATTTAAATACTTGGAATGTGCTCTCTGGAGTTGGAGTTTGCTCAAACGCTGAAGAGTGGATCTCCAGGAACTGTTGAACTTAGGTCCAGAAGGAGACTTCCAAGGCAAGAGAAGGAGATCCACCAGAGACTCCAGTCCATTCCAAACCATCCCCATGCACAGAGACACCTCAGGTGAAGACTTGTCCTGCTTTTCCAGGAAGCTAAACATCCAGTGAAATCCTGTCCTTTTTTTTTTTCCAGATCATTCTGTTAGAATGGATCACTTTACCTTATTGCTAATGGAGAAAAGTACACAAATAATTAATAAATGCTAACTTGTCTCTAGGGCTTTCCCTTTTTTGCATGTTTATTTTTGTGTTACAAATGACATCCATTTTCCACAACTCACTAAACTGGCGGATGAGGAAAAGAGTCCAAAAGAAGAGCCATAATCCTCGAGGGGAAGAGCAAGCTGTTGTTCCAATCAAGATGTATCCTGACAAGTCAAGTTGGCGAAACCCATTAATTAGCACTTTTGGAAACAGTTGCAAAGTTAATTATTCTTCTTTCAGATGAAAGAAAGCTAATTTCTGGCATTTGCTTTGACAGTGACACGCGCTAACATTTTTAGAGCTGACAGCCCTCAAGATAAATGATGCTCTGAAGTGTGCGTGCAAACATTTTGACTGGGAGCTACTGTGGTGAGTTGATGGCACTGGCACCTCTTACTGCAAATATTTTGCATCTGCTGGGACTGTGATCAAAGTTTGCAGGCTAAAAGGAGGGTGGGGAAACTTCATTTTCAACTTCAGGGAGGGTGTGAGTGACTCTGGATTTGGATGGGAGGCAGTAATATTGCACAGGCAATACAATATATTTTAGTTAGGTAATGCCAACAGCGAATGTGAAGCTTTCTAGCTGACTGTGCTAGCAAAAAGAAATAATTTTAGTACTATTTCTAGAATAGAATCACCTTTTGCTTATGTGTTGGTGACACCAGGTGAACCAAAATGTCTCCAAAAGGAAGTTCTCCCTTGGTACAATCAGCTGCCAGTTAGTATCAGCTCACACATACTTGAAAAGGCAAGACTTGGGATGTGGAAACTCAACAAGAGTCTTATGCCAAACCCCATCATCCTCACTGGGAAAAGTACATCATTTGTTTGGAATTTAGTCCCCAAAGCCCTTCTGCAAATTTGATCATGAATTGCATGTACAAGGGCAGTGAGGGGAAGAGGTTATCTGTAAATTTCAGTTATTATTCCTCTTAGGAGAGCATTTTGATCCAGGATATTTTGTGCCAGCACACAGTTGAAATCCCACTCCAATAAAACTCTTGTCTATGCATGAAACCTGGGCTCCACTTGTGGATTTTAGGCAACTACACAGCCTCTTTGTTGTTGTTGTTTGTTTGTTTTTTATACTCTAGCTCTCTATGTCACTGGCATTACTCCATGGCTGATCCAGACTGAATTTTAGGACCTTATTTTTGTACTTTCAGTCCTCATCTCTGGAAGTCTAAAGGGTCAAAGTGAGATGGATGAGGAGACACCTAAATCGCAGAAACTGCTTCATACAGGAGCTGCACTGCTAGGAGAACATACAGAGAGGTGCCACTTGGAGAATCCCAGTGTGACAAACAAGAAGCTAAATAACTAATTTGAGGAGGTCAGAAGATCCTATGCCTTTAGTTGTCTCCTCTGAGATGTGCCAGGTTTGAGGCTGGCCAGGCAAGGGAGGATGATCTCTGGAGTTGCTTAATCTTCAGAGGAGGAGGCTGAGGGGAGACCTTCTGATTCTGCAACTCTCAAAAGAGGTTGGAGGGAGGTGGGAGTCAGTCTATGCTCATATGAGAAGTGACAGGACAACAGACAATGTCTTCAAGTTGTGCCAGGGAAGGTTCATGTTGAATATTAGGAAAATTTTCTTCACAGAAAGTGTTATCAAGCATTGAAAGAGGCTGCCCCGGGAAGTTTGGAGTCACCATCTCTGGAAGTATTAAAAAGACATGTGGATGACGTGCTGAGGGACATGAGTTAGTGACAGTGGCTTCATGGAATTGTGAGCTCATGGCCAGTGATGATCTCTCTCCAACTTCAACAGTTCTGATTCTGTAATCTCCACTGCAGACCTTCCAGCATGCTCAGCTCAGAGCGCTCCAGAGCAAACTTCCAGAAGTTTGCCCAGCCCTTACTAAATTCTTAGTCCATTACAGCTCCTAGGGGCCAAGCCACCACTCTAGGAGCCTGTTGCTTGTTTGATAAGGCTCTTCAGAAATAATAAGTGCAGGCAGGTACATGAAGGAAGGAAATCGGTGGCAGAACAAGTATTTCATTTGCTTTCCAATCAATAGGGCGGGTGAGGAGGATGGAAGGGGGAAGGAGGGGCAGAGAAATTGAACTAGGAGGGTGATCTAAAGGACTGCTTAGTTGGGATGAGATTAGCACACAGCAGGGCAGGGAGGAATGTGGAAACACCGGGTTCAGAGGGCTCCATCCGATGTGGGAGGCAAACACCACCTTTGCCTTCAGGGGAGCCAAAAGAAGAAAAGAAGGCATGTGCTAGCAGGCAAATGCTTGCAGACAGGCTTGCTTACACCGAGACAGTTTAGTAAAGAGGAGGTACATGAAAACATAAAATGAATAAACCCCAATAATTGCTTCAAGCAGCTCTCTGCTTTGCGATGAGCAGGGAGGTGGCAGTCCTGAGCCGACAGACTCGTCCTGCCAGTGGATCTGCTGCCCTCCTCTTTGCATATTCCTCCCTCGTACATAACTCTTATTGCTGCACAGATTGAAGGGATTATTTTCTCCTAACTGCTAATGGTTGTAGAGGCTCAGACTGGGGGAAAGTCCACTTTGTAATTTAGTATCAGAGGAAGGCACCTGTACAGGAGATGAACTTTTTCATGTGGGTGAGCACAGGAATACTGGCAAAGAGGGAGATCATTCACCAGTCCCCCACTTTTCTGTGCTGTACTGGAAGGCTTAAGAGGTTTGGAGCATTTTTAAGTCACTGTAATCAAGAAAAGATTTTTTATCAATAAATCAACCGTATTTCATCTCCTTTTGCAGTGTTTCTCATAATACTAGGGGGCACTTAACTGTACCAGAAAAGATTTTGTTCTATACACTAAAGAAAAATCAAAGATTAAAATAATTTACTTGCTACAACTGTGCTGTGCTGACTTATGCCCTGAAATTACTACTTTAAAACTCACTGTCCATTAATTTGCCTCCTTTATTTAAATATGATTTTAATCAGGAGATTTATCACTCCTGGTTTCATGTATCAGCGTTTGATTTATTTAGCAACGCATATATTTATTTACATTTTGCCTTCCAAGTAAGTCATTCTTCTGACTTTGCAGTCAAAGGTTGAACAGTTTGATCCATCCTGGGGCAGACACAAAACATGGAATAAACAAGCACAGAAAAAGTGCAGGCTGTGAAAAGCAGGATTAACTCTACACTGACATCCCTAACAGGGAGCACACAGTGCTGCGAAACCAGTCCGTACGGTAACACAATTTTTGTACCCCCAGATAAGCAAATGACTTAATGTAATTCTGGTGGTGTGGTGAGAAAAGGAAATACAGATGAAATTCGAGGGGAAAGCCAAAGGTAGGAAATAGGTGGTGCTATCATTGGAGAGCCTTGAAAATGTGAAGTTGGCTTCAGGATCTGGGAGGAAAAGAAAAACACCCTCAGATACATAGCGATTATTTATTTTCTCAGGCTCTTCAGTCCATGCCTCACTGTATGGAGAGCATTCTTGGGATTTCTTCACATGTTTTGTGCTGTGAGGACTCGTATGGGGCTGTTCAGACAGCAGCAGCAAGTGCTGGCAGGCAGCATGTGCTCAGCTGCCTTGCTCCCCACCACGGTGCGGTCGGCATCTATGAATACACTGGCATGGAGATGTCTCCTGCTCACATGAGCTCATTTCAACTCACTGTTCAGCTCCACACTGTGCTCTCCCTCTCCTCTTCCCAGGGTAGAATGCAGCAGGGATTTTGTTTAAAGGGATGACACAACCCATGGAACATTCCCCGTGAAAATGCAGCAGCTGGAGAGGATTGAACACCTGAGTGTGACATGAGGAAGCTGCTCAATGCAAGGACAATGTTAGAAGGAAGAACTATTTTGTGCCCGGGTTGTCCAGATAGGTGGTAAATGCCCCATCCCTGGATATTTCTAAGTCAGGTTGGACAGGACTCTGAGCAACCTGATCTAATTGAAGATGTCTCTGCTCACTGCAGGAGGGCTGGGCTGGACTAGATGAACTTTAAAGGTCCCTTCCAACCCAAACCACTCTCCAATTCCATGAGAAGCAATCTTCCTTGCTGGTTACAATGCACTTTAAACAACAGAACAGGGAGAGAGCAATGGGTATCTAAGGACCATGTTCCATTGTTTCCTTCTCTATTTGATGCCCTCCTGGGAAGCCTGGCTGTGCCCATTGTACTCAGTGCCAAGGGACATCGGCAGGGCAAAGGTGTGGATCAAGCTGCGAAGGGGCAATTCCGCTGAATATCTTGAAGCTAGCCCAGGTGATAACCCTGCTGTACCAGCTCTTACTGTGGTGCCAGCCTGGCTACTACAGCTTTTGCCTGCAAACAATCAGTTTGGGAAAGTGGATGAATGCTCTTCAGAAGAAGAGGGGGTATCATATGGAAGCTGTGTAGGCAGGATTGGAGATGGGGACTCCTGGGCTTCCTGGTTGGCACTGCTAAATGATGATGATAATCGATCCCTTTGGGAACACATCCAGGTCTATTTATCAACGTTTGCTGAGCGCTTTGGGATCCCTGAACAAGGTGCTATGAGGCTCATGATAAATGGCCTTCTTCACACTTGGTTGTGGTGGCAAACAAATTCCTCTTCTGCAGTTCTAGAAACAAACCCCAGCACTGTGTTAATCTGGAACAGATTTTATACTTTGCACGTTATATATATGCACACATGTATTTAACAATGTAATTCTAGTCATTAACTACTAGCTAATTTATATATATTTTTCTCTCCCTCTATTTCTAATTAGCATAGATGAAGGCTTGCATTCTTTATTAAAGCATATGGTTACTTATTTCCACTTGTGTAATTGGAGTCACGTTCTGGCCCTGGTCAGGATCCTGCTCTGTTGGACAAAAGGTAAAGCACAAAGTCTCAAGCCTCACTGATCTCCTGTTCACAGCAGTTAGTGCTTCTGTTAAAGTCACCTTATTGTAGTGTGTGTGTGACTGCCACCAAGCAGGACCTGCCCTTATTGCCCATATGGTGACCACAGACCATTCCCTTTGCCCCTGTTTGTTAGAGATGTCGAAACCAGCCTGTATATTCCAGGTAAACCAGAGTTCACTTGGGCTGGCCCCTCCAGGTGTGTATCAGCTCAGCTAGGCAGGTACAAGGATCAAGTCCAGGCCAGAAGGGATTGCAAACATTTTCCTAGGAAGGCTGTTTTGATCCCTTCAGGAGCCCATGTTCTTCTCCATGCTGGGACAAGAGCCCATCCATAGCGATGAGCATGAGATATAGATGGGGAACAGCCAGGCAGCTCAGTGCTCTGCTCTGCTGCCCTCACCCCACACAGCTGGCCCTGAGAGGGAGAGCTGATAAGGTTGGCAATGGGTGGAAAAATCCTGAATGGACAAAATTATCACAAGGAATCTGGAGGGGAGGAGGTAGCCACATGCAAGGTGCTGGGCTGGGAACCTGATAGTGGGACTGATGTAGTCAGACACAATGGATGCACCGAGGTGTAAATCAGGAATAGTCTCACCAGTATGAAAGAGAAATCAGTACTGGGCACATCAGAATTGCCCTGCTGAGTGACAGATGTCCCTTGCTTTCAGTCCTCTGCTAAAAGACCATTTTGCTTTATATTGCAACTGCCTTCACATGGGAAAAAAAGAAAAGGCCTCCCTGATTTTCTTGAAGGGGCTCAGAGATAAAGACTGATCACATTTCGTAGTAATTGGACCTTCATATCCATAATTGCATTGATTTCTCCTAAGTTTCAGGCATTGACTCCAGTGAGAGAGAGAGCATTGCAGCAAGACACGGCTGCCAAGAACTCTTCTGCATTTGGGAGGTGTCAGGCTGGGAGGCTCACTGTAGTTTGGTAACTGGCATTGCAAATTGCTTTATGAACAGTTTAATGCATTTAAGAGGGTAATAATTTCAGATCCTACCATACAGTTTGTTGCAGTGGTGCAGAAGCGTATCTAAAAACTTCCAGGGTGAAGAGAGGCAGGAGGAGGAGGGAGGAGAAGGGTGAGCAAAGGGAGGGAGGCATTTGCGAGGGGTGGAAAACCTAATTGTTTTAATCATGCTTGATATTACACTGTGAAATTATAATTAACTTAAGAAGTCAGTCAAATCCAGTTAATAACTATGGTGCAACTTGGCTGACTTGAAGTGGTACACAGAGGGGAGAGGAGACTGCAGGGCTTGAAACTTGCAAGCTGAAGCACTGCAGAGGCCCCATGGGTGGTTCTGAGGATCTGCACAAGTGGGCACCAGCACACACATTGTTATCTGAGCTGGTAATGTGAGTACTGAGTCTGTACAACCCTCCTGGTGGTGAATTGAGAAGCACTTTACAGAGGATGCTCATGAGCAACCTGCCCAGCAGATGGACAGGGGAAATGGAGGCACAGAGAGAGATGGTGGAGTCACCATCCCTGGAGGTGCTCCAGAAACATACAGACATGGCACTCTGGGACATGGTTTAATGGACATGGTGATGTTGGGTTGACAGCTGGACTTGATAATGTTAGAGGCCCTTTCCAACCTTAACAATTTTATGCTTCTATGAAAATGATTTGTGAAATGTCAGCAGGCCACTACCAGAGCTGGGGAAAGTGATGGCAGACAAAGGAAGGATCAGACCTGACCTTCAGCCTGAGCTTGTGTGGTTCTTGAATGGGAGCCCCTTGAGATTGCTCAGCTTGTTCTTTAAACATTCCTTTTCTTTAGCTCATTGAAGGGCAAACCTTTTCCAGTGACTCTGTTGCAGTCAGAAGAAATGCAGCCCTTAAAATGGACAAATCCTGGTCTTCTTTACCCATGGAGCCTTATTAAAATATGTGGGATTAAATGGGAAAGTGGGAACAGAGTCAGAGCTGTATACTGTGTGTGAGTATAACAAGGGTTAATGAGCAAGCAAGCAGGGGTAACAAGAGTGTCCTGATGGTATTAATATCCCAAAATACATATATAGATGTGGATAGTGCTGAACCCTGTGGGAAGGTGGCAGTGATAGGGGTGGTGACACTTTAACTAGCTACGAGGACCATAGCTGAAGCATTTATCACAAAGATGCACCTAGGAACGCTGTGTGTGTGTGTGTGCAGACATCGCTTGTCACCAGTGGCTGAGCAGGGCAGCAGCACATATATTTGCAGTCTGGAGGATATATTGGGAGCGCTGGGGGATGGCTAGATATCAGCATGGACAGAAAAATGTGAGAGGAAGGAATTAGAGCAGAGAGTGGGAACAGGTCTCAAATCTCTCCTTAGGACATGTGTGTAGAATATCTGGAGCTGAATTTGTGGGTAGATTTTACCACGCATGTGCTGCAAAGGAGAGGGAGATGTTCTGAAATAGGAGCTGCAGCACACCAGGATTTAGGTATTTCCCACAGCCAAGCTGGGTGAACACAGAGCCTGGGGAGCTGGGTGTGCTCTGAGGGTCACGGTCCCACTGTGGGCTTTGACTGGGGATGGGCATCAGAGGAGCACAGCTGGGGACAGCTGGACCATGTCCCCTCACCCCCTTAGGTACAGCAAGCTTATAGGGAAGAGACCACAGAATGGTAGGGGTTGGAAGGGGCCTTTGAAGATCATCCAGTCCACCCACCTTGCTAAAGCAGGGGCATCCACAGCAGCTTGCCCAGGATCACAATGTCCAGGTGGGTTTGGAATCTCTCCAGAGAAGGAGACTCCACAACCTCTCTGGGCAGCCTGCTCCAGGGCTCCAGCACTCTCACAGCAAAGAAAGTTTTCCTTATGTTGAGAAGAGGAGCTTGTGGCTAAAGCATGCACAAATATAGCATCAACACAAGTGCATGGTGCTCTGGAGGGATGTTCAGGTCAGCTTTCCTTACACTGGACTTTACTGGCTCTCCTGAGGCAGCTGAGGCTGAGCTGGCTCACTGCTTGTCATGTGCTCTAAACGCATCTTTCCTGTTAGTTTCAAACCCAAGAACAGACACTTGGTTAGCAAGATCTTCATGATGACACCTAAGGCATCCTTCTACCTATTCTTCTGTGAACACTGTAACAGTTTTAGGAGCTTTGCTATCATCGTTCCAGCCCCAGACCAGCAATGCTGCAGGATCAGGAAGTTGACAAGCCCAGGCAATTTTGGATGAAGTGGGAGGAATTCCATGGCAGAGGCATGCACCCCAGATTACAACAGCTATGGGTCCTGCTCTGGGGCACCCATGGAGCAAAGGCAGACACTGACAGTAGGGAAGGGCCTTAGGACTGTAAGAGGTGGGCAGACTCTGCCTCCCTGGGACACCTCCAGCACGCTTTGGCCTTGCTGCTCAACTGCCGTGGAGGAGATGGATTGGATTGTTTTGTGTTATGTGTTCTTCATCATCTTTGGGAACTATTACAAAATATAACTGGTCTTTTAACTCAGAACACACTAACTACCGGAAACTTCCTTGGAAGATATCTGTCTGTCCACCTTTCCATCCTACAATTGCTTTGGTTAGGGGCTACTGGAAGAAGGGCCCAAATGAAATCAAAAGCTCTGTAAACATTAAAGGGTTTCTCTCCCACTCTGCTTTTTTCCTTTCTTTTCTTTCTTCTTTTTTTTTTTTTTTAAATGTTATTCCCCGTCAATATTTCTGTGACAACTCAGCCCCAGCAGCCCCAGGGGACAGGACAGAGAGACGAGAAGGAGTGGAAGTGCCCTTTGACTAAGTGGGCATTAAATGTTGGCTAACAACCGAGAGACGCTGTGTGACTGGAGAGAGGAGGAAAGTTAAAAAGAAAGAAAGAAGAGCTTTTCAATATGAGCATTCATGTAGTTTTGACAGGAGCAATTTATCATGGCTATGAAAGGCGGCTCTGCCTCCCCGCTGAAAGGCAGCCTGGTTAAACTTTTACCTGCCCCTCTGAAAGGGGAGCTGTGCCGCGGCCGGGGGGATCGCTCCCCGCTCCGGTGATGCATCTTTCCACAGGGGCTGGGGGAGGGAAGGGAGGTGGTTCCCAAACAGCTTGTGCCCATCTGTTCTGCACAGAAAGAAACCCTGACAAGGAAGGGGGAGGGAGCGTGTGAGCCAGCGAGCTGAGGCTTTTCCGGATGCTCGCACTGCCTTGGGAATGTGGCAGTGTGATGGGAGCGAGGTTGGGGACTGCTCCCCCCAGGAGATGCTGCAAGTTGTCTCTGAGGCTTTCACCCCCTTAGCTGCCCTAGAATGATGAGAGATTGTGGAGCAATACTCCTAAGCTGATGTTTTGGGGTGTCCATCACCAGCAGCACAGGGGAAGCCATGGAGTGCAGGAGACACCATGCCAGGATATCACAGAATCACAGAACCATCCAGGTTGGCAAAACTCCTCAACATCACCAAGTCCAACCTAGAACCCTACTCTACAAGATTCACTTTAAACCAGAACCCGAAGCACCACATCCAAACCACCCTTAAACACATCCAGGGTGGGTGATTCCACCACCTCCCTGGGCAGCTCATTCCAGTCCCTGACCACTCTCTCTGTGAAAACCTTTTTCCTAATGTCCAATCTAAGCCTCCTCAGCGTCAGCTTGAGGCCATTTCCCCTTGTTCTGTTTCCAACTACCTGTGAGAAGAGACCAGCTCCAACCTCTTCAGTATATCCCTTCAGGTAGTTGTAGACAGCAATGAGGTCTCCCCTCAGCCTCCTCTTTTATGCAAAACATCCTGCAAGAACCAATCTAGACATCCCTAGAAATTGTTTGGAAGGAGCAGGAGGGATTATATTGAGGAGAAAAACTACAAGACCACACCCCAAGTGTGTTCAGCTGCAATATTCTTTTGCCCCAGGGCCTTTCATGAGGAAAAGTGTTGATTCTGCACCAGCTCCTGGCAGGTAGGAGCCTAGACTGGCTGGGATCCTGTGTGGAGGCTACTTTTTGCTATATTCTTCCACAGATTGAAGATTCCCTGGAAAAAATAACTTTCCACTGAGAGTAATGATCCATCCAAATTAAATCATTCCACTGCAAAGAGTGGATTTCGTTGCAGTTTTCAATGGAATGGTTAACAGCTTCCACAGCCACCCTCTTTTCCCAACAACCAGCTGGTATAGGGCTACATTGTCCTGTAGTTCCAATGCTTTATTGCTAACATGATGCCATGCAAATGGCTTTGGTTTACATTGGGTGAAAGAAGATAACCAATAAAAAATAATTGAAACTTTTCATCCTTATCAATGTGAAACTTCTCAAAAACTCTGGGATTTTCCATTTTTCACTTCCCCCTCCCTTCCTCAAAGAAGATAGAATGACATTGTGAAATCTCAGATGAGCAGCCACATCTGACTTCTCGCCTGCCTGCACATCCATCAGCACCTGCCCCTGTTTAAGCGTGAGCAGGACAATTTATATTGTTAGAGAGAGGAATGTGCTAAAGCATTTCCCACGTTGCAGGATGAAATCCAGCAGTGCTGTTTCACCAGCTAGCTCCTGTTCAACAGCTAAGCAATTCCCTGACTGTGACATGGTACACTGAGTTGTCAGGGATGTGTAGTTACACAGCAAAGAGCTGTACTCACCTAACTGCAACCATCTCAGATTTAGGCTTCTTTTTTAAGCTGATAATCTGGCTTTTCTCTAGTCATGAGAGAGACAAAGAGGGACACAGAACTGTAAAAGACAATTTCTCCCCTCTTAAATGCAATCACAAGATCACAGAACCCCATCATGGTGGAGGCCGGACCTTTGGAGATCATCTAGTCCAACCTCCCTGCCAAAGTGAGGTCACCCACAGTAGGTTGCCCAGGATCACAGTGTCCAGGTGGGTTTGGAATCTCTCCAGAGAAGGAGACTCCACAATCTCTCTGGGCAGCCTGCTCCAGGGCTCCTGCACTCTCACAGGGATGTTTTTTCTCATGTTCAAGTGGAACTTCCTGGGTTCCAGTTTCTGTCTGTTGCTCCTTGTCCAGTCACTGGGCACCATTACAAAGAGACTTGCCCCACCCTCTTGTACTCTACACTTTAGCTCTTGCTGAGAATTCAGAAGACCCCCTCTCAGGCTGCTCTTCTCCATGCCTAACAGCCCCAGGTCTCTCAGCCTTACCTCCTCATGGAGATGCTTCAGTTCCCTCAGCATCTTCATAGACTCTCTCCAGTAGTTCCCTGTCTCTCTTGAATTGGGGGGCCCAGCACAGGTTCCACTGCTCCAGATGTGGCCTCACTAGTGCAGAGCAGAGTGGGATGAGAATCTCACTCAACCTGCTGGCCATACTCCTTTTAATACACCCCAGGAGACTGTTGGTCTTCCTGGCCACAAGCCCATTACTGGCTTATGGGCAACCATGCCCACCAGCACTCCCAGGTCCTTTCCAACAGAGCTGCTTCCCCAGCAGGTCACCCCTCACCTGTAGTGGTGCCAGCATCTCAGACGTGGCAGAAGGGAGCCGAGGGTGAAATTAATCTTCTTTCTTACTCTCTGTATGTTTAGGTCCTGTCCAAAAGCTGCAGGACATTTGATCACATTGAGGCAGCTCCATAGAAGCACAAGTTGTTCTAAAGCCTGTTCTGGGAGCTCTCATGCCAGAGCCTATGACCGCATTACATTGGAAGCAGAAGGAGCATTAAGTGCACAGATATTCCCACCAGGCTTTTCATGTCATTAATTGGTGATCTTCTGATGGTGAAATAACATTTTTCCCCCCTCACATTTCTTATTTCATTATCCCCAGTTCAATACACATCAGTGCAGTATGAGGCAAACTAGTTAGATATATTAGGAATTACTTAAATTAGAGAGAGATGTATGGGTAGTTAAATACTCAGTCTTCTATTCTACCCTAATTATGTATCAAATTACACTCAAATTATACCCAAATATAGATGTAGGGAGGTAGCCCTGAAATCTCCAGGAGATATCACTTGGACAAGGTGAAATTAAGCAGGTGGTGCAAGTAGATCTGAACTAATGCAATATGAAAACTACAGGATGATCATTTCCCTTTGTGTCCTGTTGCCAACATTTGGTTAAAGTTTCCTTGCAAACCAGACTCAGTAACAAATGAGTGTTCTCCAAGCCTGGAGGAAGCAGTTTATTTTATTAACACAAGATAATTTTGCTCTTGATTTTAGCATCGTTGGGATTCTCATTCCTCTTTGTGAGAGCAACAGTGCTCCAGTATTGAAGCAGGCTGGCCACAGTGCCCAGCAGTCAGATGTCTCTGGAATGGAAAGCTTTGTCTCTCAGGCCGCTTCCCACTCGACAGATTTCAGTTCCTAGTTGTCCTGGCTGCGAGTGGATGGAGCTTTCATGGCAATGTTTTATGCCTGCACAGCCCATGGCTGGGCTAAGTTGCTGGTAGACCTATACCCTGATTTACTTGGTAAAATGGCTTTCATCCTCAAGCTGCTTTCTAGGGGATTACAAAGCTAGCTGAGCTCTGCAAAGTATCCACTAACTGGAATTTCCTCTTTGAAATCCTCTTTTCTTGGTGGCTAAAGGCAAGAGATCTGCACTGCTGCACAGTGCCAGCCTGGTTTGAAGGGTGCTCCAGAGCCCCAGGCAGTGCCCCCATTCCCCAGAATGGCTATCTGCCCCCATGTCACTGAAGCTAATGGTTGCAGCTGGGCCCTGTCCTGACTTTTTCCCACTGCAGGTTGTGTTGAGACACCTACCTACTGCTCAGCTGGAGAGATGTTTCTGACATCAGCTTTGGCAAAACACAACAGGTGGGTCCTGAAAGTAGGTGACCAAACAGGAGAAGTGAGTAGCAGGCTCTACAGCTGTAGGACACATCATCATTCTGTTCCTTCTGTAAGAGGAAAAACCTTCCTCAGTCTGAGAAAAAACCCCAAACAAAACCCCAAGCCTGCCAGCATGACATTTATGGTCTTTGAGCACCTCAGGATCCAACATCCATGCTCTTGTGATAGTAAGAATATCTCTGAGGCAGAGAGTGATAACAGCAGGTCTCTGAGTGAGAGAAGCAGATTCTCACCTCACGTGTGAGGTGTCTCTCCCCATCAGCTGCTGCTGGAGAGATAGACAAAAATATACTGTAAACAGGGGGATAGTCCCTGCCTCTTTATTCCTTCTGGATCCAGCATCGGGAGGAAGCAAAGTGCAGCCTATAAATAACAGCTGCTTGTCACAGCAGATGTGGAGACCTTGGCTAAGGCTGCAGCAAGACAGACCTTAGCAAGTGGTGGAGCATGTCACAGACACTCTTCCCTACCCTGACAGCATCAGAGTCTGGCTTCTGTGTGTCGCTGGAGCTGAAGGCATTTGTGAAACTGAAGCCCAGTCTGTGTGCTGCAGAGCATCCCTCCTGAGCAGTAACAAGTGCAGCACTGGTGTCAGACTAGACAAGTGTCTAGAAGGAATAACACAGAGAGAACTGATGGCAGGGCATGGAGGAAAGCACTGCAGGAGCTGTGGTGAGCTCTTTCAGATGATTTTCTGTGATTCTCTGAGTCTCTTCAGTGTGCACCTGTCAATTATGTTCAGTGATGAACTCAGAGGGATAAAAGGTGAGGAACAAACACACTGGGCAAGAGGCACTGGGCACAAATTGGAAAACAGGAGGTTCCACTTAAACATGAGGAAAAGATTATTTGCTGGGAGGGTGCCAGCACTTTGGAGCAGGCTGCCCAGAGAGGTTGTGGAGTCTCCCTCTCTGGAGAGATTTCAAATCCACCTTGACATTGTGATCCTGGGCAAGCTGCTGTGGATGACCCTGTTTCAGCAGAGAGGTTGGGTTAGATGATCTTTTGAGGTCTCTTCCAACCCCCACCAGCCTGTGATTCTGTGATATTGCAGTGAGGTCAGAGAGCAGGGATGCTGGCTGAGGAGTGGCTCAAACATGCCTCTCACTAGTGCAGATTTGAAAAGAATAATTTTTTTTCACAAAGAAGCCCCAGTGCTAGTTTAGAAGCTAAGTAAGCAGCAAGGCTCAGGTCCTCCAGGGCATCAGACTGCCACTGAGAAGGATATTCCAAGATAAAGGCAGTTGGTTACTTTGGCCTCAGAGGAATTCAGGAAGCAAAGCTGATGTTAGCATTGCTGAGGCTAATTCAGAGCTGGAAGCTTATCTGGTCTCTCTGGATCAGCTGCAATCAGTTTTCCCTTCAGTTCTGTAAGAAACCAGAGAGGGATCAGCCCATTTGCTGATGGACTCTGACCACCCTGGGAGCTCCACAGCAAAGCCAGAGAGGAGGTCACAGTGAGCTGGAGAAGTTCTCCAGCCCACACTGCCCTTGAAATGAGAGCAATGGAGAGGATACCAACACTTCAGGCACCCAGCAAACCCAAGCTCTAATTCATGGGATAATTGCCACTAATCAGAAGTAAACATGCACAGATATTTTTATATATCCTGTGCAAATTATATATTTGCATGGAACTGACAGACGTAGACTTCACAATTTTTCATGTTGTTGTGGAGCAACTCAGCAAATACTAATAAATATTTGGCTTTTGCAAATGAAACATTTTCCTCTGTGCTGCACCAATGGGCAGGGTAACAAACACTCACTGCAAGAAGCTTGCTTTGCCTTAGAATCATAGAATCACAGAATCAACCAGGCTGGAAGAGACCTCCAAGCTCATCCAGTCCAACCTATCACCCAGCCCTACCCAATCCACTAGACCANACACTGGGCACATTGCCTGCTCATGTTCAGCTACTATCTACCAGCACCCCTAGGTCCCTCTCTGCCTGGCTGCTCTCCAGCCACTCTGTCCCCAGCCTGTAGCACTGCTTGGAGTAGCTCTTCTTAAAGCAGCTCTTGTTGGGCTGTACTGCTGGTGGGGATGTGCCATGTGGGTGTAGCACAAGCAGCAGTGGTGTGATATAGATGTTCTGATCAAAGCCAGGTTTATTGGCAGTTCTAGTTCGCAGTGATACAAAAAAAGATCACAGTTGCACAGCTTATTGATAGGCAAAGCAGTGGCCTTGAACACTCTGAAGTCCGTCAGCAGAATCAGGCACACACAAACACAGTACAGAAAGGGCAGTGGACTGATCAGCATCCCTATTGGGAAGGTCTATCCTCTGAAGCATCCCTCTGCATGGAAAGGTCCATCCTCTGAAATGAGCAGACCAATGTTTTGTTCAGCACTGTGCTGGTTTGAGGCTAATTGAAATATTTTAATAGAGAAAANTGTTTATTTTGTACATGAGTCCTGGTTGGTCTACAGCAGCTTGTGGCTTGACATTTGAAATTCAGTCTCTAAGTGGCAATGGCTGGGTTGATTTGACACTCAGGTCACATATTACAGCCTTATTTTCCTGTTGGACACTCTTGGCTTCTAGAATTAGAGGCTTGCTTGGTCCAGAGAGTTCCAGGTTTATTTTTAGCATTTGCCACTATAATTTCAGGACAGGAACTCTTAATTTTCTTTGTGTTTGTACAGCATCCAGCAAAGAGTCCTGGTGTGGCTGAGGCTAAAGTCTTGTGCTAGAATACTAAGAAGTATTGGTGCCTTGGTCTGTGATTCTGTGATTCTGTATATGATTTAAAAGCACCTGATTAAGAAGAAAAAGGACTGGAATCCAAGTCGAAGCAAATTTGGTTTAAATATGAATTTTTAATAAAAAATGTTTTCCATTCCTAACAGAGAGCTTTTCTAGCCCCTGATATTTAGCTCTCTGCTGTGCCTGCCCCTCTCACACTGAGCAGCAGCAGGAGCTGAAGGTGCACCCCACATTGGTTTTCACACCAATGGTCCTTTGCACACCACAAAGGCACCATTCCAGAGGGGAAGAAAAAAAAAAATCTATTTGCATCCAATCAACTGAGCACTTGAAGTGCTGAAACTGGGAGACCAAATGAGTTTATTAGATTATCATTGTGGAAGTTAATAAAGAATTAATTTCTCTTCATGTGACATCCAAAGGCAGTTATTTCAGTGGCCTGTCCATTTACACAAAGCCAAGTATTTGTCAAGTGTCAAACTCAATTCCCATGACCCAGGCCTCCTCGATAATTCTGGATTAGGAATACCCTTAAATGACATTACAAAAATTTTATTCCAAGATGCATTGAGCTCCTGGGACTACTCAGGAATTTCAGGTTAGTGAAGGTTACCTAGTCAGCAAGAGCTTGTAGGATATAAGATCTGGAATGGAAGGGCACAGTGTGCAATGTTTTTGTGGCAGTGGAAAGCAGTGTGTAAGAAAGAAGAAGCTGACTTCCAAAAGGAGGTCTTCTATTCTGTTTCTCTCCCTTGGAACTGATGCAAAGAGGGTTTATCTGCATTGCAAAATAGTTTAGCCAGTGTGATCTCCAGCAAAGGAAATACTGTGGTGCCACTGCAGGAAGAACAGCATGGGTGCTGTGAGGAGGAGGAGGAGGCAGAATAAAGACATCAGTTGCTGCTCTGGAAATTAAGTGCTATAAAATATCTTCATTCAGAGGGAGTTGAAATTTCTGCACATTCCCAACTGCTTAGTCAGATATAAAATGAATGAAAGAGGAAACTCATTTTTGTTTTCCTGTACTCGATAGATTCAGACTAGATATAGACTAGATACAGACTAGATATGGGGCAGACTAGATAGTAGGATAAACAGACGAGGTGGAAGTTGCCTAGATAAATAAGCTAGATAGAAGGAAGAATTAATTTTTTTACACTGAAAGTGGTGAGATACTGGCCCAGGTTGCCCAGACAGAGGTGGTAAATGCCTCATCCCTGCAACCATGCCAGGTCAGGCTGGATGGGGCTTTGAGCAACCTGCTCTGCTTGCAGATATTCCTGCTGTCTGCAGGGGGATCAGACTGGATGACCTTGAAATGTTCTTTCCAACCCAGACCATTCTGTGATTCTATGATTTACCTCTGACCACCTGAAACAAAAAGCATAGGGAGGATGCAGAGCCTCCTGTCATTCCTCTAAATGGGAGAGAATGTAGGCTGGGTCTTAAATAAGTACAGCAAAGTAGACAAAAGAGAAAAAAAAAAAGAAAAAGATCCATTTACATTACATCAGAAAAAAAAGAGAATCCTTGTGCATACATTGACTTTATTGGATTTCAAGGTTATATGAAAATGGAAAGCTAGATGGTAATCAGTGGAAGAGGTGCTGAGGATCAGACCCCTTTGGTTGGGATATTACACCTTTAAAATGTAAATGGACAGTCTCAAACATAGTTTTAATCATTATTAATTTTTTGTTTGAAGGAGTCACTCCATCATCTCAAAAAAATGAATTTTCTTCCCTCCCCTCCACCTCCTCCACTTCTTGCCTTCCTCCTTATCACCAGGACTTTATGAGTGCTTCCACCCCACCTTCTGATTAAAGCTGGAAAAAACATCCCTGAGAGTTGGGGGACAGAATCTTCAGCTGGGAATCTAGCCCTGCAAGTTTCTGCATGTGAAGAAAACAAGCACCTGCCTGTGTGCTTCTCTTCTGACTCCATACCTGTGTCTTCTTTAGTGATGTGGGAGATGGCTGTGAGCAAATCTTGGGAACCAGAGTGGGCATTTTGCACCCTTGCTCTCAGGAAATAGCTCACCAATAACTCACTGCTCAGAAAGGCTTGTGTAGCTCTAAGATCAAGACCTGGATTCATCTCACCAAACCTCATGGCCTGAAAAATGTCTAGGGTGCATTTTTTTTTTTCTTTCCTGCTGAGAAGTTTGTGACTAATCCAGGTTTGCAGTCTAGACTTCCTTGGCTGTCCTGGGAAAAAGGCAGAGATCTGCACAAACTGATTCATCTGCCCTAAGATACTTGCTCCAGACAGAAAGGAATCCTCATTTGCAGGAGCTCTGGTAGCTGTGCTTGCAGCATCTCCAGGGAGGCTGAGAGATATGGCCCTGACTGTAGGTTTGTCCTAGATGCCCACAATTCACCACCAGGACTAAACAGCAAACTAGAGGCAGCTTCAGCTATACCAAGGATCTTCATTGCCTCTTCCTCTCTTTTCTCCTCCCATCTGCCCAGGTTATCCTGAATGGGCAACACAACACGACTCCACACCTGCTTCAGGCAGGGAAAGGCACAGCAAAATTCTTTTTCCCCTAAAGAATTCCCATTTAGGTATCTTGGAAGTGAAAAAGTGGTTGACAAAAAATGGGATGGGGTGACACAAGCTGTAACACTTTATAGATCTTCTTGTCACTGTCATTGCACCTCCAAAGTTTAACCTGTTTATGTGATGCTATCCACCTCCAACTTCCTTCCCCAGGTGAAATTCCAGGCACAATTTCTTCAGCATCATCCCAAACTCCACCAGTTCCAGCCTTGGTGCTTGTCACCTGTGGATGGCAGGTGGTTGATGGAGAGGGAGGAAGATGTGTGCCCAAGGAGCATTTCTGCTGTGACCATTGTCCTTGGCAGCAGCTTCTTGGCTGGATGATGAAAGGTTTGCACAGCAGCAGGACTTCAGTGGAGTTTAGATAGAGCAGCTCTGTTTGCATGGCTGCATCCTGAGGTGTCCTGACGTCACTGTGTCATGGAGGGCAGGGTAAGAACACACTGAAACAAGGACTGTGCCTGAGAGAGAGGCTCTGTGACACCAATGTTTGCCTTTCTGTGGCTGGGTGTCTCTTGAAATGTGATTATTGTGGAGCCACTTATTTCTGTGACAGAAAAAGGGATCTGAGGGATAACCTTTTCCTTTCTCCCAGCAGAGTTTCAAGAGGTGACACTGATTTAGAGCTTGTTCCATTGAAGCTCCTTAAATAATCTTTTTCCTTCTTAGCAGAAAACTTCATTTTCTTATAATAACCAACAACTTCTGAACTTCCTCCCAGCTAGGAGTATTTGGGATGGATTGGAACGTTGGGTCTGGAAACTAACCCCAGGGTCTGATTTGTTGTCTTGGGCTGCTAGAGCATGGTACCTAGACAGGAATTGTGGCCAATGTTTGTGAGGGAATTTGCATTGCCTGTTAAAGGTGAAGAGTGAGGTTCAGAAGCAGGACTCACTTGGGTTGATGGCATCTAAAACATGTGTCTGGACAACTACAGATGAAACTACTTCCAGGAGTTCATTTTGTGCTTCATTTTTCCCTTTTTTTTTTTTTTTTTGGTGCTGCTTCCAAGCAGGATTTGAGCACTGTGCCCCTGATCCCCCTTCTCCATCCTACTGCCAGAGGAGCAGGAATGTTGTTGGCTGTTCCCAGCTAAGCTGAAAGAGCAGCACCATACAGGTGCTGAGAGCTGGGAGTGGACAGGACAGGAGAGTGATGCATGTGGGAGAAGGAATCATAGAATCATCATAGGTTGGGAAAGAACTTTAAGATCTTTGAGTCCAACTGTAAAAGGAGGAGCAGTTTCTGTCCCCAACTTAGTGATGTTGAACAGGGTCCTCAGAGCTGGGGAAGGGTTAAACTTTAACCAACCCCACTCAAACCCTTCCCCAGTCCAGCTATTGACTGCAGTGCCAAAGTGGAGCCTGAATAATGAAGATGCTGAGCTGCTGAGTGGCATGTGGGTGAGAATGAGGAGATGCTTTTCCATATCCATCCTCCAGCCTTCTGGGATGCTGCCTGGTAGGACATCAGGAGCCTCTGGGAAGGTGCCTGCCCCATCCTACCTGCATGGGTGCACCTTGGTGCAGAGCATCCTTGGAGAATGGCTTTGTCCCTGAGTTCTTTGTCTCTGGAAGCTGCAGGACCCTGATGAATGACTCCCATATCCTGATCAAAAAGTCTCCCTAACAGTTTTAGTGTGCTCGTGTCCCCCCAGTTAAGATAAATTAGACAGGCTAATGAGACTGATTAGTCTTTAGCTGTGACCCTTGGCCTTTAGGATGTACTTTGAGCTAATAGAGAGAATGGGGATTATAGGCTGTGATAATGTGCTTGTGTTGGCCTTTTAAAGGAAAACACATTTATTGCTACTTAGAGGAAATTGATCTAATTGCTGGAAGCATTTCTATGGACTGAACATGGAATTTTTATTAAGTAGGTGACTCAGGTTCAGCCAGGATTGCCAGATTCAAAATGGGCAGGAGATATTTTCAGAAGATTCCACCTGGAAACCCCTTTGGCTGCTTCTCCAACTGATAAGGAGCTTTGCTCATCCTGACTTTGATCTGCTGCTCTGCATGTCAGCTGTCGGAGCTCTAGGAACTTGGGCTGCAATCCCCAGGTCTTGTGGCTCAGGTCCAAACTAACAAATCATCAAAGACAACCAGTTGTGTTTGCATGTTTACTAAGGGTTCAAGTATTTGATTCCCTTCTCCATCTACAAAACAAAATGGTTCCCTTAGATACTGGGATCCCCCGAGGCAAGTGAGGAAACAACATCATGCAGCCAGTTTGGAGAACAGCAGGGTGCTGAGGGGCCTAATCCTGTCCTAAAGAGAAGGTTTGCTTTCATAGCCCAAAGCCTCACATTTTCTGCTTCATACACAAAAGCAGCAGCTATGCTCCTGAAAGGTTTCTCCACTAGTATCAGCTGGACTTAAAAGAGATGCTGCTTCTTTCTGTAAGTTTTACCCTTATGGGCTCATGATTTAGGAGCATCTGTTTCTCCCTTCCAGTGTATTCAGAAGGTTCAGCTGGTTTCCAGCAAGCTTTGATCAAGTGTTGCTCTCCTATTCCCTTTGACAAGCAGTTCTGCTGGGGAGATAGAGCAATCCTGCAGTGGGGGAAATCTCTGCTCATGCAAATTCTGGCATCTGAGGCATTTATAAGAGCTCTTAGAAATGGTTCAGACTTGAGGAAAGCCTAAATTGGACATCCCAGTCAGCAAAATCCATAAGAAACAAAGTCTTTCAAGGGCAAAATTTACTCTCATCAGAGCTGCCTTGGCCCCCTACTACAGTGGGATGCAGATGCACAACTATCACAGAATTATAGAATGGTTTGGGGTTGGAAAGGACCTTTTAAAGGTGATTTAGCCCAACCCCCTGCAGTCAGCAGGAACACTTTCAACTAGATCAGGTTGCTCAGCTCCCCATCCAACCTGATCTGGAATGGTTCCAGGGAGGGGCATCTACCACCTCTCTGGGCAACCTGGGCCAGTCTTTCATCACCATCAGTGTAAAATAGTTTTTCTTATACTGTCTTAGCACCCACATGGACATTGGGGAAACTAAGCCAAGGTTAACAAAAACACTACAGAGAGGGGGAGAGAGGGGTAGAGAGGGCCCCAGAGATGGAGGGCACAAGGCTGTAACTCTTCTGACAGTGACAGTGCCCAACTGAGCTGCATGACAACCAGTTCCAGCCTGGGATCCCAGCAGAAATGACTCACTTGCTTTGCATCTGGACCACAGTGGATTTTTGTAAATGCTGTTTAAGCCTCCTCGCATCTCATATCCACCTTCCATCTTCTGAGCCAGGCAGAGTTGGCTGCCTGCATCCCAGCACTTTGACTCTAGGCCACAGGAAGCCTCTTTCTGTCTGACTCCAGAGGGAACTACAGTGAGCTACAGTGAGCTAGGTGTGCAAATCCCCTGGGCAGCCTCCTTCTACCTGTGAGGTTCTCATATGCTTTCTGCATTTCAGCAGAACAATGGCTGAGCACCAGCAGTTCAGAATGTTCTGTCATGCAGATAAAAATCACAAAAAAGCTCTGGGCAAGTTGCAAGGTTGCCCCTTGTAACCCAAGTGAACCCACAGCGAAACAATCTGGTTTATTATATGCAACTCCTTCCCCTCTGACATAATCCAGTCATTAATCAGGATAATCCTTGGCATTTTCCATATTCAAGCACACAGCAGTAAATAGTCTTATCACTCTTTACAGCCATGGTGACTGAGACCTGACTCAGACAAGGTCAAAGTGGACCCATGAGGCTGAGAACACAGGAGCCTTCCCCACCTATGCACTGGTGCCACTCTGCTGAGAAGAGATACAACTGATCAAAGGTTTGAGACACAGCCCTGAAGTCAATGGAAGGACTCCTCAGAAGCCACAAATCACTTTATAATGCTCTGCTGTGTATGATAAGTCCTGTACTTTGCCACTTTTCCATGTAGTGCTTGAAGATTCTGAGAAACAAGAGAACAGATGTAGTAGTAGCCTCAGATGAGCAGGATCCACAGGCAGCATAATGCCAGCTGACATTTGGAGAGGAGCTATGACCATCTCTATCAGCTGTCCTGGTGTCAGCCAAATTAAACAGGAAGAGCAGCCAAGCTTCCAACTACAACTGCATCACTGGAGATTGCACCCAGAGGGGACAACCACAACTTCTCTGAGCAACCTATGCCAGTGTCTCACCACCCTCACAGTGAGGAATTTCTTACTTATATCTAATCTAAATCTACCCTTTTTGAGTTTGAAATTGTTGCCCCATCCCTGCCCTTCCTGATAAAGGGTCCCTCCCCATCTTTCCTTGAAGCACTGAAAGGCCACACTAAGGTCTCCCTGGAACCTTCTCCTCTCCAGGCTGAACAACCCCAGCTCTTTCAACCTCTGGCTGGATAGGGATTTTAATAACCTGCTCTAGTGGAAGGTGTCTCAGCCTAGATGGTAGAACCTCTACCAGCTAGGCAAGGGAGGGGATTCTGCCCCTTTACTCTGCTCTCGGCAGACCCCATCTGGAGTCCTGTGTGCAGTTCTGGAGCCNTAAAAACTATTCTGATTCCTCAAAAAAGAACTGAAAATCACAGCTTCACAGTGCCTGTTGGTTAAGTATCTCTGTTGCAGACAGCCAAGGAAATTAAAGTCCTGCATATTGTATTGGAGGTTTCCATGGAAAAAAAGCAGGTACAATATTTAGGTCCAAATCCATATTACTTCAGCACTGCTCCTAGCAAAACACATGGGAATATGGCTATGTGAGCACTGAACTGAGAAGGGCTGATCATGAGCAAGGCTGACTGTGAAAGTAAGTTTCACTGTCTTAAAGATGTTCCTCATCTTTAAGAGCAAACTTTTGTATTTGGGTCGAAGTTTATGCCAAATTTCAGGGACTTTTGATAAACAAACTTCCATTTGGAGTAATCTAGACAAAAAGACCCCAAACCAAACCCAACCTCCAACCAAACCCAACCCCCAACAATGGTTGGGGTGTTTTTTTTCAATCTTTGCAAAGATGAACATTTAGGCTTTTCACCTCTAATTAACTTAGCATTTCAAAGCATCCTTTCACTGTGATTACAGTACTCCATGCTGAAAGGAAATACTGTGCCTGGGCCAGAACAGATTGATGTTGCTGTTTCAGAGTTCAGAAATAAAAACTTCAGGTGACCAAGGAAGAAATTTGCCTTTCAGCCTCTAGACTCTTTCTTCACCCTCATTTTGAGGGAATTACTGGTGAATGGAGAAGCCATGGTTCCAGAGACCTCTACTTCTTGTCTCTCTCTGCAGCCCTTGGATCTTTGGTAGATCTACCTGATTATCACAGCCATGATCCAACTGCCACAGACCTGCTATAGTATTCCATCAGTGGCCTAGCTGGGTGCCCAGAATATCTGGCCCCTACATTCCCAGCTGAATTGCTCTCACTATCCTGATGTAGCAGAGTTTCCTCAGCTCCACAGTGCTATTATTTACTGTAACCCAGATCATGGTAAATGTGCCTGGTACCCCTACTGTTTAAATTCAAAAGGAGTTTTCCACATTCTTCCTGCCTTGTGACTTACTCTTGTGTCTGAAGGCCTCTAGCACCTTTATTTTAACTTGAGATTTGTCAGGGCAAGAACAGGACCTTCACAGCATCTGCCATTCAGCATGACAGCAGGCTAAGAATAGCCTCCAGCTGCCAGTAAATCAAATGGAGTTACATCAGGGTTGATGTTGCTTGAAATTCTTGCATCAGTGCTCAATGGCCAGAGAGGAAAGAAAAGGCAAAAAAGGAGCAGGAGGAAGAGAGAAGAAAAGATGTGCTGCTGATTTGGATGGGAACCAGGCCTTCAGTGCCAGGACAGATTTAGAGGTGGGTCAGGAGCCATCCATAAGATGCCCAGAACCTTTTGACTATCATCTGGTTATCCAGCCAGCTTTTTGCTCTCACAGCCTAATGTTACCACCATTAGATGGCTACTCACCATCCTGCCTGTGTGTGCTGAACTGGCAGAGCTCTCAGTCCATGAGGGGATTTTCCTTACAATAATTATTTGTGTAGTCAACTGTCCTCAACAAACATGGACCAAGTCTACATCCAAGCTGAATCATGATGAGGGCAGATTAATCTTAGTATGCTGGGGTTTGTAGTGTGGGATACACACATCTCCAGGCATCAGTCCTTCCATCCCTTAGCACTCTATCCCATAATGACAAACATCCCTATAATGATGAACCTGATGAATATTCCCTGATCATGTATCTGTCTTGTCCTGGGAAAGGGGCTTTAGTTGAAGCCCAGATGTCACTCTGATTGTGGTGCAGTCTACCTGTTACTGCTGTCATGTTTTCAGTCCTCCTGGTCTGTCTGCCCTCTTAAATACTCCCTGGATTTTAAACTGCTCCAGAATGCAAAATCACAGTGTCACAGAAACATTCAGATTGGAAAAGACCCTCAGGATCACCAAGTCAATCTCTACTCTACAAGGTTCACCCTAAGCCATATCTCCAAGCACCACATCCAAATGACTTTTAAACACATCCAGGGTTGGTAACTCCCCCCCCTCCCTGGGCAGCCCATTCCAATGTCTGACCCCTCTTGCTGTGAAAAAAATGTTTCCTAATGTCCAGAATGCAACAGATTTTTTTTTTTTTTTTTTTGGTTTTTTTTTCGTGTGTTTTAGGTACTCTTGTCCAATGACACAGTGAGCATTCAGGAAAATAAAATACCAGGACAGAAACACTGCAAGCACATGAAGTTTTTGGATGAAAGTCAGAATATATCCTACTCTTTCCAAGAATCCTTTAAGTTGGAGTTCTCTGGGATACATGCAGTGCTTCCAGAGACAGCAAAGTTGTGTGCACAATGGATTGAGAAGTTCTGCCCCTGACACAGCTAGTTATTGTCAGAAGAAAGAGGAAGGCAAAATGTAGAGAAACCTCCCCAGCCCCTGGGAAGGTCATTGAGATGTTAGGAGCCTGAAATGTGATTGAAGAGTGATCAAGGTCTCCAAATCTGGAATGTGAGGGCTCAGCTGAAGTGTTGTTATGCAGTACTGTGTGCTGGGCAGAAGTGTCTCTGGATATGTGCCTATGGAATACTGAAACACTGCAACAGGTTACCCAGGGAGATTGTGGATGCTCCCTCCCTGGAGATGTTTAAGACTAGGTGGGATGAGGCCTTGAGCAACCTGTTCTAGTGGGAAGTGTCTCTGCCTAGGGTGGGGGGTTGGAACTAGATGATCTTTGAGGTCCCTTTCAATCTAAATCATTCTATGATTGTATGACTCGATTACATAGCAATTATTAAAACAATGTGTTTCAGGATTATTAATTACATGGCTGAAGGCCCTACTTTGCTAGGTGCTTCATAAAACCAGAGCTAAACACTCACAGCCTAAGCTGTTTGGTGTCCTCATCTTGCTGGTTGATCCAGAGTGATCCTGTCTCCCTAACAACTGGAGTTTTCTTCCATTGCTAGGATCAAGTGCATTTTGCTCTTCATCAGCTCTGTGCCTGTGTTTGATCTCTTACCCATGGGCTATTTTAGGGTGAAACGAAGTGAAGAAAAGTAGTTGTTTTCACTTCAAGCCACTGGAAGCCAAGCAGCCACTCCACAAGCTTCACTCCCCCTTTAGGAGCCATTTTCAGCTCTACACATTGGAATCCACAGCAGGTTACTAATGACTGGAGAAAGAGATGGCCAAATCCACATAAATAAATAAATTGAATGGCTGCCATAATGCACACTAATCTGGGGAGGTTCTGTGTGGTTCTCTCTCTGTATTCTGTCACTGGAGTGAAAGGAGACATTTTAAGTAAAAAACTGACCACCTATGGCAGGCAATTTGAGCACACAGGAAAGAGCAAATCTCACTGCAAAGGGGCTGGAGGATTGAAAATCATCCTTTGAAAAGATGAATATTTGAAAGCACCAGCTGCTGTAGCTACCATGGGCATAGTTGCCAGCACTGCCCACCAGGTTGGAATCAATCTGTAGGGATGGGTTTGTCAAAAGGAAGCAAGAAGAGAAAAGGAACTTTT
This sequence comes from Ramphastos sulfuratus, assembly GCA_013399055.1. Taxonomy (NCBI): domain Eukaryota; kingdom Metazoa; phylum Chordata; class Aves; order Piciformes; family Ramphastidae; genus Ramphastos; species Ramphastos sulfuratus. The sequence continues at coordinate 302,406 of WBNM01020179.1, forward strand.
GCTTCTGGGATCACTCTGCACAGACTGAACAATTGGTTGTGGCCTTTCCTTAGGCAGGGGCAGCAGGAGATGCTGTTAAACTCTGACCTGCAGCCCAGTGCCTGTAAGAGAAGAAGAGAAATGCCTGTGTGCCACGAGGGCTCAGAGAAAAAGTGTGGCATTGCACCAGCATTGCTGTTGCAGGAATTGAAGGAATTTTGATTGTGGAGAACTGTGATTCCTTCAGCATAAAGCCACACATGGAATTTGATTTTTGGGGTGTTGACAGTAGAAAGCATTTTGAAGGAAGTTTAGAAATCAACTTTGCAAATTTGCTTTGCTTTCCTGGCAGCCTGTTGTTTGTGACTTCAAGTACCAAGTTACACTTTCCCCTTATCAGTGTTCCCATTCATGGAAATGCACAATGTCTCTGCAGAAGGACTTTGCTCCTGTGCAAGCTTTCACAACTGCCCTTGTGGATGCAGAACAAGAGCAGCCTAGATGTGGTTTTACTGACATACCTCTTCCTGTCCAGGTTTGTTTTACTCATTTAAGCAGTTCCACTTTTGATGTAGAAAGGTCATAAACCAAACCTAAGGTTCCTCTGGAATGTGCAGTTTGTTCTATTAACATTCTTGATGCCAACCTCAATATGACCTTCCCTATGAGATTAATCCCTAGTGTCAGGGATGTATAGGGTTATACCCATCTAACTGTTCAAACTGTGGCTTTCTAGGCAGAGCAGCAATAAAAAAAAAAAAAAAAAGAATTAAAAATTATATTTTTAAAAACTCATCAGCAAAGAGCTTCCACCCAAACCAAGTATCTGAACCATGAATGAAGACTGGAGGGCAGCAATGTAAGTCTGCTGCTGCAAGTCCTGGCCATATAACTGAGCCAAGCTGTGCTTTGACTCTCCATGAGGATGCTTTCTGGCATCCCAAGGCCTCAGTTAATTGCCACTTGTTCTTGCTTGTATTTTTTTTTAACTGGCTGTCTTTTCCACTTCTGCCTCTCGGATTACTAGGGCTGGTGACTAGGAAATATGGGAATAGCCACCCAATCAAATTACAAAACATTAAAAAGGTCAAGTGCATACAGGTTGCTTTTGCACCATGAATGGGAATCAGATTTCCTGGTATCTCAGTAAGAGTGACAGATCGTGTTAACCAGATAAGCAAATGGGAGCTTGTGAGGCTAAAAGCAGGAGTAATTTGTCAGTGGATCTTTTTTCAAGCAGAAGTGTATGACAGTTAGCTTTCCTTGGAATTTCTGCCTTGTGGGTGACAACAACCCAACTGTATTTTTGTGCCTTTGGCTGACCAGTGTGGTCCTGAGACCAGAGGCATGATAACTTTTGCAGATCTGCTGATGCTGTAGGAAGATGGAAAGGAGCAGCAAACAAAGGAAATAATTGCTCTGGGAAAGTGTTGCTTGTTAATGTCTTTGTCTGGCAGGGAGTGAAGCTGGGACAGTTGAAGCTCTTACAGGTGCACCTTGATGGTCCCTTTCACACACTGACTGTATCTGCAGCAAACATCATGTTCATAGAATCATAGAATGGTAAGGTTGGAAGGGACCTCAAGGATCATCTAGTTCCAACCCCCTGCCATAGGCAGGGACACCTCCCACTAGAACAGGTCACTCAAGGCCTCATCCAACCTGGCCTTGAACACCTCCAGGCAGGGAGCAGCCACAACCTCCCTGGGCAACCTGTGCCAGTGTCTCACCANGCCTTGTTGAATTTCATGAGGTTGGCCTGGGCACACCTCTGCAGCCTGTCCAGGTCCCTCTGGATGGATCCCTGCCCTCTAGCAAGTCAACTGTGCCACACAGCTTGGTGTCATCTGCAAACTTGCTGAGGGTGCACTCAATTCCTCTGTCCATATCACATGTTCATAGACTTTTATACATAGACTCTCCCTTTTTGGGCAAAGGGGTGGTGAGAAGGAGTTGTAGGTATTGTAGGAGCCTAAACTATCTACTGAAAGCTTCACAGAGGAATGTATCCTTAGTAGACAGGGCTTCTCCTTCTGAACTACCATTTTGACAGAAACTTTGGAAAACAAAGTTGGAAGTTTAGACAATCAGGTTGACATTTCAACAGTAGACAGCCTAGGAGAGCTCAGCTACCAGGCAAGATCAACTTTGTCTTTGCTTTACCAGTGGGACAGCAAGTACCATGCCATGGGAGACATTCTGGTCTGCTCTTCTTGGTGATCTATTTCAGATGTGAACTATCAACTGTTTCTCAAAGGTCTTGTTCCCTCTTTACCCCAAGATCAGTGGTTCTGGTTGCAGTGCTCAGATATTGCACAGGAGCAACCTTCATTTTTGGAGACAGCAGCCCTAGAAATATTGAATAAATAAACCCTTGTCACCTCGACAGGATAATGCTTCCCTCTTCCCCCCTCATTATTTATTTATGGATCCTGAAACCTATTTCCCAAAATTTCCACCCTCCCTCTTCTCCCCCTCCTTTGTTTTAATGAAGTGAGGATTGGATTCTGAAGCAGAGGCATGAGTCAGTGATGATAAAGCACCCAGGCTCCTGGCAGTCCTGTAAATGCTACAGTGGCTTCCAAAGAGTTAATTCATTATGGTCCATTGTCCAGTCGACTTTATAGCTAGCAGCAGATTTGAGCCAACCTGAAATGCTGAAGTGGGAATGAAAAATGAGCAGAGCCTTGGTGTGCATTAAATATTTAATATTCTCTCAGTGGGAGGTGTCAGGAAAAGGACCATATAATAAATACTACGAGACACAATTCCATCACTGAACTCGTCTGTTAATGACCTCATTTGCTTTGACAGAAACATTACAGATGCAGCCTCCTCGCTTCTGTGGCCCTATTAGCAGCCACATTCCAGTTGGAGAGCAAATTCCAGCTTCTGCTATGAGCAGGAGTGGGTCGGAGTGATGATTGTCTCCTTCTGCCTCTCTCTGTCTCCCTCTGCTCTCCAGATCTGAGGCACTCAGAAAGAATTTCGTGTGACATGAAAGATATTTGCGTAGCTGAGTGATTCTAGCAGGGAAAACAGTGATTTAACAGTCTACCTGGAATACATGAACTCAAGAAAATGCTCTCCTCCCTCAGAGGAGATGAGTGCCTCTCATTTCCTGCTCTAGCTTCACCAGTGGGTGCATGGTGAGAGCTTAAAAACTCTGCATGTGAACATGGTGGACACCACCTCCACTTTCATTCCCTGAAGACCTCTTGTACTAGGGAAGAACAGGATCCTCAGGTGGTTCTACTCAAATGCATCCTGGTGAATGCTTCCTGCTTCAGCAGGTGTGGAGACCTTGAAGCTTCTCGTGTGTCTGGAGCATGTTGCTGGCAGATCACAGGACTTTCTGTGCAGCTCTGTGACTTGCAGCACTGCTGATCCCATGGAGGCTGATGTGCTGCGTGAGCACCAGCATTGCAAGATCTCTGGCTTCAGGCTAAGTGCAAGCAGCTTGTTCCCACTCTTCTGCTAATTATGTTTGAAGGGTCCTCAAAAGCATTCCTGCTCTAACGGCTAGAAGCCAACCCTCCATTTCACACCTCAATGTATTAATGTCCAGTTTCTATGCAGCTGATGTTTGCCAAGTTTCACCTTTAACTTAACTAATTTTCTCCAGATAGACCCTGGGATGGTCATATCACTTCTCAGCCTATTTTTTTGTTTGTTTGTTTTGGTTTTTGTTTTTTATTTGATTGTTTTTGTTTTGTTTCGTTTTGGTTGGTTGGTTTGTTTGAACCTGGGAAGCAAACCAGCCTCTTTATGTTTGCCTAGAAAAGTTCTTGATCCTCCTCAGCATCCCAGTAAAGTTCTCTTGTGTCCCGGCTTCAGTTGCTCTTCTTGTGTAGCAGTGACTTATGAGGTTTGAAATGCTCAGTGAATGACATTCATTCCCCTTAGCACTAATGGCAATTCCTCTCATTTCATCTGTGGGTTACACTGGAGGGGCAGCTTAAGAGTTCAGGTCTCTCTCCTCCATGGACAACTGCTGACTTAAACATGAAACTCTCACTATTGGTAGTCCTGGAATGCATGAAAATGATTTTTCACATTTTAATGCATTTCTTCTCCTTCTTCCCGTGGCATAAAATCCTACTGAATTTCTCTGACCATCTCATTTACCTCCAGTATTAATTTATTATTTCCACCAAAGTTTCTCCTAAAGCCTTGCACGTGACTGTAAGACTTTGACAACATTCCTGTATCTGTCCAATCTCTTTTTTCTTCTTCTTCCACATGAAAGTGCTACATTTGTCCAGGGAACTACCATCCTCTGTAGTTTTGTAGTATATTATAGGGAGTAGTCAAAAATACAGATTGAAAAAGGAAGATAAAAGAAGAGCTGTTTGTCTTCTCTCCAGGTGAAATGCATGCTGGTAGGCTCAGACTCCCTGCTTTCAACACCTGGGGTTGACATCAGTGTCCCCCTCTGGTTTAAACTAAGCAATTTCCTGCCTCAAAGTGGAAAGAATATAAGGATGTTGAAAATTGTAAAGATGATATCATGACAGGGGCCTTAGAGACTCCTTACAGTGCTAGAGACCTGGACATCTCAGATACTAGCACAGGACTCCAGAATCTAAGCTGAAATGTTGGCATCTGCTTTTTGGGATGGAGCATAGAATTGTATCATGGTAGGGGTTGGAAAAGACCTCTGGAGAGCAATGAGTCCAACCTGCCTGCAAAACAGGCAGGAGTATGTCCAAATGGGTATTGGAAGTCTCCAGAGAAGGAGACTCCACAACCTCTCTGGGCAGCCTGCTCCAGGACTCTGTGACCCTTACAGTAAAGAAGCTTTACCTCATGTTGAAGTGGAACTTCTGTGTTCCAGTTTGGGCCCATTGCCCCTTGTCCTATCACAGGTCTTCCCTCAGCCTCCTCTTTTTCAAACTAACCATCCCCAGCTCCCTCAGCCACTCCTCATAAGATTTATTCTCCAGGCCTTTCACCATCTTTGTTGCCCTCCTCTGGACCTGCTCCAGCACCTCCACATCTCTCTTGTATTGCAGTGTCCAAAACTGAATACAATAGTCAAGTCTCTCATCCTTTCACCTTGAGACAGATGCCCCAGTCCTTTAATCACCCTCACCTTGCCTTAACCTTGCTGTCTTCCCCCTTGCCTAACTCTGCCTGAACTGTGAGGCCCATGATGGAGAAACAGATGTGTGTCCTGCTACCTGCACACCCTGCTCATGCCTGCTGTGATCAGAGGTGGAGGAGGCTGTTTGCTGGCATTAGAGGAGGTTTGGCAGAAAGATGAAACTCCTTCTACTGCTGCTGCCGCCACAGGCTGCAGGGCTGTGGTTCAGCAGCGTGCAAGGGAAGGATGGAGAAAGCAAACCAGCTAGCTGCAGACTCAAGAAGGAAGAGAGAGGGGGAACGAAAAAAGGTCTGGGCAGATTCTTTTTTTTATTTAGCCTCCCGCTCCCGTCCCTGCTCTGTGTAGGCTGCTGTCAGATGCCACACATTCTGTGCATTACAACAAGGCAGTGTTTGCAGCGCCGGATCCGTGCAACAGGGAGATAAGGTTCTGCCTTTGTACTAGAAGCAGCTGCAAAGGGGCAAAAAGGTCTTAGAACAAGAAATTAGTTCATCTGAATTCTCTTTCTCTCTTTTTTCCTCCTTCAAGCCAGACAGCAACAGTACACTCCCTCCTCTTGTGGCATGCAAATGTTTTTTTACACTAGCTTGTGGTACCAGCAGGAATGTGTATGGGAGACTGTGCAGAGTGGGTGTGTGGTGGAGCTCCTCTCTGAGGAGGGCTGTGGTTCCAGGTCTTTGCTCCAAGGGGAGTCGATGATGTTTGCTCAACAACCAGGTACTCCATGGTGAAAAGCTCCTGGCTGTGAGGGAGAGGAGTAGGCACAACCCTGCCAGGCACAGCAGGTGGGTTTGTAGTTGTTACTACCAGGCTGCTGTTGAACAAATCCTCTGCTACAGCAGTAAGAAATTAACAAGCTAGAAAACACTGTGTAAGATGGCATAAGTCATTCATTCCATGTGCAGCATGGGGAGAAGGAGAAAATATCTGAACACGTACTGGTAGATTGTGTCATGACGCATCCAGAGGCAGGAGAGATCCAAATGAACCTGGGCAGACAGCCTTGGGCATGACATAGCTACTGTCTGAGTGCTTGGCTCTGCAACCTTAATGATGTTCTTTTAATGTAGCTTTTAAAAATGCATAATATAATATAATATAATATACATTGTCTGTCCTGTCTGCCTTTGCAGCTCTGATAAATGAATCAGGTATCTGCTGTGACATATGGAATCATTTCAACCTGACGCACAGGCAGACACTCTGCCACCTTCAAGCACTTTCTGGAATGTGCTTTAAGATTTAGGTTTGCTCTTAAGTGATTATCACCTGCTCAGTAAAGAAATAGACCTTCTCCTCTTCAAAACTTTCTGCTGGTATTTTTGTAGTCTTTGTTTATCAGGAGTTGGGCAGCTCCTCTGCCATCAGTTCCCACCAGTTTCCCTGGTGCTTGTTGCTGGCCATGCAGCTAGAGACTGCTTTGCAGAAATTACTCAGTGCTGTTCCTGCCTTTGTGTGAGGAGAGGTGGAAGGGTGAAACTCACAGTTTGGATGGAAGGAGAAGAGGATACATGGCAGAGAAGGAGATGAAATAGCTCTTAGAGCCCCGCCTGGGACTCCAGAAAGGTGTCTCCTGCTTCCAGACTGATCTGCCCGTAAGTTACAATCCCAGAGCTAGGCATGCCGCTACCACGGGGCCCCCGGAGGCTCCATCCCTCTCAGCTATCTCAGGTCTCCCCAGAGCTGATTTAGAGAGGTCACCTGTCACTTGTGTAAAGGTCACCAGGGGTCTGTGCTGTGGACAGTCCCCACACTGCTGAGATGTCACATAATCATTTTATTTTACATCGCCTTGGTCCTACCAGGGGAGGGGAGGAGGCAGGATAAGACTGCGAGGTCAGCAGCATCTTTATGGATGGTGGAGTGAATGTGAGGTGAAAGGGATCGTTGCTTTTGCCTCCCCAATAAACCCCTTTTCTCTGCCTGAACGGAAGCAGCGAGGAGCTGTTCGGTTAATTTATATTAATTCAACTCCATTAATGATGAGATATCATCTCTTCTCTCAGCAGGAGAACCATCAAAAGGATTTAATACTGAGCTGCTCTTCTGACAACCACACACTACAGTCTGCAGCCACTCCAGGGCTGAACTGAGCCTTTCCTCAGCTGCCAGCTTGTCCTGGGGCCTCGTTTTGAAGGACAACCTTGTGCTGCTATTATTATTTTTGTGTGAGTCCTCACACATGCTCCAGCATTGCCTGGGCATGGAAAGCTTTCTGCAGGCAAGAAGGGACATACCACATATGCCACATTCTTCCCAGGCAAGGGACATTTCAAATGGCAGGAAGCCATAAACAGTTCACATTAGCTTCCACTCTCTCAGGCAGCTGCAGAGTGGGAAGATCCTACTTTTTTGAACCAGGAGAGGCTGGTGGCCATGGGTATCTCCTACCTCACTGCCTGGGCAGCAATGGCAGCAGCTCTTGGGCTAAGTGAGTGTATTGCTCTCCTCAGGGATATGCCAGAGAGGCAAGGCACATCTGGACCATCAGTAAAATCTGCTTCATGAAGCATCATATATCAGTGTGGCTCAGGCTTCTTGTGTGATCACCACGGGGACCTCGAAGGGCAGGCAGTCTGGCATCAAGCTGGTGTAAACCAGGTTGGTGTGTTAGGAAGGACTAAAGGTCACACCATGATATCACGCAATGGAGAACAGAACTTTGGTTTCACTGCACAGAGGGGGAAACTGAGGCAGAGTTGGAGGAATCTCATGACCTCTTGGTGTGGAGCAGCACTGGAGTAGGACCCCAGGTCCCAGCCCAGGAGTTACAGAGATGCCAGTTTTACCCTGCGGAGGGCCAGACAATACCATTGGGGTGACCATAGGTGGTTGTGGTGACCAGGGTGGTTTTCTGGTGGCTACAGGCCCCTGAATCCATCAGAGCTGCTGGAGGACTCTCTTGTTTCCTCATTCATGTCATGGCAGTAGGAGAAAAGGCTTCGTGCTAGTCATGTAATTGAATTTTTCTCCTTGCTTCTAGCTGATAGTATTAAACTCTTGGCCTCTGAAACACAAACAGATTTTTTTTTTTATTATTTTCTTTTTTTTATTTAAAAAAAAATATTTTTATATTAACATATTTCCTTTTGAAACTGTGTGAGGCTTTTCTCAAAACTAATGGATTTTTTTTTTTTTCTCCCCTTGTCTGGGCCAAATGTATTCAAATCTTAACTCAGTTAAGTCAGAAGATTCCTATCGTCTCAGCAGGGAATCCCACCCTTTATTCCACAAATCAGCATCCTTTTTATTTGACTTTCTGATCTCCAAAGGAAAAGGGATGTGGGTTTTTTTTAGAGGCTTTTTTTTTTTTTTTTTTAAGTTTAACTCTGACGTTGATGTTGCAATGCTCTTTGATAGCCAAGAACACAAGGACTGGCTTCAGGAGCAGCTGAAACTTCATCAGGAACCAAAATGTAAGGAAAAAAAAAAAAAAAAAAAAGAATGGATGCAGAGTGGGGAATGGTAGAAAGTGATACTGTTGAAACAACCCTTTGAAAATTCCAAAATGATGTTTGATCTGTGAGTTCCTTAAAGCTGCTGCACTACCTTTAGTATCAAAATGAGGTTTTTTTTTTTGAGGTGTGAGGGGGCAGGGAGAAAAGGTATTTTAACATGTTTTTGGCTTTACTCAGAAGAAGTAAGTTTCATTTTAACCTGTAATGATTCCACCTGGAGATTTTTTTCCCCCATACATTTATCTGGGATTTAGTTGGATGCTTTAATCACCTTTTTAAAATCTTCTCCTCTGCTTGAATATTTCTTTATTTCAAAAGAACAGCAAAAGAGACACAAAGTGACTGAATGCTAAGGGATGCTCCTGAACCATGCTTTATCATAGAATGGTAAGGTTGGAAGTGACCTCAAAGATCATCTAGTTCCAATCCCCTGCCACAGGCAGGGACACCTCCCACTTTTCTCCCTCTTATCCACCTACAAAATACCATGTCACTGAAAAGGAAAACATGAACTAGAAATTGTCAGAGGGAAAGGAGGGAAGGGCCCAGTCTTTGCCTGGGGAAAAAAAAATCAATGCACTGGCATCAGCCCTGCACTGCCAAAAGAGATGCAGCTCCAGCCCTGAGATGCTGCCTGGCCCTCTGCATTGCTGAGGCAGTGGTGCCCATTGAAGCCCAAACTGGGCTGAATCCCTCAGTAATGGCCACTGGGAAATGAAAGATGAAGTGGTGAAAATCCCTAAGGAGAAATGGGTCTCAAGGGAATGACATGTCCAGGCTGCAGAGAAAACAAACCTGGGGGCAAAGCCTTAGTCAACCTGGGAGACATCTTGTAATTTTTTCCCCTTTGAAGGGCCTGGCAATAGGTTTGAGTAGTCAGAAATAGTATAAAATTACTTATTAATATACTTAAGAACATAACAGGATTTTTATTCAGAACTATCCAGGCTCTGTATCTGCCCCATGGTCTTGCCTGGTGTTATAATTTCCCCACATTAATTTTGGCCATGTACTTGGGAACTGCCCTGGAAATTCTCTGTGTGACAGGTTTTTCTGATGCAGTAGAGAAAGCTGCTGTCAAAAGTGAGCCAAAAAGCCTCACACAGGCTCTGGGTGCAATTAGCATCCTATCATTTCAGAAAGCCACAATTCGAACAGGTCACCTCCTTTGTGGGTTGCAGAAGGAGAGGAATGTGCTGCATTCACACTCTCCATCCTGACTCCCTCACCCCCCCTAGGAAAGTGCCACATAAAAGACTATGTGGATTAGATGGCAGGAGCCTGCCTGTTCCTTCCCTGCAATTAATATCATAAGCAAATGAAATGTTTCCATTGAAAGTTTGCAAGAAGGGACTGCTGCCACTTACTGCCATCTCTGCTGAGCTAAAAGGTTTTCTGCAGCTAACATTTTTCATGTGGTGCTGGGTGTGCTTTATGTTTATTGAGCCCTGGCAAAAGGTCTGTAAATCAGCACTGCATAGATTCAGCCTATATTCAGTCTGCAGGAACTAGCAAGTCATGAGGATTAAGATAATAATATGAAACCTCTTTGAGTGACAGCATCAGAGAGAGAGGGATGCAGGCTCTGGGCTCCCTGCAGCTCCCACATAGTGCCATGGTTTTTCTCCTTCCACTCGGGACTGTTGTGCTCCACTGTGGAGACAGACACCTCATGGGAGGTGGAGAATTGCCTCTGCATAGCAAGTGCAAAGAAATTGAGGTGGTCATGCTGAAAACCAGAGCAGTTTCACTTAGCTATGTGAATTTAAGTCTTCCCACCTGTGAGATGCTCAAAAGAATTGGTGAAGATCATAGAGCCCTGGACTCCTCACTGCCTGCACCTCACAGTGCCTGCAGCTGCAAAGGGCTACTGAACCCTGGGATGGGGAAACCCTCAGTGCAGCTGAAGGTCTGCAGCATATGGGTTCCTTTCCAGAAGCTGGCAGCTTGCCCAGTGCATTAACGATGTGCTAAAAGAGCCCGAGGATAAATGGGCAAAGCTGTTTTCTGCCTGTCTCTGTGAGCTGTCACCCTCCGACACCACACACACCCTGCAAGAAGCTTTTCATGGCACTTGAGAACCACCTGTCCATCTCCAGCAGTGGCTGGCACACAGGTTGCTCTCTACTAGTTTTTAACCAGAAGGGAGTTTTGGCCAGAGAGCTTAAAGTTAATATTAAAATAGAAATCTGCATTTCTGAACAAGCTGCTCATGACCTCCTTTGCAACAGAAGCGTTTTCCTTGCTCCTATCTTAGGCAGTAATGTGCCCTCCTTTCAGGTTCCCATTTCTAAGCTGAGTCTTTCCTAATTTTGATTCTTCTGGGGAGTAGCAGACAGTTTAGAAAACATCTTTGTGGTGAAAAGCACCCTGAGAGATGAGTAACCCTTCTAAACACAGTCACATGTGGCATGCAATAAACTATTCAAGGACCGTTTCTAGCTGAGAATAGAAATGCATGGAGTCCACAGATGTCATGAAACAGAATGAGAGCTGCTGGTGTCAGCCTGAAGCCATGATGATATTAGGAAGATGATTTAATATCTTAAGCCAGTGACAGGGAAGACAAACATTGAACCTGGGCATTTCCTGAAGAAGTGCCAGCCACAGTCAAGGGCCATTGTGTAACCCCTTTCAGTGTCAGAATAGGACACGTTTCTCAACTGCTTGTGAAAGGGCTTTCATTCATTTATGACAGTCCTTAGGCAGTCTAAAGGGGCAGTTCAGTGGGTGGGAATCTGCCTTACTGGAACTTTGAGCAGAGATCCCTTTGTTAAAGGTCTGAAAGTCAGTGCAGGGACAAGTTTAGTTACAGCTACTCTGGTTTTGCCCATGGTGGCCACAGCAGTTGTCTGCAATGTCAATAAACCAGGCCAAGATAGGATATCCTTCACTTCATAGAATCAGAGAGTTGGAAAAGGCCTCCAAAATCAAGCCCAACTGTCAATCTAATGCTACCATGGCCATTTCATCACATCCCAAAGTGCCATGTCTACATGGTTTTATTAACACCTCCAGAAATGGTGACTCCACCCCCTCCATTATATCCATCCACTTCTCTCCTCAAGAGGAACTCATCCCAGAGGTCCAAGTTCTACCAAAACCCTGAGCAACAGTATCAGAGAAAGAAGTTATGATAAAAGGAATAAATAAAGAAGCCTAATTTATGAAGCAACCCTTTCAAAGCGTTAAACCATTCATGGCTTTATGACTACATATTAATCTGCTCTCATTTATTGCTTTGTAAGGCTATTTTGACAAAAGTTCATTATCAAGACTGCTAAATGCTTTTAAAGCATTGATTGGGGGAATTATTGCATCACAGTGATAGACACAGTGTGTTAAGATGGATTGTAAGGCTCGGGCCATCAGAAATTTCCCCCCTTTTAATTGGATCGATCCCCAGAATAAACGAAGTTTAATTGAATCTTGAGGAAAATTGAGCAGTTGTTTTCAAGTCTCTGTCAATACACATTATTTCAATTACATGATGATAAGCATAGAGAGAGTTTGCAAACAGCCTAGATGGTGACTGCACACTGGAGAGGCTCTCTGCACGTGCTTGGCTTTTACCTTCTTTTTCCAGGATGAGCTACATTTCCCAAAAGCACATCAGCAAAGGCAGAGACTCTGCTCCTGCAGTTCAGAATTCAGAGGGAAATTGTCCCTTGACCCCCCCATTTTCCCAGCTGTCTTCTTCTCCTGCCTGGCATTCCTTCCTCATAGCTTCTTCCTTACAAAGTCAGAATTTTTTTTTCATACAAACCCCAAGCTTTTTGGTCCAAGGCCTCAAAATAACTTGAAATAATTGATGGAAATGTGCTGGCTCAGAAAGCTTTGCTGTGGTGAAGTTAAGAAATGATTGTCCCTTGGGTTTTGTCCTGCTTTGCTTCAAAGCAAGCACACATTTGTTTCTGCAGCTTCAGTGCAAATTCTGGTATCTCCATGGAAAGTGCTGGTGGAGGATTGTTGAAGTTACCATCAGAAATATGTTCTGGTTTGAGAACAATAACTATTATTTAGGGAGTGCAGCAGAAAGCTTGAGGCAAGATCAAGAGCTTACCTGACAGTTCTTGTTCCCTACACCTGTAAGGCTGCACCAAACAGAGCAGTGGTGAAGCTGGTGGGACACAATCTCCTTGTAGAGGGGCAACACTGGGCAGAAGCACTCTGGGCAGAAAAAACACAGGAACATTGAACACAGGAAAAAGAATTTGGTGACACTTGGGAACAAAGAGTGCTGATGTGGTGATGCTGGGTGAAGCATTCCCCTCATATTCTGTGTTTCTCTGAACACCCAATTAACAGAAATTCTTTGCTGCAATGTTTTCCTCCTTCCTGTTGGGAAGAACCTGCTCCTGGCTTGGTAACAGCCATGGTGTTCTCTGGTCTTCACTTTTTCCTGCTCTGAGGCTTCCTTTCCCAACACAGCTGCAGTAGTTTGAGAGAAAGCTTGGCTGAGTCATTGTCTTTTGCCTTTTCTTTGATTGACTATCCATCCCCCCCCAACTAATATCTTCTTCTAAGGAAGACAATACCACATAAAACCTCTCCACAATCATGGAAGTCCCTTCCTCCTCTGTCTCCTGCAGTCTCACCTCATTGAAGTATATATGAGTTATAGTGACTAACACCAGAGGTTCAAACTCCACTCAAAAGAAGCTGCTTCTCTTCCTTTTTCCTCCTTTAATGACACCTTTTTTGTGGTCTCCAGAGCACAGACAGAAGATCTTGTCTGTGGAAAACATTGTGGGACACTTGCTGCCTCTGGGATGGCTCAGAGTGCCCATGCTGAACTTGTTGTCACAGTTATGGGTGCCATTGGGTGCCTTCTAGTCTATCTCAGGCATGATGATGTCAGTGGGAAGGCAGGACTTGATAGCAGCAATACCTCCAGAGATGAGAATGGGTACCAGGAGGTGGCTCAAGTTGCATGTCCCATGGAGTTCAGGCAGCATATTCCAGAGCTCAGTGGCTCACATTTGTGCCCTGCTTCTTCAATTCACCTGCAGTGTCTCCTAAGATCTTCTTTCCTCCTGGCTGCGCCGTTCCCCTAACCCTGAACAATCCAGGTGACACCTGGCTCCACTTGGAACTGCAATTAGAAGCAGAGACAGGGCAAAGTGTGCTGGCCTCAGTGAGCCCGAGGTCAAGATGGTTCCCCCTAGGGCTCCTGCTGCAGCCGGCGGCCGAGGCATAAAGGATATAGAGGTTGTTATAGATTCGTTAGTTATTCATTGTAACAGCCTTGATCCTAATGAATTCATTTGGTATTCATTGGCTGTCACACACAGTTCTGTAAGTCTTCAGCTCTAATTTAGGACAATTAAAATGAAGTGTTAGCAAGCAATGTTTCCCCTGCATTGCACAATCTATAATATTTTCTTTTCAGGGGAGGGATGCAGACTAACCCTGCTCACGCCGCTGATGCTATCAGGGAGTGAAATCTTACAGCTTGATCCTGCAATGCTTAATGAATTAATACAGCAGATATAATTTTCATGGGTCAGTGTGTTGTGCTGGCCTGCAGATCTGTCTAGATTAGGCCTAGGGAAAGACTAATTGAAAAATACATGTCTTGGTTTGCTTAAACACAATAAGCAGATATCTACCAGGGAGAAACGTACAAACAAGATGCACAAAAGCAAGGCAGCGATTTGTCATATGCTTCATAGTTCATGTTGTAAATTAGACAATCTTTCATAATCACAGGGCTGGGTGAGGGGGAGAGCCCAATCATTTTGTCTGTAAAATTCTGAGTCCTTTTGAAAACACAATTGAAATATAATTCCTCTGTGTTTCCCATTTAATTATCATTTACAATATTTCTGGCATCAAAGCTTTACTAGCATGGAGGGATCATTTCTTCATCACAATGCCACTTTCAGGATTCATTTATCTTGTCTTTTAGACTAATTATCCCCAAATTCACCAATAGACTGTCACACTTACATGCTCCAATAAATGTAGTTTTAAATCAGCAGCTTACTTTGCTGCAGTGGTACAAGCTTTCCTGAATTGTGTCTAACTAGAGTCATTCATCTGTGATCACAACACTAAAGGGAGAACAACAACATTAAGGTTTGTATGAATGATCATGCTTATTTATATGCAAATACGTCTGACAAATCAATAATGTATGATTTAGCTGTTCACTGTGCATTAGTAGAAGTGCCACCAGTCCCAGGTGGTGGTCTCAAAAGGATCCTCAGCTCTTCCCCCTCCCTGTCTTAGTCCCACTTCAACCGGTGTCTCTGGTCAAGTGGCTGCAAAATCAGCTGCTGCCTCATCTGTGTGTGCTGGAGGGACTGGCAGCCACCCTGGCTGTCATGGAAGATGTGGAGTTGGGAGAGGGTGGTGCCAGCCTGGGGTGACTGGGAAGAGGGAAATCGACTGTGAGGTCTTGGAGCACCCTCGGACAGGATCGAGCTAGGGCTGGGGGATTGGAAAAATATCTTCCCTGAAAGAGTTGTTGAGGCCTGGAACAGGCTGCTCAGGGCAGTCCCCATTCCTGAAGAGATTTAAAAGATGCATAGATGTGGTGCTGAGGGGCATGGTTTAGTGGTGACTTGGCTGTACTGGGTTAGTGGTTGGACTTGATTTTAAAAGTCTTATCCAACCTGAACAATTCTATGACTAATTTTTCCCAGCCTAAACCTCCTCTGGCACAACTTGAGACTGATTCCTCTTGTCCTGTTGCTTATTGCTTGGGAACAAGCCTCCTTTCAGAGAGCTGTAGGGTATGAGAAAGTCTCTTCTCAGCCTCTTTCTCCAGGCTGGGCAACCCCAGTTCCCTCAGCCACTCCTCATGTAAGACTTATGCTCTAGATCCTTCACCAGCTTCATTGCTCTTCAGGCTCTAAGAGATAACTGAAAGCAGTAAATGTTAGATGTCTCTGTCTTGTGCCTGAGTAAACAGTAACACTGGGCTAGATGTTGATGTTCCTGCATTTCTTCTGAGATGAGCCATGGCAGAGGTGAACTGGGCTTTCAGCTAAGACTAGAAGCAGTTTATGGGCCAAACTCCACTCCCTGCACTTTGCTGTTGTTAATCTTCTTTCTGTGCCCTTCAGGCTGAGGAGTAACCATATCCTTCTGTCCAAGGCTGACTGAAATGCCTCTAACATGGTTATTCAGTTGGCCAGAAACGGCTGGGTGCTGTGGAGCAATGTTAAGTAGTTTTCTTTCCCTCTCTAGACCCCTCAAGCCACTTTCAGTAAAGGATGAGGGTGGCTAGAGAAGGCTGTGTGCATTCCTGTGCCAAGGGAACGAGCTGTACACCCTGCATCTGGCAATCAGCTGGGACAAGAGGATGACTTATATCCACCTTACAGGACTCCTTGTCACATCCTGGCATCACCCGATGTCCATCTCCATTTCCCCTCTGCTCTGGCTAAAGATACCCAATACCTGGTGCAGGAAAGTGCAGGCAGTCTGTCCTGGAGCTCTTATTTGCCTTGACAGGTGAAAAGAAGAGCAACTTGAACAAATGCTGTGCCGTACACTCTGTCCCAGGGATAAATTGCTTAGTTGTTGCCAGCTTTGGAAGAACTACTCAGAAAGCTGTGAAAGCAAGCAAGAAATCCCAGCATACACAGTGCTGGAGGGGCGAGGGGAGGAGTAAGTTTAATGGCCTGCATGAATTGTCAAGCAAACCCTCTGCAGACTTCAGCATCTTCAGTGGCAGATTCTCATTCTGACACAGAAGCGACATTTATAGGTCGTAACTCTGAGGAGCAGTTGGTCTCTCTGGCACTATTACACTTAAATGTGAAGGGCTTCATCTGCTGACTATCACAGTGGAAAAGGCAAGTTGAGCAGTTAAAGTAACAGTTCAGGAAGATCCCCCAGGGATGGAGTGAGCAAAAGAGAATAATCAGGCATTTCCACAACTTGCCCCTGTAGTGTATTAGTTTCTGGCAACTAAGCTGCTTTTAGCTTTCCCAGTTTCTTCTAATCGTGTCTCTGGAATATGGTGCTGGTATTCCCACTGCATTTATAATTCTAATTGGCTATCTAACTAAAGAGCCTACAGATCTGTGGCTGGGGAACATGCTGTGCAGATGTGTTTGCCTGTGTGCACGCACACACGAACCTGCACATCCGCACAGCCCTGCCCTCACACATACACTCCTACAAAAAACAGTCAAGAGATTGAATTAGCTTAGAAATGGAGCATCTGCACAAGCAGTAATTTCATTACTGGGGAAAGCAGGAAACTCTGTTTCTCAATGAAGCTCAGATTATGAATCCAGTCATTTGCATTGGAATTTTAATAGGTTTGTACAAAAAAGGACTGGCACGCATCAGTTCTTCTTTGAATGGGGCATAATGTGAGAGAGATGCTGCACACTCTCACACAGACACTGGACAGAGGAGGAGGTTGTGGCCTGCTGCTGGCAGACACAGTCCCACCAGTCTTGCAAAAAGGCAGGTGAAGGATTGATGCTTATGCTCTGCTGGCAATTCTCCCTGTGGAGGGAGGAAAGTATGGCTTTAGATAGTTTTATATTTGTACCTTGTCTGGAAATCTCTGCTCTTGACTGGAGATCTTTGCTGTTGGGGGACAATAACAACCACCAACACTTCCAGGCTTGGTTTAGTCCCCTGGCCATGGCCAAGCTGGGCTGAGATCTGAAGGGTTTTCGTGAATGAGGAAGGAGGGTTGTGTGAGTGGGTCTGAGTGCTTGGATAATGGATCATGGAATTGCAGATTCACAGAGCGGTTTGGGTTGGAAGGGAGTTTCAAAGGTCAGCTAGCCCAACCTCCCTGCAGTCAGCAGGGACATCTGCAACTGGAGCAGGTTGCTCAGAGCTCAGGCCAAACTGACCTGGAATGTTTCTGGGGATGGGACATCTCATACCTATCTGAGCAACCTGCATCAGTGTTTCACTACCCTCATTGCAAACAATGGTCTGAATCTACCCTGAGATTCAGTCCAATGGGGATGATGATGTGCAAGCCTCATTTTTCACAGGAAAGAATTAGCTCTTGCTTTTATATTGTTTTCCCCTTCTATCAACCCAGACTTGTTCACATATGAGAAATCATCAACTCTTGCAGTAGTCCTGCGTTTAGGATGATGCTTTTTCTGTGGAGCTGACCTCCTAGCAAGCTAATGAAGCATTGCAGGTGGCCTCCCTACAAGCAGAAATCCACTGCAGCTCACGTCAGTGATTGAGAACAAGACTACATCTCCCAGCAGCCCCAGGAAGGAACAGGATGAGATTTTTCAGGGCGATTCTTTCCTCAAACAGATGGAATTTGGAAAGTTAATCTCTGATTTGCAAATTATACCTTTTATTTTCCATGCTGCTGAAGGAGTTTAAGAGAATGAGAAAAGGCAAACATTTAATCAATTTTGCAAAGGATTGTGTCAGGGAGGCTCAGGCACACAAAGCAATCAGACAGCTTAGCTCACTTCTCAGTCTGCCTAGGCTTTTCCTGCAGGGTGCTAGCTAATATGAAATATTTAAAGTGCCATATCCTTTTCTTCATATATTTCTTCATATTTAGTCTGGCCCCTCAGTTGATATGTAAATAAAGTGTAGCACCACTCTATAAAATGCAGATGCCCTGCATTATTTAAGTGGCAGAGGCGATGCATCATCCGTTATGTGGCTCATTGGGGGAGCCCCGCTGTGTATTTGGCAATAAAGCCTCAGAGCGCCTCATCAGAAACAGCAGTTGGTCCAGGGGAAGTTCATTTATGCATGAAATATTCACAGAGCAACAATGCAAACCTTAAACATCAGTAATTGTTAGATTCCTATTGCCTTTAACTAGTGTCTCTAAATTATTGCAAAAGACCAGCCAATTTGCAAATTACATATATTTGTCATGCTCTTGTACCTTTAGTGAACAGACCATAATGGTGATAGCATTTTTAATGTACACAGTCACCGAGCCTCCTTTGGAGACCTAGCCAAAGACTAGCTCCTTAATGGCAAGAGCTGGTCAGGTTTCTGGAGAAAGTCCCTGCTAGAGTAACTGACTCCCTGCTTGTGATTTTTTTTCCCAAATATTTATTTCCAGTTTCTAGTTAAGAACAAACTTCATCTAAATCGAAAATTTCTTCCCACTCTTTGTGTGCCTTGACAAAATTCTATCTAATCACAATATCAGTAACAAGTGCCCTGACAAAATTCTATCTAATCACAATATCAGTAACAAGTGCCTTGACAAAATTCTATCTAATCACAATATCAGTAACAAGTGCCCTGACAAAATTCTATCTAATCACAATATCAGTAACAAGTAGAGCCAGGACATGAACGAGCCCAGCTCGGATTTTTCATGGGTTTTGCAGTTCGGTTCTTGCAAGTGGGCAATGACCTAGCCCATGGCCCCATGGTCTTGCAATTTTGGAGAAGGACCTCTGGAATAAAAACAACCTGAGGGTCCATGTTGAAAACAGTGAGGCAAACAAAGACCTGTGACATCTGATCTCTGAGATGCTTAGAGGGCTGGAGCAGCTCTGCGGTGAGGACAGGCTGAGTGGGGGCTCTGCAGCCTGAAGAAGGCTTCAAGAAGACCTGATAGTAGCCTTCCAATATCTGAAGGGGGCCTGCAGGAAGGCTGGGGAGGGATTATTGACAAGGGCTTGCAATGACACGACAAGGGGCAATGGGTTTAAACTGGCAGAGGGGAGATTTAGACTGGATGTTAGGAGGAAGTTGTTTGCAGTGAGGGTGGTGAGACACTGGCACAGGTTGCCCAGGGAGGTTGTGGCTGCTCCCTCCCTGGAGGTGTTCAAAGCCAGGTTGGACGAGGCCTTGAGTGACCTGTGCTAGTGGGCGGTGTCCCTGCCTATGGCAGGGGGTTGGAACTAGATGATCCTTGAGGTCCCTTCCAACCTTACCATTCTATGATTCTATGATCTACCTCTGTGCCTTCACCCTTAGAGAAGAGCAGCCAGAGTACAGCTAGACCAAAGGGATGCTCTCTGCTGAGAGCCAAATGCTTCTACAGCAAGTGAGGAATTCATTTATAGATTCATTAATAACTCTCTTCAAGAGTCAAAATAACAACTGAGAGATGAAAGAGTCAGTTAACACTTGCAGTATCTAATCTATCTGAGTTTCTTTATAACTGAGTATTCCCTACAACAGGCGTAGAAAGAAAGTGCTCTGTCTCCATCTCTCCTCTTCCTGGTTAATATCTTCCTCTTCTTGGTTAATATTTAACAGAAATCTTTTAATGTGCTCTTCCATTTAATACAGTAATAAAATACAGCATCACCTTTGGCAAATCTCTTCCTTTTCACAGAGGAAAGGGAGCATTTCCCTAGCTGGCACCATGATGCTTTACCTTTTACACCATCTGTCTCTTTAGGGAAGAAGATTCCTCTGTCAGGTTGATGAAACATGACCTCTTTTCTCCAGGCGTATTGGTCCCTCAGGTGGAGCCATTATCTTGGCAGAGGATGGGGGCCAAGGACATCATTTCTGGCTGTGCTAACATCCTACAAATTTGGTTATCCCAGAAAGAGTTAAAGGCTGTGGTGGCCTTTCCTTCTTCCCCATTGATGTAGGTTTGGNGTTTATGTTCTTAGTTTCATCCATGTCAGCAAGCCTATGAGTGAAGTAGACATCACCATTGTTTCCTTTTCACAGCCTATAATATAATTTTCTCTATTAAAATATTCCAATTAGCCTTAAACCAGCACACCCATGGATCTTGGAGTAATCTGCACGCAGGGTTTGATGCCTTGTGCGTACAAGATGTTACTTGCCGATACCTATTGCACGTGGCAAGGAGAACTTTCTGCACCTTTAAATAACCTAAAGCCATTTCAGACATGCCAAGGGCACTGGGGGGATGAAGCTCTCAATGTTTCAGAGGCAGGGCAGGTCCCTTGCTGTGAGGTTCACTTAGCTTTGAGACAGTCTCTGTGCCAATTTCACTAGTGATAGTTTTAAGTTCATCTTGTCCCTGTGGCCTTGTCTGTGTGAGGGGATGAAGAGGAGCATGGAGAGGGTACCTGAGCTCAGAGACCAGGGCTTTCTGTATCTCTTACTGCTAGCAGCAAGCTTGGCTCCATCTCAGGTTCAAGCCCTCAATGCTGCACTTGAAAGAGCAGAGCTTAGGTTATCAGCTGCGTGTTGGGCTGGCATCTCTTGACTTTATCTGCCCCAAGTTGCCAGAGTGAGACATTTGCCTCTCACCAATATCTGTAGCATTCTTATTTCTCCTCATCCAGTTGGGCTGAGGGACGTGGGCAACGGGATTTCAAAAGTGGAGTTACTCAAACTGCATGTGCTGACTATGCAATTTAAACTGGCTCAGTTCCTCGCCTGTAAGCTGGGGTGCCAGAGTGCCTGTACCTTCTTGGGGGATGAAGGCAGGTACTCCAGGAGCTTTGCAGTGTACAAATATTACAGGAAAAGGGAGTTTGTGAGATGACTGGCTTCATCTTGGCTCTGCTTGTAGGAAGGAATTATGTCCTCATCAATCTAAGTGAGGAAGCAGCTCAGGACTAGAACCTGAGCAGCAAAATGGCAGCTTTTAGCCACCCAGCAGGAGATGACAATAAAAGCTAATATAAAAAAAAAAAAAAAAAAAGGAAACAGAAAGGAGCTGGAGTTCTTAGTTACTTAACAAAATGAATTTCCTGTACAAGTTCTGAAGCTGAACTCTTTCAAAGGTGATCTCTCCTGACTCCAGTTTTCTCTTTGACTTGTTTTATGATGATGTTTGCTGAAAGTTCAGAAAATTAAATCTTTTACAGTTTCAGAAATGCACATGATGGATGTGTTTTGGGATTCAAATCAAGGGAGGGGGAATGCTTCTTTAAATTATTAGTTTGGCTTCTCTCCACCATGCTGCCGCTCTGTTAATTAAACAGCGGACATATGTTAAGGCTGTTTTACAAGCATCTGGAAAGAAAAATTAACATTTTTTATCACTGTCACTGTAATTTCTTAACTGTATGTATATGTGGACAATAGGAAAATTAGTTTCATTTAAAAGTTAGAGTGGTTTGCTTTGATTAGAAGACAGGCAGGATGATGAAAGCAAAACCTGACAGCTGACGAAGAATTTGGCCTGAAGAATTGGGAGGCAAACTGTGGTGCTCTATGAGGCTGGTCAGTGAGGGTGGAGATTTAATAGGATGTGTTTGTATTAAAGCAACTCTGCTGTGCATTTCTATCAGCCTTTCATGGCTCTGGAGGTGGCTCACAAGCAAAACCAACAGCACTTTGCAGAGCAGATTTTGGATGGTCATCTTGAACTCTGTGCTGCAGTCCAGGCTGGTGAGCTTCTCTTACCCAGCAGGTCAGAAGCTCCAGACCATGAGTACAGCAGCATGGGGATTGGAATGATGAAACTGGAACTAGAAAACAATCGTTTGGGCTCTACCGTTCCCTCTCAATGCTTCTTGTACAAAATCCCCCCGTATGGAAGAGTTTCTTGCTAGAAGATGGGGAGCTTTGGGGCTTAGCTGTGAAAAGTGGCTTGGCTGTGGTTGTACAAGAACCATGTATGGCCTCTTTCAACCACACAGTTCACTTTCAACCTAGATGTGGAGGCCAGGAGGAAAAAAGGAGAGTGTCAAAATGATCATCTGAAGCTGATAGCTGTGTTCATAAATTGAATGCAGCAGAAAGCCCTGCTATGGCCCAGGCTGAGGGAGCCTTCTCAGGTTGCACAATGAGCTGCACTGTGTAAATTAAACAATATGTTCCTCGACTGACAGATTGGACAGGCTCCATTTCCAGGATTCCCAGTCCACACTCGCTAATTATGGCAATATGTTGTTTATCAGTGAAGAATTGTCCAAATCCAAATTTCCCTGAGTAATGAGGTACACTTAACTCCAGCTGGACAGGGTAGGCTGCACAGCAGAACATGACAGAGATTTCTGCCTTTTCCCAGGGCTGGAAAAGTCACAGACTTGGGGCCAAATTGGGGCCAAATTACTCACATGAGCAGGTCGTAGAAATTAATGGGGCAATACATAAGAAAACAGGGTCTGATCCAACAGCTGTTAAAAGTGAGGCCCTTTCACAGGTTTCAGAGGCCCTTAGATGGAGCATGAGGTGAGCAGAATTGGGTGATGAGCCTGCAAGAAAAATGAGCAGTTAGATATCTGCACTGAAAAAGAGAGAGTACATAAGATTATTCGAGTTTTCCATCACCTTTTTTTGGTTTTTCTTTCAAAGCAAAGATTCTCTTCTAGAAATCTTTATTTCCAGCCAGAGAACATTCCAAGTAGGCTGGGAGCAGAGTGTTGTTGATTTATCTGTGCTGCCACCAGTCACATTTCCCTTAAATTCCTAATAAAATCATCAATGCCTATTTGTGAAGGTAGCACTGAACCTTGGAGGAATATAGAAGAGGATCATAGAACAATTTGGGTTGGAAAGGACCTTTAAGTGTCACCTAGTCCAACCCCTCTGCAGTCAGCAGGGACATCTTCAAGCAGAGCAGGTTGCTCAGAGCCCTGTCCAACCTGACTTGGAATGGTTCCAGTGTTGGGACATCTACCACCTCTCTGGGCAGCCTGGGCCAGTGGTTCACCACTCTCAGTGTCTTCTTTATAGCTAATCTCAATCTCTCTCTTTTAGTTTAAAACCCCTTGTCCAGTCACAACAGGCCTTGCTACAAAGTCTGTCCCCATCTCTCTTATTGAGCCCTTTAAACACTGAGAAGCTCATATATGTATACAAATGAGTCTCCCCAAAGCCTTCTCTTCTCCAGGCTGTACAGCCCCAACTCTCATAGCCTGTCCTCAGGGCAGAGGGGTTCCATCTCTCTGATCATTTTCATGGCCTCCTTTGGACCCACTCCCTCAGGCCCATGTCTGTTCTGTGCTGAGGAGTCCAGAGCTGAACAGAGAATGGCAGAATCAGGCTCTTGGCTGGTGTGGCTAATCCAAACCTCACCGTTAGGTCTCCATCTCTCCATAACCTCCCCTTTCTCCATTAGATTTCTTACAACTATAACCAGGATAATCCATTCATGTATCCTACCAAGAAGTCAGTTGGGATTTTTGCTTTGAGGCAAGTGCTTTGCAGGGGCTCTGGGTGCGTGCACATCAGCTGGCTGATTAATGTGCACCTCAGCCCTGTGTGCATGTTGTTAAAATAATGGATGCAGGAGCCTGGACTGCCAAATGAATTAATATTGGGCTCCTGATGATATCACAAACCACCAAGGCTTCACTCTCACAGGTTGCAGCTTCATCAACCCCCCTCATCTATTGATTTATACCTACAGAATCCATCCTCCTCCCCATCCATTATCCTAAATGCAATGCTAACGTACCAGGGAAAATCTATTTGAGTTCATTTGAATTTTTTCTTTTCTTTTTTTTTTTTTAAAGTTCCTGAATTAATGTTTTCTAAAAGGATATTTTAATCAAGCACTTTTTTTCTTCTTTTTTTTTTTGTTTAAAAGAAATATTACAAGACTGAAGCATCAGCTCTCAGGGTTCAGTCAATTATGGCAAAATAGTGTTTTTGGCTCCTGCCATCCAACTGTGCTTCCCCCTACCCCCAACCCTCTGCCTTTGCAAAATTAGCAATGTGAATTAGATGAAGAATTTTAACCCTGTTTGACCAGTGAGAGTTAACTGATGAACACAGTTCATTTATTTGATAAATCAGTGTCAGGGGGATTAGTGAGGTTCTTTTCATTCCTTCTAATAACATGAAACTGTGAAAGTGCAGGTTCTGTTATTAGTTTGAATTATCCTGTTACAGTGTTCAGGGAGATTTGCCTCTTTCTGCTTTTATTCTCAGAGTGTTTCTGAAGATATTCTTTGTATTTCTACAGGAGATCAAAGTTTTGTTTTGTTTTGTTGGTTTTTTTTTTTTTAACAGATTGAGTGGCATCACTGACAAATCAAATGGACACAAATCAGCTCCAGACTTTGTTATGAGTTTGCTTATTTATTGCTCCATATAAACTTTTAATCCTGTCTGCTTCACAAGACTGATACTTTCATTTAAATCACATTTTTCACTTTCCCTTACGGAGACATTTTACCAATCTCTTTCCCTCTCTTTTCTTATTGAAAGCTGAGGTTTCAAGGCAGTCATTTGTTTGCAGAAATTAGGGCTTAAAGGAAATCACTACATATCCATCTCTCACAGACTGCAGCAGTGTCATGGGACTTAACAACACGGACTCCCCTGAAGTGTTTGCAGTACATATCACAAGCCAAAACCTACAAATCTAAAGCTTTAAATTCAGCTTTTCCCAAATGGCAAAGATAAACACTGAGTGCAATCATTCCCCTTCACAAATATAAAAGAAACAACTGATTTGATCTTATTCATCTTCCTAGTGTCCTCAGAAAGATGACATTTACTGGTATCACAGTATGCATCTCTGTGTAGCTATGTGTGATGTATGTGCCTACGTACACAGGTATGCTGGCATGTTTGCAGGGGCTCAGCTCAACTACAGGCTCAGAGGGAGTGTGGGGAGAGCTACACTGCTCACAGGAAAAAAAAAAAAAAAAGAGCTTAGAGCAGGAGGATAGCAAGGAGGGGAAAATGAAACTACCTGGACCTCAAACAGCAGCCCTGTAGCTCTGCAAGTCCACCTAACTCAAATCATGTGGCCAGCTAAAACAGCAGTGAAGTTGCCGAGGTTATCTGAGCACTCAGACCCTTTAGAGGACTCAATTCAGAGGATTTTCTCTGGACCACAAAAGAGATCTGCTGGTGGAAGAGAAGCTCAACGTGAGCCAGCAGTGCGCACTTGCAGCTCAGAGAGCCAACCAGAGCCTGGGCTGCATCAGCAGGAGTGTGGGCCAGCAGGGCGAGGGAGGTGATTCTCCCCCTCTACTCTGCTCTGGTGAGACCCCACCTGAAGTACTGCATCCAGTTCTGGAGCCACTATTACAAGAGGGATGTGGACATAATGGAGTGTGTCCAGAGAAGGGCCACAAGGATGCTCAGAGGGCTGCGGCACCTCTGCTATGAGGACAGATTGAAAGAATTGGAGCTGTTCAGTCTGGAGAAGAGGAGGCTCCCAGGTGACCTTCTTGTGACCTTGCAGTATCTGAAGGGGCTACAAAAAAGCTGGAGAGGAACTTTTTAGGCTATTGGGACTAGGGGGAATGGAGCAAAGCTGGAGGTGGGGAGATTCAAGCTGGAAGTGAAGAGGAAGTTCTTCATCATGAGAGTGATGAGAGCCTGGCATGGGTTGCCCAGGGAGGTGGTTGAGGCCCCGTCCCTGGAGATGTTTAAGGCCAGGCCGAATGGGGCTCTGGGCAGCCTGATCTAGGGTAGGGTGTCCCTGTCCGTGGCAGGGAAGTTGGAACTGGATGATCCTTGTGGTCCTTTCCAACCCTGACTGATTCTATGAAAAGATGGAAGTTAAACCATGCCAACAACATGTTCTCACCTGTGCAAGACCTAATACAAGCATACTGCAGGGACTTTCAGGACAGGATGCTCAGATCCTTCTGCATGACTTTGTGCAGGATCTCATCCCAGAGCCTGTGTTCTCTGGATTTTTCTATTTGTGACTGCAGGAGTCACGTTCCTCCCCAACTGTGAGCTACTGACTCTTGTAGGAACAGCCTCTTTGGAGAAGAAGCAGTAAGAACATGTTCCTCTATCTGTATCTGGTCTTAATTGACTTGGAGCCTCAGCACAGGAATCATAGTATCATGGGAAATGGAAAAATTACTGAGGATTAATAACTGCATTTGACTGTTTTTTGGAAGATTGTGAGACAAAAATAATTGTCCTTAATTAGGCCCTTATGGGTGCAAATGAAACCCCAAAATTAAACATCTCAAAATTCCAGTTTGTCTCTAGATTTTGCCTTAAGCATTTGCTGGTCCAAAGTCATGGCTGCAGGTGACTACTGGATGGGAACTTGGAAGGAGAAAGAATTCAAACAGGAGAAAAAAAAACAAAAAAACCAAAACCAAACCAAAACCATCTGTAGGGACTAGCTGGTAAATTTAAACAATTTAAAGGAAGTGTTTGTAGTTACTTTTATTAAAGCTGATTTCCATCTTCCTTAACCATCTTTGTGAAGCACAGTCTTCTTTTCTAGCTACAGCTTGCTGTAGAAACTCCTCTTCACAGGTGTTTGTGTTATTTGGCATCAGTTCATTACAAAAAGCCTTTTCTGCTGGGGATAACATCACCTAGGTCCTTGCTTTGCTTGCTGTGGTCAAAGGTAATGGGGGCATATCATAGAATCATAGAATGNTTGAGTTGCTACGGAACACATCTTTCACTTCCAAGTGTTTAGGTCCCTGATGCAACCTTCCAAGTGTTCCCCCGATGCCGGGAAAAGCCTCAAACATACTTGTAAGGCTTGCAGAATACTTTCTCCCTGCATGGGAGTCCTCTGCTGTCACAGTCTTTCCCTTGGTGGGTTAATAAACCCATCTATCACACTTCCTGATGACAGATGTCTAAATGTCCGCATAATGCCCAGCACAGAGAGCTATGCATTTTGACAGCCAGAATCAGGTTTCAGAGGAGATTGAGACGACTCCAGAAGTGAATGGAATGCACAGATGTTAGCAAGCCTGTCCTCCTGATTAAGTTTGCTGCAATGCAGAAGGTATAAATATGTGCGAATGCTCGGAAGGCCATGGGAAATGAGAGCCTTCATTTTAGCACCCAGCACTTTCGAGTCCCAGGGTAATCCTGATTTTAAGTACACCTTTTATAGACCAATCTGGCTGAATTGTTCTACAAGTTAAATGAAGCAAAGACTTTGTAGAAGTATTCTGGCAAACAATATAATGTATCACTTAAAGAGCTATAACCAAGCAAGTGGAAAATGCAGCTCTTGTTGCAATTTAAGGCAGAGTAACTGTAGTTCATATTTAGCATTTTGCTGTGGAAAATGAAAATAAATATCAGTAAGCAAATAGGCATTGTACCCAAGTGTGCTCTGCTACCCAGAGATCCATGTGTGGTGGTGGGTAACCATCACCCAGGCAGCTGAGAATGGTGCCTGTGGATGTTTTCTCTGTAGCAGCAGGCTGGTACTGAGCCATTACAGCAGATCCACAGGGAAAGGTCTTATTCTTGCACTTCCGTGCTTCAGTTTTCAGGACAAAGTGGTCACACCACTGAGGAGACTCCTCAAGCCCTGAAGTAACACTGAAGCTTGGGAACAACTTGATCTAACAAGAGCAAGGATGCATTTCAGCCTCACAACCTGCCCCATGCCCTGGCTGTGAGACTCCTCAGGTCTGAGGTTTACAGTCTTATGAATTTCAACCTTTCGCATCCCAGGAACTTCAAGCACAGCTTTCCACTGGGCTTCCTGCAAGTAGAAGTGATTTGGGAGTAGTTTCCCATGATGAAATTTGTGCTTAATTGGATCATCAGTCGGAGCAGATGCCAATGAAACACTAGAAGGTTGCAATCCCTCCCTGCCATAATCCCACAACAACATCAAACCAGACCAGAGGAAGTTTTTCTCTAGTAAGGAAATCCCAGCAGAGGAGGAGCAGAGGATAAATCAGGGATAAGGGAATGTCTCTTCAATACTTGTGGTTTCTTTGTTCATCCCAGGGCTGCACCAGCACATCCTGATCGGTCGCTTCCTGGTGTCTCAAGAAATTCACAGGGGGTTGGTTCCAGCTGCTGGGTGTCTCTCAGCAGCCAGCTCTTGGGCAGGGAAAGCTGACACCCCAAAGACATAACGTGCTGAACACCACAGCGTCCCCACGTTGAGCAGTGATACTCCATGACCTGAGGCAACGCTTTGGAAAGTGCTGTTTCTGAGTGACTCTGAGCAGGGGAAGTACTGCATTGATTATTCGTGGATCTATAGTGAATTACATTATTTTATTCAAAATTATACCAGTAAGGCAGAATGTTTATGGGACTGGAAATGTCTTCTGAGTGACTGTTCCGGATGTTGGAAGCACTCACTGCCCTGGGTGTCTCAGGGGCCTCTGCCAGGCTGCTAAATCCCTAATTCATTCAGGACTGGAAAATGTTTTAGTCTTGAATGAAGCATCAGAGGAGACTTTTACACCTGGGTTTTTATAGCCTGATCTCAGCAGAAAAAAAGGAATAACTCTGGATTTTCGTATGAAATGAGCTCAAGAATAGTTCTTCACAAGTTAAGTTGTTTGGAGTTATTCTTTCAAGTGCTCACCTTCTGCCTTAAATGTCTTGGCTGGCCAATGCCATGATCCCATGTTTCTCTGAGCCAGTGAGCAATGTTCCCCTGAAGTCTGCTTCCCTCTCCCTTCCCTTTCTTGTGAGCACTCTGCCTTTCCTTTGCTTTTCACAGAATCACAGAATTGTTTCAGTTGGAAAAAAACCTCAAAGATCACTGAGTGGAACCATCAACCTAACACCACCAAGACTAATAAACCAAGTCCTGAGATGCCATAGAATCATAGAATCATAGAATGGTAAGGTTGGAAGGGACCTCAAGGATCATTTAGTTCCAACTCCCTGCCATAGGCAGGGACACCTCCCACTAGTACAGGTCACCCAAGGCCTCATCCAACCTGGCCTTGAACACCTCCAGGGAGGTAGCATCCACAACCTCCCTGGGCAACCTGTGCCAGTGTCTCACCACCCTGACTGTAAAGAACTTCCTCCTAATATCCAGTCTAAATCTCCCCTCTTGCAGTTTAAACCCATTGCCTCTAGTCCTGTCATTACAACATCTTGTAAATAGTCCCTCTCCAGCCTTCCTGTAGGCCCCCTTTAGATACTGGAAAGCTACTATAAGGTATAAGGTCTCCTCATGTCCACACTTTTTTTGTAACAGCTTCAGGGATGGTGACTGAAGCACCTTTCTGAGCAGTCTGTTCCAATGCCTGACCACTCTTTCAGCCAAGAATTTTTTCCTCATATCCAGACTAAACCTTCTCTGGAACAACTCGAGGCCATTTCCTCTCATCCTATCAGTGGATACTAAGGAGAAGGGACCAACTGCCACCTCATTACAACCTCTCTTCAGGTGCTTGTAGAGAGCAATAAGGTTTCCCCTCAGCCTCTTCTTCTCCAGACTGAACAATCCCAGTCCTCTCAGTTGCTCCATATAGGAGTTTTCCTCCAAAACTTTCTGCCCATGTCTGCAGGCTTCAGGCAGAGCCCAGCATTGTGATGTGATCCAGTCTTCAACAGAGCCCAGGGCCAGCAAGCGTGTGTGTGTGTGTGTGTGTGTGGTGTGACACAGCACAGGGAGCTGCATGGCCATGTCCCACAGCCTTTGGCACAGGTCAAGCAGCCATCCTTCCCACCAAGCAAACAGAAAGATCAATGCCAGCGCGTGGAGGGTTAATAGCTCCAAATCTAAAGTACTCATCTGCAATCTCAATTTGCTCAGAGTCCAGCAGCTGCATTAGTTGAGATAATTCTGTCAGTGAGTGCTGTTTGTACCCAGAACATGCCTGCTAAATTTGTTAAAGAATACCCCAGACTAACGCATCATTACGCTCACAAAGTCATCTATCTTTTACTTCAGATTAATTCTTTTTTTTCCCTCTCTCTTCACCTCCTCCATAAATCCTGGTGCACTTAATTAATTTCAGTTCCAGTGTAAGGTCCATAATACAGAATTGTTCAAGCAAACACAAAATTAATTATTCTATTTACAGCCTTCTCATTGAAAGGAGCATTTCATCTTTCATAATTACATTTTGGAACGTCCAATTATGAATTCAGACTTGGGCTGCTTTGCATACCGTGATTGTACG
The DNA here is from genome assembly GCA_013399055.1 of Ramphastos sulfuratus. Taxonomy (NCBI): domain Eukaryota; kingdom Metazoa; phylum Chordata; class Aves; order Piciformes; family Ramphastidae; genus Ramphastos; species Ramphastos sulfuratus. The sequence goes on from WBNM01020179.1 coordinate 332,609, forward strand.
CAAGTGTCTCCATGCCAATGAGAACCAAGGCTTGGGGCTCACATTTCCTTCCAATTAAACTAAATTCAAGTATGTTTCTAGTCTGAAAGAAAACCCAAACCCTTTTCAAGAGGTGACAGAGGAAGAGGGTGAGAGATAGGGGTTGCCTAAAGAATCAGGTTGAGAAGGAAAAAGCCTGTGCGGATGCTTGTTACTGTTTCTTCTCCGGTGTGAGAGATTTTATAACGCAGAACGAGGCTTGCTGTAGCTGTTTCAGTACCCTACCAGCTGCCACAGGCTTAATTCTACCAACAAAAGACTTTATCTAACTCTTTTTGAGGTAATGGGGAAATTCCTGGCCTCCTATGCCTTTAAAAAGAGCTTCTGAACTCATGCAGAAGTTGCAATATATTATACCCTTGGTTTGTGTTAATTATATCAGTTCGCAGTGCCTTCGCTCACTGTAGCTGTTTTCCTCAGAGCTGATTTGTCAGTGAAATCTGAAACTGCAAAGGTTTTCTTCTTGCTGCAAACCTGGGGCAGATTCAAGGTTTTATCTGGTTTATTTTTGAGAAGCCTGGCCCCTGCTCATGAAGCAGGGATGGAAATCCCAGGGCTCAGCAGCTCCGGCTTCTGCACAACTCCTGTGTAACTGAGGTCTGGGCTGGGTGCTTAGTTCCCCTTGAAGCTGTAATGCTATGGGAAGCAGGAGGGACAGAGGGTGAATCTGTGCTTGCTTCAGGGCCAGGGCTGTCCACCTGCAGGTACAGCAAGGGTGTGCCTCCAATTTGGAAGCTGGGGGACCTGTGTCATGGCCAAACATTTAGGGAAATGTTTAGCTCTGCTGAAAGGTCTTGAATGGGAAATAGCCATGAAGTAAGCCTTGTCAGTGTGCTATGGAGTTGTAGGAAAGTCTTGCTCTGAATCTTTATCCTTCGATAAGAGGCAGCTAAGAAGAGTGACCACAGAGACAAGATCCAGGAGGCCTGCGCTCGAGTTCCAGCCTTGTGCCAGATGCTGTGGGTGACTCTGAGCAGGTAATTTTAGGCCTGACTTGCGCACTGTAGGTAGGAGCTGTGAGCTAGGTGAGGCTGTTGGAGCTACTGGATGGACAAAGGGAGCACAGCTGCCTCCTGTTATCCTTACATAAAGTCTCTCCCATGACAGTCAGCATGGCTGCCTGGAGAGAAGGTTACAGCTCTTTCTTCCCTAACACAGCTGAGCTCCCTGGCTCCTCCAAGGGCACCGAGCGCTTCCTTTTGCATTCAGGAGAGAGGAGGAGCTGAAACTACATCTCACTAAAGAGGTCACACAGGCAATTCAATGCTTTCTAAGCTCTCCTTCTTTGCATACTTGAGCAAAGGTCATGCTCAATCCGACCTTTTGAGATATCTGTTTAAAAAAATTCCTGGCCAGCACAGGTCCAAATGAGCTGTTAGAAGAGCTACAAAGTAGCATTAGAATCCGCCTGTCAAGCCTGATCATACTCTGAAAAGCCAAAATGTGCTCATCTCCTTCAGAAACACAAATAAATTGCTTTAGCCTTATCTCTAGTTTTACAGCGACTGTTATTCTAATAGGATGAAGCGTGGTAATCAACTTTATAGAGCATATTTCCATGGCACACCCGTTATGTCATGCCTTGTTTACACAATTGGAATTAGGGATTAAGAGGTACACATACTGGGCAGGGGGCCAAAAATACTCTTACAGGCCTGATTTACTGCCTGGCCCATGCAGGACTTGGGAAGCATGCAGGCTGTAGTGCGACTGCGGCTGGCTTCGGTGCGCAGGGCTCAGCAAAGCACAGCATTGCATCACGAGGCCCAAAAAAACCCCTGAGTGCCTGGCAGGTGGGTGTTGTGTGTCACCACACCAGCTCTGGGATGGATGGGACAACTGCTGCTGCTCTGCTGACCTCTGTCCCTCTCCAAACACATCTTCAGTGGCTGCTTTGATGGCTGGCAGTTAAAAGACCCAGGCGCGGTGCCTGGTTGGACTTGGTAATCTTGAAGGTCTTTCCCAACCAAAATGATTATATGACACTGGGAGGGAAATGTGCTAATGGTAATAATAGAGTTTAATCTGCTGGGGTGTGCAGGGAAGGGGCTGGGGAACATGCACCCACAAGGAGCTCCTGGTTGTGTACCAGCAGCAGCATAAACACAACACGTATAAAGAGGATGCAGGACAGCAAAGCAGGGCTTCCACTGAATGTTCATCATCTTTGTTATCAAGAGTGATATTTTTTGCCTAGGAATTTTAAACAACTGTGTGGGTCTAGGCACAGACAGAGATTTTAACCTTAAATATGATGGCTCCTTTATAGCTGGAGAGAAGGAGGAGTTGCCCCTGCTTACTGCAGAGGGAGTTGGACTGGATGACCTTTGGAGTTGCCTCTCAACCCAGACCATCCTATGATTCTAAGATTCTATGATAATGCTCTTCACACTCCCATCAGAGAGGATCCATCCCTGCCTTGCTGAGCATGAAATAGAACTGATTCTCTTTCAGTCTTACACATACAAACCCAGAGTTTTCCTGGGGTCCTACAGGGTGGGATAAGAGAAGCAAACTGGGGGCTCTGAGGCCAGGTATATCAGCTGGGAAAAGTGTTTCAGATTCAGAGACCATGGGACAAGAAGAGACAGGGAGACTGGTGTGGACATTCCCCCACCGCTGACCCCACAGGAGGATGCAGAGGAAGCAGAAGGGTACCCATAGCTCTGCTGAAGAGTCAGCCTGCCCCAGACACCTTCTCTGGTGACTGATGATGGGGAGAGATGTTGATTTACCCTGGGGACACACACATATGCACAGGGCTCAGGTTCCAGTGGTTAAAATCCACTAGCTAACCTCAGCCTGAACTCAAGCATTTCACCACTCAAGTTTGGAACAGCAAAGAGATTTTTTTTTTTTTCCCCTCCACAGATGCTGTTGCTAATTTGTTAGCAGTATACAAGTGTTACACTTGCTGGGGGAAACCAGTTTGTGCAGTTTTTAGCTCTTTCAGTGGTGCAGTCTGCCTTATCTCTTGTGAGAGTGAAAAGACATAAATAATCTGTTTTAAAAGCTTTTGAAAGAACAGGGGATTTATAGGCCTTATTGCTAGAAGAGGATTATAACAACCCTCAGGTCCATCCCCTGCCTTACTATAAGCAATTCCTGAATCAAAGCCCAGGTCGTGCACTTGAGCTGGAAAGTAGTTTATTTTATGTTATATTATATTTTTTAATTTATTTTGTTTATTTATTTATTTTTAAACACATCCAATCTTGGCAACACTGCTTCCTTCAACGACAAAATGTTTTTTTTCTTACTGTCCTTAGCTGGGCAGGAGTTAATTGCTCCCTTTTGTGAGCTGTAAATGGGCTTGTGCAGTTCCACCTGGCATCTCTGCTTTTGTTTGTTAATTAGGTATTAATTGCAGGGGCTGCTGGGGATTTGTAGGTGAAAAGAGCATGTGTAGACTGGTTCTGCTTGCAAAGGGACTGAAATGAATTTAGTGACAATGGACCTCGCAGCATCCTTAATATGTGTTGTTAATATGATGCTCAGCCAGCCAAGAGAGAGGTGAGGAAAAGTTTTTGGTTACTGATTCTCTGGATGTTGCAGCTCAGGTTGTGTGCTGCTGGTTAATGAAGTGCAATGTTAAGGAAAGGAGACAGGCAGAGGGCTGGGTTGTTTTTTTTTAAATAGCAAAGATGTTATAAAGGGAAATTGTGGGAAATGGATTAATAATGAACCTGCTCCTGATTTAGTTAGTTGAACTGTGAAGCCAGGGAAAAACCATGTGAAAATGACCCTTGGGGAAGCTGCCATTGTGGGTTGAGAAGAATTACAGAAGAATTGTAATAAATTATCAGAGTTTTTATATCTTTTGAAATAAATACTACAGAATGAAGTTGTTCACAGGAAAGAGAAGACAGGAACTCGAGAAAGAATACTGAGAAGGACAAGAAAAGTTCAGACATCTAAGGAATTCCGTTAAGGTGCTTTCCCAGAAACTTGTATGAAATCAAAATGTTGAGGTTCATTATTGATACAAGAATGTATTAGAAAGTTGAAAAGACAAAGCTACAGGTTGGCAAAGGGACATGACTGAGCTAATTGTTTGGCCTGCAGGCTACAAGGCAAAGGCTCTTAACTTTGAAACTCCTTGGAGCAAATGGGAAGTTAAAATACTCACCTTCCAGGAGCAAGGCTTATCGTGAGCCACAAGGTGTCAGCTCTGGCAGGAAAGGATAGTGTGGGTCTGCAGACTCTTGATCTGCCTTTCTCCCTGATAGATGGATTTGCCAAGACTATCTGCTGTGGCCACTCTGAGAAAGCCTAAAAATTCTATTTCCAGAACAATGAAGAGAGCAAAAGAATGTGAAAAATGAGGTGGGGAATACATTTTCAGTGGAAAGCTGAACAATTTCCTTTTTAATAGACTGGTTTACTACCTATGTGCTTTTGTTGTGCTGCCAATAATGTCTCAGAATCCAACAACCTTGCATGGACTTCTAAAATTATTTGTCAGCTAAATGAATACCAATTTCTCCTGATGATCCAGTTCATGCAGACCCATGCCTTACTTCTCCAGCAATCTTGGTAAACCATTTTTTCTCCCTGCAAACTCAGGTTCTTACCTCTCATGCTTGCCTTTCTCTCGATGCTCTCCCTTGGGTTCACTTGTGCTCTCCTATCAGCCTCCTCCATCAGGACAATCTGCTTTTCCTACCCTCAGCACCCCTATTTACCCTGCTCTCCAAGGTTATCAGGGGAATATGCAGTATCTGTCATCTACACAAACATCACAAAGTCATCAGGACAAAATAACAAGATGGTTTATCGTTAAAAAGAAAAGGATTTGGTAACATGTGCAGGAGTTGTGGATTTTCCACCCTTTACCAAATACCTCAAAGCAGAAATTATGGGAAATAGGTGTGTGAGTCTGTGATTATAGAATCATAGAATGGTTTAGGTTGGAAGGGACCTCAAAGATCATCTAGATCCAGTCCCCTGCCATAGGCAGGGACACCTCCCACTAGGACAGGTTGTGATGTGGGGAGCAAACCCAAGAATTGCAGACCTTCAGATGTTCACTGGTATAAATTAATCCTATAAAATTATCAGATTTTTTGGATAGGATATTAGGAAATATTTCTTTACTGAAAGAGTGGTAAGGCATTGGAACAGGATGCTCAGGGAAGTGGTCCAACCATGTTCAAAAAGCATGCAGACAGGGCACTTTGGGACATGGTTTAGTGGCCATGGTGGTGTTTGATGGTTGGACCCCATGGTCTTAGAGATCTTTTTCAAATGAAATAGTTCTACAATTCTATACCAACTTTTTTGTGGTTTCCTCTGTCTCACATCATGTGGGCCTGGGAGAACATGACAGTTCTGCTCATCATCATCACACCTAGACAAAGCCTTCCCATCCCTCTCTCTCTTTTTCATCTACATCCTCAACAGGAGGTTTTACTGCCTTAGGGATTGGCTTGTCCTGTTCCCTCCACATGTCCTGCAGATCCATTTGTTTGATTACATGCACTAAGAGATGTTCCAATGTTTGTGTGAACAGTGCTATAGTCCCTGGAATGTGTCAGCCAGTCGCAGGTTTAGAAATGTAGATCCTTTAGCACAAAAATATGTTTATCCTTCTAGAGCAGCACATCAACCTGATGGTGTTAAATGCCAATAGTGAGTCTAAGAGAATATGCTTCCTTACCTCCTGTCACCATATGGGAGACAGCACCAAGGAGTGATTTAACCATCATCTGAGGATGTGAAGAGTGTCCAGAGTGGTGTATTTGCCATGGTGATAGCACTGAGGACTTCCAGGAGAGGCTGGATCTAAGCAAGCAAGTATTCACAGGCTTCTTTTCAAATTCCTTCACACTAAGAGGTGTTTTGAGCTGCTAACAGAGGGTTATGGCACTGACCAGTGGGTTCTCATTTGTGCACTTGGCTTTCCTGGGTAGTTTAATTCTCTGTAGGTGACTGTTGTGTCTTGGCAGTGAAGGGTGCTGGATTGAACTGTGACATTTCTGTTGGGTTAAATCCACAGATTATGATGATTATTTTCAGCAGTTTTATGACACTGGTGATAAACCACAGACATTCTTCTTATAAACAACAAGAAACTTTGAACCTTTTAAGTGCTCACTGTACTGTGGAGAACTTGTTTGGCTGTATAAAGCTCAGTGAGAAAGCAAAGTACAAAGTGCTGCTGGCCTTGCATTATCCACAGGTCTATACATGTGGCCTCAGTGCAATGTTCCTGGTTTACCAGTGAGCAATCCCAGGTATCAGGAAGGTAGAGACACCTTCATCTTTGATCACAGGTGGAATTCCTGTTAACCCCTAAAAGAAGAGGTCCTCTGGGTGTTTAACAATTGTTTCTTGCTGAAAGAGAAATCCTCCACCTCTACTCTGCCCTAGCGAGGCTGCATCTGGAGTACTGAGTCCAGTTCTGGGTTCCCCAGTCCAAGAGAGACAGGGAACTACTGGAGAGAGCCCAGTAGAGGCTGCAAAGATGCTGAGGGGCCTGGAGCATCTTTGTGAGGAGGAAAGGCTGAGAGCCCTGGGGCTGTTCAGCCTGAAGAGTAGCCTGAGAAGTGATCTTCTCAATGCTTACAAATAGCTAAAGGGTGGGAGACAAGAGGATGGGGCAAGATCCTATTCAGTGGTGGCCAGTGACTGGTCAAGGGGCAGTAGACACAAAATGGAGCCCAGGAGATTCTGTCTGAACATGAGGAAAGACTTTTTTCCTGCAAGAGTGCAGAGGTACTGTAGCAGGCTGCCCAGCGAGCTTGTGGAGTCTCCTGCTCTGGAGAAACACTAAACCCACCTGGACATAGTGATCCCAGGCAACCTGCTGTGGGTGACCCTGCTTTAGGAGTGAGGTTGGACTGGACGAACCCCAGAGGTCCTTTCTGAACCTCACCGTTCTGTGAGTGTGGTACTGCTCCTCTTGACTCGCTTCTCCTTCCATACCTTTTCCTGCAAGGCTGGAAGATCTTCCCTGCATGATGTCCATCCTGTCCTTAGTCTTTTGGGCAGGCGTTTGGAGATCTGTAGGAGCTCTGAGAATATTCCCCCACCTGGAGTACTGCATCCAGTTCTGGAGCCACTATTACAAGAGGAATGTGGNAGCCTTTTGGTGGGGATGAGGTGACAAAGCATCTCTCAAGAAAAAGGTGCAAAAGAAGGCCATGATTAGATTCACAGTTCTAGCAAGAAGGAAACACTTGCTCTCTGCTCTTCCTTCCTCTCAATATGTTTATGAATATATCTTCTCTCAAAGTGTTTATACAAATAAATAGAAAGGATCTTGCAGTGGCTTCAGGCCAGCTTGTTTTTGAACTGCTCTGAAGCTCACAGCATCAGTCCAACACCCTAAAATGGAGAAGACACACCAAGGGCTGACAGGAACACATTCTGTTTGTGTGACTTGAGTATCATCACACTGCCTAAGTTGGGGCATTGCTGAAAGACCATAGCTGTGAGAGAGCTCCTGAGTGTGGTAGGTTGTGAGGACAGGAGTAGCACAAGAAGTAGTGCTGAAGTTATCTGGACAGTAGCAGACATGGTTGCTGTCTAGTGTCTGCCTGCTGCAAACACTCTGGAGTTAATTCAGAGTAACTCAGGGTCACAGTGGGTTGTGAACTGCAATGACAGTGTCTAAAGGAGCTTACTGCAGAAATACAGGAAGGTCTCAAATTCCTATAAATGTGACCACAGCTGTTTTCCAAGGAAAATAATTGAGACAAAAGGGATATTTCACAGAATCATAGAAACACCCAGGTTGGCAAAGCCCCTCAGGATCACCAATTCCAGCCTATAACCCTACTCTACAAGATTCACCTCAAACCATAGCCCTAAGCACCACATCCAAACAATCCACATCCAGGGTTGGTGGCTCTACCACCTCCCTGGGCAGCTCATTCCAGTCCCTGACCGCTCTCTCCTTGAAAAACCTTTTCCTAATGTCCAATCCAAACCTCTCCAGCCTCAGCTTGAGGCCATTCCCCCTTGTTCTGTCTCCAACTACCTGTGAGAAGAGCCCAGCAGCAGTCTCTCCACAATGTCCCTTCAGGTAGCTGTGGAGAGCAATGAGGTCTCCCCTCAGCCTTCTCTTCTTCAAGCTAACCACCCCCAGCTCCCTTAGTCATTCCTTATCAGATTTATTCTCCAGGCCCTTCCCCAGCTTCATTGCCCTCCTCTGGACCTGCTCCAGCACCTCCACATCTCTCTTGTATTGTGGTGCCCAAAACTGAACACAATACTTGAGGCGTGACCTCACCAAAGCAGAGTCCAAGGGGATAATCACCTCCCTGCAAGATATAAATGAAACATTCATTCCAAAAGATTTATTTTCCTCTGGAAAAGAGAAAGGACACTTATCCACACATCCACAAGAATGTCTTTGAGAGAAAGAGGTGTTTCACCACACCAAAAGCCAAAGAAAAGAAGACCTCCATGAAACATCACTGTGTTTTATCCATCTCTTCTCTCTGGCCCTATCCAAGTACAGCATGGAAGTAATTTGGTTTGGGCTTGGGGGGCTTGCTTGAAAACCAATGCACTCCTTCTCCAGAGCTTACTTACAGGTTTGGTCCCTCAAACCAGATGAATCCAGTGGTTAGTCAATGCCTTGCCTGAAAGGCCTGGCTTAAATTCCTGTGTATGTAGTTTTTTATGCTCAGGTACTGTTTTCAGTGTGTTTCTGTTTGTGTTAGCCACAAATTGATTTTTTTACTATGCTAGCATTATAAGAGACCCAAAGCTCTCTTTTGCTGCCAAACCCTGATGGTTACTAAATGTCTCTAATATTCTCTCCTTTTATTGCCAGATATGCTTTTAGAATCAGCTAGTGATGTGAGAAGTAATTCTTTTATGGTCTTACTCTACACCAGTGCTTCAAGAAGTGGGAGGAGGAGGAGGAGGTGGTAAGGTTTTTATCTCCCTGAAGAGAGAAAACCACTCATTTTCTAAAGAAAAACTCTCTTGTCTTAGCCAAGTGTAGGTTCAGGCTTTTGGGATGTCAGAGAGCACTTGGGTATCTTGAAGGTCTACATCTGTTCTCAGTACATTTGATGGAAATAAATAAGGTTTCTTTTTCTGATTTTTGAATGATACTTTCAGTTCCAATCAAGCTGATGGGGAAGCCCTTCCCAACAGTAGCAAGGAACTTGTTGTCTAAGAGGCACACATCTTGGCCTTCTATGCAGGACCCAGGAGTGTGATTCTTCTGTCTGCGTGTTAATAGCAACATTCCAAGGTGGACAATTACAAAGTCCATTTACTGTCAGTGAAGGTCTTGGCAATACCATGAAGGACATGGAAATGTTGGAGTGGGTCCAGAGGAGGCCACAAAGATGATCAGAGGGCTGGAGCAGCTCTGCTATGAGGACAGGCTGAGAGAGTTGGAGCTCTGCAACCTGGAGAAGAGAAGGCTTCCAGGAGACCTTAGAGTAGCCTTCCAGTATCTGAAGGGGGCTACAGGAAGGCTGGGGAGGGACTATTGACAAGGTCTTGCAATGACAGGATGAGGGGCAATGGGTTTGAACTGGCAGAGGGGAGATTGAAACTGGATGTTAGGAGGAAGTTGTTTGCAGTGAGGGTGGTGAGACACTGGCACAGGTTGCCCAGGGAGGTTGTGGCTGC
>WBNM01020179.1:342485-402552 GCA_013399055.1 Ramphastos sulfuratus
GCACTAAGTGCCCCATCCAGGCTTTTCTTGAACACCTTTGGGGACAGTGACTCCACCACCTCCCTGGGCAGCCCATTTCAATGCCAATCACTCTCTCTGTCAAGAACTTCCTCCTAATATCCAGCCTAGACCTCCCCTGGCACAGCTTGAGATTGTGTCCCCTTGTTCTGTTGCTGGTTACCTGGGAGAAGAGCCCAACCCCACCTGGCTACAACCTCCCTTCAGGTAGTTGTAGACAGCAATGAGGTCACTCCTGAGCCTCCTCTTCTCCAGACTAAACAACCTCAGCTCCCTCGGCCTTCAGAAGAAAACAAGTCAGAAGTGCAGACACAGTGATCACATCTTCCATTGTGTATTTTCCTCCCATCTTTTTCAGAGGGCTTGAATTTGCTCAGCTGTGCAACAGCCGGAGCAAGAAGTGCCAAGGAGAGTGAATGGGACTAGGAGTGCAGCAAGGTGTGTTCATAATCCCTGGCACCAGATGCATTTTAGGGAGCAGGCTGAGGAAATGTGGCTTGATTTAGGCAGTCAAGAGCAATGCAGCTTAGCTTTGCAAGGCAGCTAACGGGATGCATTTCCCAGCATTGCATTATGCAAGCTACTGAGATGGAGGTGGGAGGGGGCAGACTGACTGCAAGTCATTTCGTATCTGCATGAAAATGGAGTTCAAAACATTCCCTCTAGAGCGGTATCCAATACCAAAATTGGATTTGGGAACTCAGAGTACATGAATATCTGTGCTGTCAATAAGAGTTATCTGTACACAGAACCCTTTCCTTGTCTGCTTTCTCTACCATGCTTCCTTCTTAATTCATTTTCAGTCTTTAATGTACTGTTGTGTTGCATCCTCTCCCATTAGGCCCTGTAATGTGCTCCAATTGCCTTCAGCTTGACTGCACTTAATAGCCAGCGTAAATAGAACTTAGTGTAGCATGCACTAACATCTCTATCCATTGTCCGGAGATTAAATACATGCCACAAATGGTTTACGCATCATCAGCCTCGAGCCCTCGTTTCATAGCTCCCAACCAAAAGAGGATATTAAATTAATTTGCAGGTTGCTTTAGCAAAACCTAACAAAAAGAAAGGAGGGGGAAAAAAAAAATAAATCCTGAGGGTCATTATGCATATAATATCCATCAATCAAAAAAGAGGAGTGGAAAATGATAATAGCAGGTCATTATAAGAGGACAGGTGCACACATATTTAGCTCTATCTCTGGTTCAGGTCAAAGCTTAATGGTGTTAACTGGAGAGGAATGCAGGCTATGTGAACAGAGTGTATGTGTGAGGAAGAGGCAAAAGGGCAGCGCTGTGTCGGGACAGCACAGTCTCTTCCGCAGCTTCATGGTTAACCCTTTACTCTGCCTGGGCATGTGTTGTTGAATTAACAGTGAGCTTATCAAAGAGGAAGAAAATGAGAAAAGAGGAGATCTCCTGCAGCAGATTGTGCCATTCAAAGTACACAAGGAAAGAGGACGGGTTCAGGGCAGTACAAAATAAAATTGCCCAGTGCCAGGGTTCAGATGAGCAGCACATACTAGTTACCAAGAGCATGGGTTCCCTCAGGCAGAAGGAAATGTTCTTCATTGAAAGGGAGAAAAGAGACCTATGTTCAGCACAGGACATTGGCTAGCACAGAGATAAGCAATTGTCTTCATGAGGGCCAGGACTGAGGTTACTGGAAAAACAATGAGAAGAGCCCATCTCCTCTAGTAGAACAAGAATTATGGATAAAGTAATGAGATATATTTGCCTCACGAGTGAATAGAGTGAATAGAGGCTGACTAGGATGGAAGTCATGTCTGCATTCTTACCTTTATGAAAGGAAGATAGTACAGGAATGTAGGATGCATGATCAAACTCACAAGTGACATTCTTACTTGTCAAGCCTTTTAGCTTGATGAGTGGGACAAGTACTGACAAGGACATTGCTGCAGTCATACTTATGGGTCCCACACAACAACTAGAAAGACAGGCACTTTTGGTGTCAAAAGTATGAAGCTGAAATTTGGGCTCTGGCAAGAAATGCTGCTCAGGTATGGAATAATTTCTCTGAGCCTCAAGTTGAATAGCAGTCTGCAGAGAGGAAGGAAAATATCAGTGATCATCACACTGCTTTAGATGCCAGCATCAGGTTTTGCAAGATCTTGGGGGTGAATACAAAATCACTGCACGGCTTCTAGAGTGACGTGGCTCAGTGCCACATGCCCTTGCTTTCTGGTGAAGTGTAGTATTCAGGTGTTGCATTCTGCAGTCTTCATCAAGAAATGACCCAAATCCTTCCCCAAGCCAACAGTTACACACTTTGATTGACATGTATTATTTTTCTGAATCTCAAGTAAGTAACATCAATACACTGAGAAATGATACACTGGGAACTGGAATCATTAAGTAAGGAAATATCCTTTACTGCAAGATTTTTAAATGCCCGAGCACTGCTGTCATAGAAATCACAAGCATATAGTCTGCCAGTGAAATTTAAAATGCTGTTTCTCCATGCCAATTTTCACAGGCTGGAGCCATGCACCATGAAGGGAAGCAAGGCAAGGCAAGAGTTGGGTCACACGGACAGTTAGCAAGGCTTCAGCAGAAGCTGTAAGAAACAAATTTGCTGGGTAAGATGTAATAAATGTAATAAGATGTAAATAAGGAGCCTGTGTCTAAGGGCACAAGATTGACTTCAGTACACTTGGAGGAAAAATACCCTAAAAGGTTAATTGAATTAATCATTTTAGGAGCAGGAGGTTCTCTTCTGTGAGTTGTTTGTTCTTGCTGGAGTGACCTACAGCAATGCAGAGGTGTCATTGCCCTGAAGTCTTGGTGAATGCTGGTTGCCCTATGATCTGGTCTGAAACTTGCTTTCAGCTGCAGTGGGCTGTATTCTCTCATGCTTCCCTCCTTTTCCCATTGTTTTCCCCTCTTGCTAGCGAATAGCAAAAGCTACTTGTCATGAGAGTGTGTGGCTGAGGAAAGGCCTAGATTTCATAGAATCATAGAATCACAGAATAGTAAGGTTGGAAGGGACCTAAAGGATCATCTAGTGCCAAACCCCTGCCATAGGCAGGGACACCTCCCACTAGTACAGATCACTCAAGGCCTTGTCCAACCTGGCCTTGAACACCCCCAGAGAGGAAGCAGCCACAACCTCCCTGGGCAACCTGTGCCAGTGCCTCACCACCCTCACTGGAAAGAACTTCATTCTGACCTTCTTTGCAGACTTTCAAGCTACACCTGGGCATTGCAATCCTGTGCCATGTACTCTGGGGTGAACCTGCATTAGCAGGTGAGTTGGACTGGATGATCTCCAGAGGTCCCTTCCAACCCCAGATATTCTGACTCTGTGATTCTAACCTGCTACAGAGCAATTTTAACCACCTTCTGCTCTGAATTTCACTCTGAGCAGATGCTCAATCCACATGTTCATGAGGCTGCTATGGGGGAGCCAAAGCCAGGAAGGCAAGAGGAAGGAGCCTGATGGAGCTGGGCTGCATTGTGTGCTCCAGAACAATAGATGATCACTCTTAATTATGGCGGCCTGAATGAACATTACTCTGCCGTTCCCTTTCCTCGTGGTATCTGATCAATACAGCCTTAATTGCTGAAGAAAGGGAGTCTTGTACACAATCACAGCACAATAGTTTAATCATTTGGACGCTTAAAGTTAATTTCAGGCAGTTCATTTCTCATTGAGGCTCTCACTCCACCAGAGATGGCTCCTCTTCTTCCACACACAGGTGCACATGTGCTTGCAGCTAAAGGTGGGTTATTAATAGCTTTTAGCAAGATTACTTGAGCTAATTGGAAATGTGGGAAATATTATCATGCATAAGCTTAGAATAGAGTTTACGCTGAAAGCCTTTATTGAGTCCTTTCTTGAGGAAAAGAACAGAAAGATCTTCTCTGCTGAGCTATCTTCTCTGTTGCCTTTGTGCTGACCTCCCCAGACACTCTGGAGATCTTCACGGTTAGAGAGATGTAGTGAGACTGGAAACCTCACAAACTGCTGGAGTAAGAACTCACCTGTCCTTTCAGCAGCACAAAGTCCTCTCCAGCATTTGGGCTCTTCAGGCTAATGTGTAGTGGGTCTGTAGGATCCTGTTTGTGGTTGGCTGAGTGTGTCTGCTTGAGAAGGTGGCATTGGGATCCAAAATGATCTTCAGCTACAAACAAGGGCACATCTGGCCCACCATCTGCAGGATTTCTGCTGTGTCAGATATGTAGATTCTGCTTGGATCACATTTTCTAGATAAGGGTCTGCTGCAACACTTAATCCAGTTTTGAATATAATCCAGTAAGTTGAGCTGGAAATCTCAAGGCTGGGAGCTGGGAAATACTGGCTGTGGGTGGGAAACTTGAGCGTGCCTTCCTACTACAGAAACATGAGCATCACCAGAGCAAAACTACAGACTTCAGAAGCCACTTGTGATGCTGGCTGCAATTTCTGAACACCACCACGACACCTCCAGATTAGTCTCTCTACTTTTCTTCTCTTCCTCTTCCCAGCCAGAAATTAAAGCACCAAAATTGGCTACTGTTTCCATAAAGCCTTTGAACACTGCTAACTTGTACTGTCTGAGAAAACCTAGACCAAGAAAACTGTGGGTAGAAATGAGCCCCGACAGAGATATCTGCTCTACAGGAGACCTCTCGAGCCAACTTTCATCTTGGTTTATAATAAATCTGTTAGAATGGGGAGTTTCCCCTTGCTGTGGGACCTCTGAGATTCTCACTCCTACCTGGATACTGAGCACTGGGAAACCTGGTCTCACAGCATCCAGGACACCAGGAAATGGGAGAAAATGTGATTGCTCTGCTTGTAGAATATGGCAGCATGGGACCGACTGCCACACAAGGGAGAGGACTGCAGAGAGATGATCAGACCTATTCAAAGCTGCAGAAAGTCCTCTGTGGGGCAACAAAAATATTCTGTGAAACATATCCCTGATGATGAGATGCAATGGGAAGCAAAGTTGATGAAAATTTCTCACACAGCCATTTTAGTCACAGAATTGTCAGGGTTGGAAGAGGGCTCAAGGATCATATAGTTTCAACCCCCCTGCCACGGGCAGGGGCACGTTCCACAAGCTCAGGTTCCCCAGAGCCACATCCAGCCTGGCCTTGAAAACATCCAGAGGTGAGGCTTCCACCACCTCCCTGGGCAACCTGTTCCAGTGTCTCACCACCCTTAGGGTCAAGAACTTCTTCCTAAGGTCTAATCTACATCTATCCTCTAGCTTGGATTCATTCCTCCTGGTCCTATCACTACTCAACACCCTAAAAGGCCCTCACCAGCTTTATTGTAGGCCTCCTTCAGATATTGAAAGACCACAATAAGGTCTCCTTGGAGCCTTCTCTTCTGCAAACTGAACAACCCCAACTGTCTCAGTCTGTCCTCATAGGAGAGGTGCTCCAGCTCTAACTTTGCTCATTGTTGGACCGTTGCCTACTAGGACAAAGCTTGGAGGCAGCCAGGAGTTTGTGCTGAGTATTAGATGCCCAGATAAGGATGACGTTCACAGGACACAGTGACATTGCTCCCAGAAGATGATTTTCAGGATGACAAGGGTACCCTATGTGGAGTTTGTTTTGTTATTATTTTATGGCTATTGCACATCTGAAATGCCACACTCAATTGCAGCTCTCTCTCTACATCCTGGAGATGATTTTCTATGAAGAATAGCAGGCAGTGTTAGAAATTTGATAAGAGTGTCTTTTCTCCTTTGATGAGCTCCTGGCCAAAATCTGGGGCAGAAGATGAAGAATTCAGCAGGAAGGATACAGACCAAGAGAAAGGACCTGACAGAAGCACAGTCACTCCCTTTGTTGCAATGCTTTAGGCTAACCATTATTCACAGCCCTTTCCTCATATTGCATCTTTCATGATTTGCTTAAGCGATTTTAAATTGCTTTTGTGATTTCATTTAGCAGAGACCACAATAAAAGTGACCCTTGAGTCTATGAAATGAAACAGCCTAAACAAAGGGATTGAAGGCCTCAGCAGTGTGTAGGGTGATGGTTCCTGTGCTGCATGCAGCACATTTGCATGGGACAAAAGGAGCATAAAGGGCTCCCCATAAATTGGTGAAGCGAGGAAGGTTGCTACCAGTGGCTGCCCAGAAC
Organism: Ramphastos sulfuratus; assembly: GCA_013399055.1. NCBI lineage: Eukaryota > Metazoa > Chordata > Aves > Piciformes > Ramphastidae > Ramphastos > Ramphastos sulfuratus. The sequence goes on from WBNM01020179.1 coordinate 348,608, forward strand.
AGCCAGTATGAAATTCATGTTAGCCAACTCTCTGCCTGTGTAAATGAAGGGAAGAGCTTTTGCAGAGAGCCCATTGCATGCTTACCAACCAGGGAGGTGTGGGGAAGTTTTGTTAAAAATAAAGGTTTGAGGTTTATTCAATGCTTTTCTCAGTGAGGGAGGCAGCAAGCATATTACACTGGGGCTCTAAGTCCATTTACTGGGGATTTGTTTCAGCAAAGCTCTTAAATGGAAGCCTCATTCTAGCCAAATACAAAATTCAATGTTCTTATGATCAGGAGTAAAGCTGCATCTCCTCTTCCAGACTCTGAAACATAGCTCTTGTACCTCCTCCTGCTCGAAGATGATTCAGAGAGGCAGAGTGATAGGAGTCAGATAGTTGATGTGACATCTAGTCAGTAGAAATCTTTGGGAATTAGGGGTGAGTGTGTGTGTGCGTGTGTGTGTGTGAAATGTGTTGCTGCAACTAAGCTTCCACTTGGACTCTGCAAAAGCTTTAGAGAAACATTCATTAGGGGTCATTTTCCAGGCTATGTCTTATTTGTATCTAGTGCCCAGATACTTAGGAAGATGATTGCATCCTCCTTACCCTGATAGCGTGGCCAACAGGGCAAGGGAGGTAATTCTGCCCCTTTACTCTGCTCTTGTCAGACCCCATCTAGAATACTGTGTGCAGTTCTGGAGCCCCCAGCACAGGAAGGATATGGAAGTGTTGGAGTGGGTCCGTAGAAGGCCACAAAGATGCTCAGAGGGCTGCAGCAGCTCTCCTATGAGGACAGGCTGAGAGAGTTGGGGCTCTGCAGCCTGGAGAAGAGGGCCTGCAGAAAGGCAGGGGAGGGACTATTTACGAGGTCTTGCAATGACAGGACAAGGGGCAATGGGTTTAAACTGGCAGAGGGGAGATTGAAACTGGATGTTAGGAGGAAGTTGTTTGCAGTGAGGGTGGTGAGACACTGGCACAGATTGCCCAGGCAGGTTGTTGCTGCTCCCTCCCTGGAGGTGTTCAAGGCCAGGTTGGATGAGGCCTTGAGTGAACCTGTTCTAGTGGGAGGTGTCCCTGCCTATGGCAGGGGGTTGGAGCTAGATGATCCTTGAGGTCCCTTCCAACCTTACCATTCTATGATTCTACGATTCCCTGCCTGTGCCTCCCCAAACCTGTTAACTTGCTTCAGTGATGACTTTAGATAACATTGAGATTTTTTTCTGACTGCACAGAAATACAGCCAAGCCTCTCCAGAGCTGAATAAGGCACAAATGAAACAAGGCCTCAGCAAAGTTGGTGCATTTTTATGCAGCTGCTCTGCTGGGCTGCTTTCAGCTGTGCCAGAGAGTAAATTAGCTCTTGGTAACTCTATAATGGAGGAATCCCAAGTCTGACCTCTACTTTCTTCCCAGTGGTTCCAGACCGGCCCCTGGAAACTGACTTGCACCATCTTGAGCAGAGCATACAGAGGAAATGATAAAAAAGACCTATTTTCATGCTATTTGGCTGCTCTTTTCTGTTGATGACAAGTAGCCTGGTGAGGTTAGACAGCTCCCAGGGGTCTGCAGGGCAGGATTTGGAGCGTTTTATCGGTGACACCTCATTTAAGGTATTACTTCAGCTGCCCTCTGCTTTGCAGGGAAGCAGTGTCTGGAAAGCCCCAGGGAAGAGGCTGTCTGCAATCTTCCCTGCTTGGCCCCTGCAGAAAACACTGTAGCTGAATTTTATTCCAGCCGTGTGGCACCTTTTGCCTGTGTTTAAGCAGGAGGGAGTGGTTGTGCTGTCACACTTTGTGCTGGCTTGCTCTTGCTGTGAGCTTTCCAGGGCAGTTCAGGAGCATCTTTATATACAGAACAACCCCCACCTTCTTCTCTGCTCCCTCACATAAAACAGTAAAAAAAACCCCAAGGACCCCAGAACAACTTTTTAGAGGGAAGGAAGGAGAAGGCAATGGGAAGCTGAGGCAGTGGGAGAAATCTGATTTTGAGATTTTTGTCGCTGTGGTGGCAGAATTTCCTGCTATGCAGCTGTGTAATGAGTTCACATCTGTTAATGCCACATGTTGCTCTGCCTTGCACAGATGCAAAGTCTCAATTTTTCTAATTAGCAACAACATGAAGTATATCTTAATTTTCTGTCCCCCTTCCCTCTAATAAACGTGATATTAACAAGGTTACATGCCTGCTTTCACGGGCTTTAATTGAATGAGAAACAAGATTGGGTTAGATCACACTGTTCTTTTTAGGTGGGCTTTGCCCAGATGCAGAGACATTGATTCATTACAATAAGCAGAAAGCAGAGGACAAGAGGTGAGGGTACACCTCCCCCTTTTGCAGCAGCCATAGCAATCATAACCACTGTCATCTGTCTATGTGATCCTTCAAGTGTCTCTAGACCAGACTGCACATATATGTGTGTGTTTACCTGTATTTTTTCTGCAGTAAATGTCTGCAGGGAGGCCTGTAACACTGGCTGTATTTCTGGTATAAAGGGTTGGGGAACATAGCCCAGGTCCAAATGAGCCAGCAGCAGGAGATTTTAAAAATACCAAAGCCATGAGCAGAAAACCAACTGAATCATGACAGAATAAAAAGGGATGGAAAATTTAAAAAGCTGCTTCCCAAAGGTGTTGCCAAGTCCTGGAATAGGCTGCCCAGGGAGCTGTTGGAGGCTCCACTCCTGGAGGGATTAAAAGATGAGTAGATGTGATGCTGAGGGACATGATTCAGTGGTGGACTTGACAGTGCTGACAGTTGAACTTGATGTTCTTAAAGGTCTCTTCCAACTAAACCAATTCATGCCATGCATGGGTCTTCAGTGGCATCCTTACTTGAGACCAAGCAACTTTACCCACTTCTGGCTGTGAAAATGCATTGTTGGAGCTACCAAGGAGCCTGTGAGTACAGGCTGAAGAGCTTTGCCCAGGTGTCCCTACCGTAATAACCAAGAGGGACAGAAACCAGCGCAGGAGAAGTGTGGTGCTGAGCTCCCAGGACCCAGCCCTCCCTGGCCAGCCGACATTTGTATTCTACCTGACTCTGCTGGGAGAAGTCCACAGGGACCCCACCAGCAATTACTTTTGTGATTTAATTGGCATTATCATTTTACTGGCTTGACAAAGATAAATCGCCCTATTGGGTAAGGCTGTTACAGTGACAGTGAAAGCAGGAGGAAGGACTTTCTCTTTCCCTCGGAAACAGGAGATGACTACCAGTGTATCTTAATAATTAGTGCTGTTATAATTAATCGGACTATTTGAGAGCCAATCTAACAAACAAATGGAGGCCTTGATTGTTTGGTAATTGACAATTTGTTTCCAATATGGTATCACTTGCATCTGCTTGTACAAAGGAGTAAAATAAAATAAAATAAAATATGGAGATTAGAAGAGGGTTAGGCTTTGACTACAGCAAGGACAAGTGGCTGTGAGAGAGAGCAGACATTGAATGTCCCAGGGACCCGTTTGTCTTGAACACACATGCACACACGAGTTGTGATCCCTTCAGTTTCCCTGCTTTTCAAGCAGTTGCAGCCAGCTGTTGCCACCTGCATGGGTAGTTTTATGCAAAAGCAGAGTTCTCAGACCTTGACCTTTCTATACCATTTACCCCCCGGTCATATTCCTGGATATGTTTCCTAGTCACTGTATTTCTTTCCTTGCCTTGCTTCTCTGCCTTTCCTCTTGTACTTACCCTCTGCTCTGCAGTGCAGCCATCAAATGCTCTGAATCCATCAGTCTGTTCCTTCTTGATGCTTTGGATGGGAGCAGGGCTTGTGGCCAGAGCAAAGTGTACGTCGTTGCACTGGGCATCATCATTGCTGGGTATATTGTGGTGCTGCAGTACTGGCATGATGCTGCCTGGATGCAGACTAGACTGTGGATAGGAATAGTATACCCACTGCTGCCTCTGAAGAAAGCACAACAGAAGCAACCAGAGGGTGGGCAATGCCTTTATTTTCATTAATTGTGGAATTGTATAATGTTATGAGTTTATAAGGGTCCTTTAAAACTCATCTAGTCCAATGCCCCTGCAGTCAGCAGGGACATCTTCAGCCAGAGCAGGTTGCTCAGAGCCCCAGACAACCTGACTTGGAAAGTTTCCAGGGATGGGGCATTTACCACTTTTCTGGGCAACCTGGGCCAGGATTTCACTACCCTCATCATTTTTTCCCCCTTCTATCTAGTCTAATTTCTATTATTTAAATGAGCAAAGCAAGACACAGTTATTTTGCTGGTAAAATCTATGTACAATGTTATCAAGCTTTGAAAAACAGCTGAGGGTTTGCTCTTCAGACAGTTCCATCTTGCTATCTGGATGAGATTTTTTTTTCTTTCTATCACATAGAAACAAACACCTCCACATCCTCAGTGCCTCAGTGCTCCCAGCATGTGATTAACTCCCAGGGGCTTCTGAACTCTGTTGGTGCTGGCCTGGAAGAGGCTTTGCGCCACATTGAAAAGGTAATAACAATCATGGTGGAGGTGACCCTGCAGGGAACCCCAAACTGTCACAGTTTTCTAGAGCTGGCCTTGGCCATCAAATGGAGGGACATCCTTATGGCTTGGGGAAAATAATTTTGGGACTGGCTTTTGCTCCTGAAGCAGTTCACTCCTCTTGGAGCAGAATTGTTCCTGTACCCAGAGCGGCTGTGAGCAGCTCTGCCAAGTGGCAACGTTTCTCCCCTACCCGGTTTAAATGAGATATGAATAATTGATTTGCTTCCTGAATAATTAATTAGATATTCAATAATGAAAGTAATTGTTTGGCTCATTCTCCCATTGATAATCAAGCTAATATTCTCCTTCAATATGTGAGCCATACAGATATGTAAAGCAGTGAGACAGTTTATAGGTTGATAATACAGCTAATGTGCTCGGTGCGAGGTCACCTTGTCCAAATATCCCAGTGGCTCCCAGGGCTGCTCTCTGCTGGGTTATCTACTGCACAGCCAAGCTGTGTGCAGCAAGGGTTGTTAGGTTGGTTTTTTTTTTGCCCCCTCCTCCTTTCAATTGCTGAACATCTCCCACCAGGGAGGAGTCTTCTTTTATAGTTTAAACAAAAAATTGTCAGAGGCCACTTGCTCCAATTAAGGTTTGCAAGGGAGGTTTGTTCTTCCTCTAGTCAATAGTATGCAGATGAAAGCAAGCAAGCAGCTCTCTGAATTCATGGGGCTGCTCTCTTCTACAGGCATTAGAGCTCAACTCCACAGAGGCTCCAAAGACAGAGTTTTCCTTTGCTGCTAGTCCCTTAGAAATCAAAATCAAACCCAAACACATTAGCTCAGGGTTTGCAGCTGCTGCATTTGAGGGTTTGAGCTTCTAATGTTGCAAGTCTGGTGAAGCCTGGGAGACTGAGCATGACTTTGTCTTCATGGCAAAGACACCCCTTCTGAAAGGCAGCTTGGCATTGACAGTGAGGTTCTCTCAGAGGCACTTCTGGAGATGTTCATCTGAGGCTCCTCCATGCAATGGCTTTACCAGCATGGGCAGAATTTGGGTATCAGATCTGCTGAGGAGATCTGGTGTTGAACCACAAAATATCACACAATCAAGTAGTGAGAGCAGAGATCCATGTTGGTGGGGCCTGAGACAGATGTTGGAGGGTTTTAATACTTGCACCTACAAACTAACACCAGACAACCTTGCCTCCATCCCCCATGTCCCACCAAGCCTGTAATCCCCGCCCTTTCCTTCTGAATCTGGGTGGGACTTAGGGTCCCAGAGAATAATGCAAGCCTCAAAGTGTGATGCATGATCCACCCAGACCCCAGAGCCGCTGGTGCAACGGGCAGATGATCTGCTCTGATCACAGAACATTGCCTGGAAGAACGGGCGTTAAGGAAGCTCTGCTTTGAGTGTGATCTTGGGCTTGTTTATAATGAAAATAAGGGATAAGAGAAACCCACTCCCAGTGTATTGTGTGTTTAAAGAGAAGGTGCACTAATGGCAGAGATTCTCAGCACCACCGTGGGCAGGTAAGCAGAAAAATCATCTTGAGACGGCTTGTGCAGTTCAGTGAAGACTGGAATGGTCAGGAGTGGGGAAGAGAGGCAGTTCTGCTGCTCTTGCTCCTGTCTGACCAGCCTCATACTTTCCTTGGGCTCTGCTGATGGGTCTGTGCCCTGCAGGGATGCGGCTCTCAAATGCTGTCAAACTCTGCCCCGAATTTCTGCTGGGCCTCTCTGTAGCTGCTCTGAGTGGACACTTCCTATGAGAGGCATTTGAAGATGCTTTACTGGGTTATTTTTAGGACATGGTTAGGAGCCTTCAAGCATCTTTGGTTGCATCCTGAGTCCATGTTCTGAAGGTGGGATTTAACTGGGATGAGCACTACCAGCAAGGAGTTTTTCATCCTGGAGATCAAAAGATCTCTTGCTCAGTTTGTGAGGTTGCACTGAGCAAGACAGCTCCTGAGGTGTCTTCCTGGAGGACTGGGGATGAAGATGCAGTTTGGGAATATCTAAGCAGTGAGGTCCAGCATTTTATATTTTTACCATTAGCCTCAAAGCTCCAAGGTGATGAATATCCCTCAAGTAAGAGAGAGCTACATGTGGCTGGTACATCCTAACACTTTAAGACTTCATCCTCTGCATCGCTTCTTTTCCTGGCAGCAGGAGTGAGTGAAAACAATCACCTGGAGATTGATACAGTGTTATAAATGTCCCTTTGGGAACCATTTAAAACAGGAAAGTGAAGCAGCAGTGAGTCCCTGAAGAAGGATCTCATTAGACAGCAGTGCTATCTGGGAAACCCTCCACTGCAAAAGCTGCTTGAGTTTAGGTGCCTTTCATTTTAACCAGTTTAATTTCTTTATGAGGGTTTTCATTTGAAAAAGTGGCAGCACCAACAGGACTTGGAAAGATTCGTCTTCAACCAATTTACTCTGCAGCAGATTTATCATTTCCTCAGTAATTTAAGCAGAGACACTTGATTGTGCATCCATTTATATTGCTCAGAGCTGCTGGGTTGTGTGTTGCTGGTGGGAAGCATAAGGACGGATCAGTGGGGCAAGGGTAATGCTGGGAGTTTTCCTAAGAAATCTCTGCAAACATGACTTTGTCCATGGAGAAGGGAAATGACAGGAGCCCATCAGCTAGGTAAAGACAATAAACTCCAGTTTCATTCACAGCTTCTTCCCCATCAGGGTCTAATTTGGTGTGAAGGTGGCAGCATCAGCCTTTCCTTCCTTTTCCAGGCTATTAAGAGGCTTGTGATAGGTTCCCGAGATCAAAGATCCCTCGGTGATTTAATTGATGCGCCTGCAAGGGGAGGGAGGCAGGGGCTTGAGGGCTCTGTGTAGGGGGGAAAAGGGAAGCCCAGAGGGACATGCTCGGCCCTGCAGGAAGAAATACTGCAGAAAGCCACCCGCTGTGGCTGGCGATCCGCCGTTATTTATGCACACACATAAACTGCTTCATGCATCCCACTGAAATCTCTGTTATTTGTCAATGAGATCCCCCCCTGCTCTGCCTTAGCTAACGTTTACAGTAAATCTGTTACACTGACCATTAAATCTGAGGCTGCCCTGAGCGATAGTTTCAATGGGTGTGTTGACAGCCCGAGTGTTAATAATGATGCAAACACTAACCTGTTTATTGATTTGCTTTTTGTACCCTTCATCCCAGCTCACTCCTTCTCGTTCTCAGAGGAGAAATCCTAGAATTAGTAATCAGGTGACAGCTCAGAGCCCTTGTCTGTTCCCAGCAGTGTCATCCAACCCAAACTCCTGGAGATAAATTACAGGTGCCGTAGTCTGCCTCTGCCAGCCATTCAATATACTGTTACTCAATGCAAGATGTAGTATTTGTCATTGGTGCCAGCAGACAGGAGAGGGAAGAAACATTAACACAGACATGAAAAGCTTTTAACTTTGACAAGAGAAACATAGGAAAGTTTTAAATCCAGCCCCTCCACTGAAGGCACATCCATTAAAGCAGCTCATCAGGTAGTGGCTGGGGTGGAATGGACCCGGGACCAGGATGCTGAGAAGAAACCCGATGTGATCGTGGTGCTTTCTCCTCCTCCTCCTCCTCCTGCCAGGGGGATGCCTGCCCACAATAACACTCAGGAGCATGAAACTAGTGAAAGGCTTGTTGGGTTCTTGTGAACAAATTGAGCCTAAATTCCTTGGAGCTCAGATGGAGATGGTTGTGGGGAGTGGAAGAAAGCAACAGCTTTGATTCACATCCTGGGGGGCTGGGAGACACCCCAGGCAGTGGGGGACACAAGAGAGGCAGGAACACAACCCTGAAGGCTGGTCCTATTTGTCACCTGCAGAGAAATAGCTCAATTGACTTATGTGCTTCTAAAATATTGACCCCAAACCAGCTCCATCTGATCCACCTGGCAGGGTTCTCCAGATTGTAAAGTGTGAAGAGACATGCAAATTGAACCTGAAAAGGAGCCAGAAGCTAACTTCTCCAGGAGATCAGTCCTACATCAAGTCAGGAACTGCAGATATTTTTCCTGTGGCAGACTCCATGTGACATTCAGCCCTAACACCACAGCTTTACTGATGAGTTACACAGGTTCATGGAAGAAGTTTGAGTTAAATGCAAGCTGGGCTTCACATTCCCCACCTCACAATGCTTTTTGACCTGTGGTTTTTATGGTCACTAGAGAAACCTGCCAGAATTTATAAGCTCTGTAAGGGCTCTGATGTACTCCCCAGGAGCCAGTGCCCCAAAGGCTTTTAGTGGCATTTATAAGCTTCACTCAGTTGTCAGGCTTCTTAGTTCCTTTTATTTCTGCTAAGTTTATAAGCTCTGAAAAAGCAGTCTGCAGCATTTATTAACTGCACCATGAAGCTGAAGCAAAGCAGCTGATCCAAAAGAAACATAGCTCTACCTGTACCACTGAAACGTGGCTCAAATCAAAGTTCTACATTCAGCTTATTTTATGCTGCCTTCTAATCCACAGACATCACCAAGCAGAGACATGTGCTCTTTTAGACAATAAAAGTGCACTCATGTTAAAGATCCTTATAGATGACTTTATTCATTAGGGGGAAACTGAACTGAACATTCAACAAGGCACTAAAAGTAGGAGCTTGTCAAAGTCCTAAACGTTTAGCATCCCTGTGAATATATAATTGTGTCCATAAGGAGAAAGCAAAACCTAATAGGATCCATGAAGGAAAAAAAGGATTTAAGAATAGCAGTGTGCATGTTTCAATATGAGCTCTGTGAAAGACAAAGTATTGGATCCCAGAGGCTAGGGAATTAACTGTGGCAGCCAGCAGTTTGGTGAAGAAGTGTTTAGTAGTTTAGTTGTCACATGCAGGTAGCCTCAGGACAGCAAGATCAAGCCCTAGTTTTGACATATATGAAATAATGGTGCTCAAATTATAAATCCCAAGGGATTTTGGACTAGCTGATATGTCTGCAGTGATGCTGAGAAAACAGAGCTGTTTCCACAACAGAATGGACACTTGCTCCAGTTATGGGTGTAAAACAAAGCACTCAAAGATTCCTCCCCCTCTTCTTCGTTTCAGTAAACACAAAGGGCAAAATTCTGTCCACAAACTAAGGGAAGTTCTGGCAATAAGAATTCCCATCCAAGATTTCAGGAATAGTTGTTTGGTTTATTTTCTCCATCTTTCCCCACCTCCCCACCCCCCACCCCTCTTTTACCTTTCCTCCTAATAGGGCAACCTGCTAAATTTTGTGTCACATCTTTAAACCTGTGCAGGTGATCATAGTGACGAGGGCTGGGCAGTTGCAAAGGGTGATTTAGCATCTCAGGTTTAAGTAAACATGAGGATGTGCCTGGACCCCAGCTTTTGAACGTGGATGAGAGCTGAAGCCCATGACATGACCGATCTGGGGGTTTTGTTATAGGAGCTGTTTGAGAGTTCTCAGGTTGGTGCCAAGAATTTAGCAGAACAAGAAGAAACCACCCAGGAGCTGTGGGATTGTGTGTGCTGGGAGGGATGATGAAATCATGAGGGTATTTGCAGACAGAACTACTAGAAGTGGGAAGAGCACAGAAATAAAAACAAAGCCCAAGAGGAACAGAAAGCAGATGAAATTAGCGGAAAGGAGAACAAAGCCTCATCCTGTGAGACATGGGAGAAGGCCAATCTTAAATAATTATAGTAACAGTTTAACTTTAAAATCAGGATGTATATTTATCGTGGTTCCTCCAACAGTGCAAGTCTTTCCTCCTCCCTTTCTTTGCACAGATTTCCCCAGACAATTCACAGTCCTTCCCTTCCTTTATTTACGTGGGTTCATATTTCATGGCTCTTGTTTTCTGTATTCCCATCATGATTTATGACCAAAGAGAAACGTTGCATCCAGGTGATGATCCAGTCCATTATCTCTACGGAGATGCTGACCACCTCAGGGGAGTGCAGAGACCTGTTGTACTACATGATGGAGAACAAGCAGAAAAAGGTAGGAAAGCACAATTCTTGTAATTTGGACAGCTACATGCAAAGCAAAAAATACCCTTCTCCTGTTCCTCTCCCTGAATGGACTTTGATATTAAAAACAAAATCTCAGGGGACTAAGAGCTGCCTTAACTAAAATGACCCATTCTAAATGCATGCAACAACAGGGTCAATCTCCCTGTCTTGATACCACCCTTGGCTGCTCTGGAATACTCCACTTTTTCCTTCCAGTTTTCTGCTTTGCCATTAATAAACCAAGATTTCTTTGCCCTGTTCTGCACCTTCACATCTCTTGCAGATCATTAATACTAAGACAGGGTTGTTAATCTCTTGGTACCAAGGTTCGTTGCCCCTCTTGCAGACAGAGAGGCTGGGACACAGATGAGACCATGCCTATGGTGAAAGAGCAGGGGAGTGCACCCTAAAGCCACATTGGCTTCCAGAAAGGTCCCCACAGGACCTGGCCTGGTCATGGTGCACTGACTTGAACCCTATTTGGGGGTAGACCTTGGGGTAAGTGTCAGTGCAAGGTGTCTCTCTGCTCAGCTCTGTAGCAGTTTCACTGCCTGTGCCCTACTTTAACAGTAAAGGAGCATCTCCTCCTCTGAGGTAATTGAGCTCTTATTCCCATCACTTGGATTTCTTATCCCTAGCAGTATGTAGAAAAGGCCTTGGTTTTATTTTTTCAGGTCTCTTCCCATCAGAGAAGGGCAGGAACAAAGCTTGGCAATGAAAGGCAATTTCTCCTAACGCAGGGAGTGAGCGCAGCGTGGTAAGAGTGCTTTTAAACAACAGCCAAAAAATCCAATAACTTCCATATAAATTGTCCAGGAGAGAAAACTTTGTGTTTTTGACATTTGTAGCTGTTTCAGCATTTTTCTGTGGAAGATGAAAAACTTTTGCATTGAGCAAAACACAGATTTATGATCAATAAAGTGAAGTTTAACAGTTTATAGGCACCATGCATTCTTTTTTTTAAAAAAAATGATATTAAAAACTATTTTTTCCTCCCAACTATGTGAGAAATCCTCTCTGGTGTCAGTCAGGGTTTTGGTACGTTAAAGCAGCCAGCAGAGCACTGTGGACCACCTCTGCTATAGAGCATATCTCCTAGAAGAACAGACAAAGAGACCTGGGGTTGTTAAGCCTGGAGAGGAGAGGGCTCCAGTGAGATCTTTTTTTTTCTTACAGAGCCTAGAAGAAAGCTGGGGGCAGATGTTTTAGTAGGGCCTGTTGTGACAGACAAGGGGTGATGGTTTTAAACTTAGAGATGGAGATTTAGAATTAGATAGAAGGAAATTTTTTTTTTTTTAAATTTTTCAGTGTTTTTACACTGAGGGTGGTGAAACACTGGCCCAGGTTGTCCAAAGAAGTGGTAGATGCCCCATCCCTGGGAATATTCCAGGTCAGGTTGGACAGGACTGTGTGCAATCTGCTCTAGTTGCAGATGTTCCTGCTCACTGTGGGGGTATTGGACTAAACGACTTCTAAAGAACCCTTCCAACCCAAACCGTTCTGTGGTTCTGTGACTCTATGATTCTGTGGTAATCACTGGGCAGTGTTTTTGGCAGGACAAGTTTCCACTCAAGCCATTTCTCTCTTACCTTCATGGAATCTTGTGCAATAAAACTCCCAGGTGCACAGACCTTGAATCACACAGAAACATTCTGGTTGGGAAAGTTCCCCCCAGGTCTGAGTCTGGGGTTGTTGGGTGCTTTGGAGAGTTTGAGACCAGGAGCTTGCTGTAAATTCCTTTCTGGACCATAGCGTAAAACTATTCCTAGCAACTCTCCAGCAAAGCTCCTTGAGTCTTACTGTAGCAGAAGACACAGGCAGAGATCAGGGCAGCTGCCAGACAACTGATTCATGCAAATGGTGTGGTTGATGTTTGTGGGTGTTTGGTATGTGTGAAATTTTATTGACACTGCCTTGTGTTGAATTGTGAGTGGTCAGAGAGTGCTGGAGATTACTTCTTCCCATTTCAGCTCTGATCCATGGGAGCACTGAGTAGTCAAATCCTGTACTTGTATTTCCCCCTTAATGTGCCTCTCACCAGAGGATGCTCACCTCCAAAAACATTGTGCTTTCCATGTGGGCAGATGTGCCAGGAGTTTTTTCAGGGGTGCTTATCACTCTAGAAAGAGAAGAGATTCTTATTCCCCAAAGAACAGACAACTGGAGCTGATTGTTTTGTATCTGCTGCCAGAAAATCACATCCACAGATGGTCATATAAAAGTTATCTGAACTCACTTTTTACATGAGCCCTAAGATGTAGTTTTGAATAATTTTAGGGCCAAGTCTTCTGTATGAAAACCAGTAAGAGATCTCCTTTGATTAGATTTATTGCAGAAGCAGAGAGGTGAGGTAGCTCTCATTTCATACTGCCGTGTCCCTGATTGTGCAGGCTCTAGGCTTCCTACTGGTGATGGCACCTGCGCGTGTTTGTATTGGCCTTATCTCTTAAACCTGCTCCTCTTGTTTGGGACTATCTAAACACAACAGAAAATAGGAGAGGGTCTATTACCTGAACAAGGCAGGGATTTCACTTTGGTTTTTCTTTTTTCTACAGAGCAACTGACGAAGGCAATAAATTTGTCAAGGAGCTAAGTTAGACTGAACGGTCCTGGAGGGCTGCACAAAGGATGGCATCGCAGCGCGTTCGCACCAGTCGAGTCCCCTTCTTCCCATGATATGCCTTGAAATTTATCACCAGGCTGTGAGCTTTGGCTGAGTAAATCCCTACTGAATTGATGGGCGAAGGGAACCCCGCTGAGGTTTATGTGGTGGATCTTAAACCCTTAAACGCTGCCGGCAGTGTGTTCCCCATAAAGCTGTGCCCTGGTTAATTTACACACGGGGAGCTGGGCCATGTCTCCTCTGTGGAAAATTGGGTTGGAATAAATGGGAGCTCAGAGCTGAGCAGGGGCACTTGAGAAAGCCCCTGGTTTGCTGAAGTTCCTTTGCTGTATGCAACCATTTTTGCTGGATTAAATGAACTTAATTCTTGGAAGATCTGAGAAGTGGCTTTTAGAGAGTTCTGCCTGAGTGTTTGCAAGTTTTCCCACTTAGAAGAAGAGAAATTTAAGCTCAGAAAATTAAAGGATCTCCAAAACAGCGTTTTCTGAAACAAATTCTGACATTATGAGGATCTTAAGCACTCTCACTGCATATCTGTGCTCAGCTGCATTTCCTGACTGACAAAGCCATCTCCCGACTGACAAAGCCATCTCCTGACTGACAAAGCTGTCTCCTGCTAGCAGCAACTGTTATCAAATTCTGACTAGCACGTATATAATGTTTGTGTTTAACAAGACGACAGAAATGCCACCTTAGTAAAAGCTGATTATGGTTACAGCTGAACAATTCACATCATGCAAGATTTATAATATTAAGGTTATGCAATCATCTAATCGTAGAGACAAGCCTTGAGTAATAATATGAAATGCATGTACTTCAATCTGCAAGGGGAGATTCATTGCTGTTTTCTTATTAGCTCATACTAACATTAGGGCTGCATTATCCATTTTACCATAGTCTAATTCAGCATTTCCATTTGAAAACATATGCACAATAAGTGATCTATGCCAAACAATGAAATGGAGACAAAGCCATTTGAGTGACTCCACGGCTATAAAAATATACATAATCTGGATGTCTTTCAGCAGCTCTCAATACTTTACACCACGTTTCTGTGCATGAAAAGTTTGTCTGAAATAAAGAAAAAAAGGCAGAAATCTTCCCTTTTCCTCCCTAGAGAACAATACTTCGGGGGATGAATCAGTGCAGGAATCATAGAATCATAGAATGCATCGATCCAGCCCCCAAATGTCTCATCCTGCAGATAGGACATAGCTCAGCTCATTAGTCTGGTACTGGCTATTGGGGAAGGGGTAGGTTAACTTAAGGATAATGGAGAGTGACATGAAACTTAAATCTTCCAGCCTAGATAAAGCTGCTAATATTTAAAGTGAAAGGGAATCTCTGTTGTTCTTTAGAAGTGAAACATTTCAGGTATTTAATAAACATCAGATGCTTTACTCCAAGAAAGAACAGCAGCGTACATATGTACAGCAGAATATGTAGGCATTCTGGTTTAATTATTGCACAGAAGAAGTCACAGTACACTTTGGGTTAAAAAGATGCTGTTTCAGGGGCTGACAAGTTCAGGCATCATATTTCAAAGGCACTTATTATAAAAGTTGACAAGTGTTTATAATGCAATAATCAAACTAATTGAGTGAGATCTCTGATTAAAATGAGACTTTTCATGCAAAGCTCAGATGGAGATCTCTTAGCTGCTCACAGTGGGCTGAGTTCATTTTCCCTTCCTGTGTGTGCTACAAGACACTAGAGTCTTGGGGCATGAGGCAGTTTTGGGGGGCTTGGGGGCCTTACTGAACCAAATCCTTCAGGTAATGAGTTGTTTGAATCCCTGTAGATGTAGGTGGATACATCAGACTTTTGCTACAATCACAGTTCTCAGGGGAGGGAAAAAAAAAAAGGCATTTCAAAGGTAAACAGAAGGCATTTGTGTGCTGGAGTCTGATTTATTATCCACACTATATATAGCTGTCATTAAATGAACAGGCTAACATGCAACTATTCATCACGGTGGAGAAATGAACAGGCTCTTCTCTGCTTGCCTGGAATTGTTCATATTTCTGGAAACTAAAAGCAGTATCTAGGAAAGGAAAGAATGCTTAAAATGCCGTAAGATATTTGATTTATTCTTTTCAGGCATTACCTCTCTATGTTCTGTGTGCCTGAGAGTATTACTCGAGTCAATCGATCTTCGAAACTGTTTCTAGCAATCCCCATTTCCCCCCCAAACTCCCCGCTAAGGACTTTAATCTGCCTCCTTTTGTTGTTATTGTCATTAAAATTGACTCGAATCGCTCCCTAATTTTTGTTTCACTTTGAAGGTGCGTTTGGATCCAGAGATCATTCATCTTTTCATCCGTGCTACCAGCATTTCGGTTATGAGGTGCACAGCAATATCCTTTCGAATTCCAGCTGAAGTAATTCTCAGCTTGCTGTTTAGTTACATGGGAAACAGAGAAGAAGTGATGCTGCCCGACAAAAAACAGCCCTCTGAGACCTGGTTCGGGGAGATGAATAGAAACATTCCCATTTTTCTTAGCAACAATTAAGTGCTGGAGAAAACCAGGGGTAATTTTAATTAATGAATACACAGCATTATTTGTGGATACAAAGATACATAATCTAACAAAACAGAAGAACTTCAGTGCAACCTAAAAATTGCAAGGAAAACTATTTTCAACTGAAAATTGGATTTTAATTAAGCTATGTCTTTCACAACAAGCTCTCGTGTCACAGAGACACGGTTTTCCTCACCAAAATATGGAATGCTTTTAGCTGAAACTGAACAAAACCTTTTGGTTTTCAGGAGAAATCCAGGCTGCAAATTTTATTGTGAAAATTCAACATTTCCCAGATTGTTTTTTTTTTTTTTTTTTTTCCCTATGTCCTAGTTCCCAGCCCTGGCTGTCAACTCACTTATCATTCTGTTGGGCAGTTTAGAAAATATTTTCTCTGCAATGAGACTGGGAGCTGTGCAATCCTCACCAGCATTTTTGCAGCTGGAAAGTTGCTGACAGTTTTTGCCTGGTTGAGAGGGACAGGGAGAAGCCCCATCCCACGGCAGCCTGGCAGGACCAAGTGCCAGCAGGTCCCTGCATGGACCTTGCTCCATCCCGGCTTCTCCATCAGATCCCTGGAGCAGCACAGCACAGGGAGCAGAGCTGATTAATGATTAGACTTGATGATCTTCAATGTCTTTTCCAACCTAAACGATTCTGTGACCTCTGATGTTGCGATGGGAAGAACCTAGCCTTTTTAGGCAGACTTCTCCCCAAGCAGAGTTTTTGGTGTCACCTAGACAGTGAGGGGATGAGATGCATTTGAGGGGATAGGATGCATTCAGCTCCAAGAGCTGGTGAGACCCACCAATGATTAACTCTGATTTTTTCCACCAGTTCTTTTCTACACCCACCTTCAGCTATTACAGCTTTGGGGATTTTTTTTTTTTTTTTGTCTTTTCCAGCTTGAGGATGCCAAAGGGGAGGAAAAGGGGACAAGGAAACCCTCTGCCAAAGACAAAGAAGACACAGGGAAGGCCATTCTTCGGGAGAGGAGATGAAAGGGTGCTGTTGTTTGACAATAAGGGTGTGTGGGTGTCTCTCATCAAACCTGCTGACACCCTGTGCTGAGCAGCACAAAATACCAGGGCTGGGGGGGCTCAGCAAAGATAAAAGCGGCCATGGCCCTGAGGGCCTTGCTTTCTGCTCTGCTGCTGTGTCCAATGAATTAAAGGTGAGATACGGGCAGAAATACCTTCCCATGCTGCTGCGCTGAGTTTTGCTCTTCTGCTCCGCTTCGCTCTGCAGTCACCAGGTGAGGAAAGAAAAGTCTGAGGCACCATTTAGAGTCAGTTCTGGCCTCTCCACCCAAACCTCTCCAATCTCCCCAGAGTTCAAACAGAAATCTCTGTTGTGCTGTCTTTAAAATAAAGATAATTTTGTGTTCCGGCAGTGCAACTCCTTCATTTCACTGGAGGACTTCAAACACAGACTTGAACATCTCAACCTGCATAGGCAAGGATAGATGTGTGTGGAGGAAGGTGAGACATCTAGATTTAATTACAATTAGGGCTTTTCCTGCAATTTCTCAGTTCCTAGGTGCACACAGACACACAGAAACGCAGACAGACAGACACACACACACACACACATTCCAGAGATGGCATCAGGGTTGAGACCACACTGGAATTGCTTGTGGGAAACAAAAATCCAAACAAGAAAACCCCTGATTTGTTCTGGTTTTGTGCAAGGAAGAAAAGGTTGAGGTGCTGACTAACAGACTGTTTTAGGACAAAACTGATGCTATTATGAGTGGTTTTCACCCTCCTCTACTCTATTCCCTCCTTTCACCCACCCCCACCTAAACACAAAATAACCTGCAATCCAATTAGTGCAGAGTGTGTCTGAAGCCATCACATTTAATAAACAGAGCTGGTAGCTTTTAAAAAATAGAGTCTTGTCCATGACCTTTTCTTAATTTTGTTGGCTGTAATCTGAAATTCTGCTCTTTTTATTTACACTTGCAGTTTAATTAGAGCCAGTTGCTTTCCTGTGCCTTCACTGCTCATGGACGTGCAGGGGAATGCACATACATGATGCTTGGGCACAATGTTTCAGCCCCAGGAGCTGCAGTTCTGAACTTCTTTGCTGCAAGCCCTCAGTAGATTAATGATGGCAGAGCCACTGTGTGTGTGAATAACATCTCTGCTAACAAATTTGGAGCACAGAGAGGAATTAATCTATTTTAAATGGTTTGGGATAGTTGCATGTAGCTTTTCTCTTTTCACTTTAAGCTTTTAAGCTTTTCTTCATTCTGTTCATTTTGTCTCACTGGAGGAGGTGCCATGGAAAGCCTTCAACTCACTGTACAAAAAGAAGTGATCCCCTGTGAGCTCTCTTTTCGATTCTTTAAGAGCAAATAACACAGAAAAAGACCTGACAGAATCAGCATGAACAATAAGCTGTGTTTTCCAGAATTAGGGGTGAAAAGCAGGAAGG
This sequence comes from Ramphastos sulfuratus, assembly GCA_013399055.1. NCBI lineage: Eukaryota > Metazoa > Chordata > Aves > Piciformes > Ramphastidae > Ramphastos > Ramphastos sulfuratus. The sequence goes on from WBNM01020179.1 coordinate 366,584, forward strand.
TTTCAGCTGCAGTGAGGGATATAGGAAGAGGGAAGCAGCATTTAGAGAGGTGCCAGAGAGAGGTTTCTGTCTACACTCTTCAAAAGGTGGAAAACTGAATTAAATATCAGCTCCTGACATACTGGGTTCAGTGGTTAGATCCATCATGTCGGGGAACCTTGGATTCTGCCATTGCTAGCAGGCACATATCCATGTTAAATGCTAGATATGAGGGCAGACAGGTCAAGAAGAGCCCCAGTGAGCTCCAACCTCCCGACAAATCAGTACCTATCATGGGCAGGACACAGAGCCCCTACATTAACGATGAGCCTTGCAACATCCCCTGAGCACACTTTACAGCCTGGAAGAAGGGGCAGATGGAGAAAGGTCAGTGACACCAAGGAAGTGTGTGTCTGTCTGTTAGGCTGGCATCTGTATCTTCCACATCTGGGGAAAGCACTTGCTGCTCAGGGAGGCATTTTAGTGAATAACTCTGAGCCATGGTTCAAGAAGTCCTTGGCAGAGTACCAAGTAAGACAACACCCTAAGTGTTCTGCTCACTTTCCCACTCTCTTGAGTAAAAGTGCAGCTCCTGTTTATGCTGCTTTAGGTGGCAAAAGTACTGTCATCTTCTTCTCATTCCTCCTGTCTCTCAGATGGCCCCTACTTTCATCTGCCCAGGTTAAAAATAACTCCCCATCATCCACAACCCCCCACAAGGCAGAAGTTGGCAAGACTTGCTAAAAGTGACTCCTCTAGCAGAGGTACCACGGCCCAGACCTTCAGACTCCTCACCCCACATCACACCCGAGCTTGAACCTCCCATATCCTCCAAAATGCACCCGAGGTGGCTCTGGAATTTCCCTGCTGCTGCCTGCCTGCAGGCTGCCCTCGCCTTGGATTTACAAGCAAAGGGAGCACATAGAACCAAGTTCAAGAGTCGGCAGATTCATTTGCATATGAGAGGCCAAAATAAGCAAATAAAAACTGCCACACAAAATGAACCAGAATTGGAATTGGCTAAACACTTCCCCGTGAAATGGATTTTAGAAGTGACTCTTGAACTCTCCAGTGGAAAGACAGATTCATTTTCAATGGAGTTTGATCTTGCTCTTCAGCTTCATTTGTAAGACCAATTATGGAGCATTTTGTACAACAATTACGTGCATTAAAACCACTCTGTTCCATTTGATGAATTTTAATAGTAATTGAACAGAAGAACCCATCAGCTGAAAGATTGTCCAATCGACTATGCCCACATGCTGAACTGTAATTTCCACTCCACAAATGTGTAGTGCCACTGGAAACTAACAAAATGTCCTCTCCCCACCAACAGCCAGGCAGATGCTTGGGGATTTGTTCCAAGCCAACTTTATTCCTTGAGGTGTTAAGTACAGAGAGAATGAACTGACCAGCATCCTGCAGGAGTTCCTCTGCACACCTTTGTCCAGCAAAGCTCCCTGGATCCAATTCTTGGATTCAGTGCTCATTGATATCTAAATGGTGGGGGTCAAGAGGATGGGGCTAGACTATTGTTAGTGGTAACTGGTGACAGGACGAGCAGCAATGGGCACAAACTGGAAGACAGGAGGTGTTACGATGAAGATGTTCTTCATCTGAACATGAAGAAAATCTTCACTTTGAGGGTGCCGGAACCCTGGAGCAGGCTGCCCAGAGAGGTTGAGAAGTCTCCTTCTCTGGAGAGATTCCAAACCCACCTGGACATTGTGATCCTGGGCAACTTGCTGTGGGTGACCTTGTTTTAGCACAGGGTTGGACTAGATTGTTTCCAGTAGAACCTTCCAACCCCCACTATTGTGTCCTTCTGTGATTCAAAGTTCTGGTGAACACAAGCACCTTACAAATCACCCTGCAAGTGCCCCTCTGTGAAGAAAGGCATTTTGGAGGATGCCCTTCATGGGGCATTCTGAGGGATTGTAAGAGTGTATCTGCATTGTAGCATGTGGAGTCCATCACCTGGACTCTGGCCCTGACACATACATTTGTGTTCAGTTCATCTTCTCCCCTTGCAAAGAAGGAACATACAGGATGTTGGGTAGAAGAAATACAGTCCTGAAAGAAACAATCTGAAGACAAGCCTCTCATGGTCATTACAGTATAGATTCTTGGGCTAGAAGAGTCCTTTCACATGGTCACCACAAACCCTAAAGAACTTACAACTTATGTCATCAGTCCAAAAGCCACAAAAGCAATGCAGTATGGCAGAGCAAAGAGGAGATCAAAGGCACCATGAGTGCCCTGGGTCACTGAAGAATGCTAATATATTCCTTAATTTTTGTCATGATCATTTCTTTGTTATTTTTTTTTCCTCTTAAACTTGATTTTTCTGTCTGGGGTGCAGTACTGAAGATTTCTTGAGGGAAGTTGTTTCCTTTGTTGAATTTACTGGAAAATAGAAGAACAAAAGAACTATTTTGATGAACTTGCTCTCAATGGGATTTCCAAGTTAACTTAGAAAACAAAAAGAGATTACTGTAGTTTAGATCAGTGGGAGATAAATGTCCAACTGTCAGAGCCTTCCTTTGAAGTGGGTTTCCCCTTGCCAGTGGTGGCTGCAACTTTAAGAGAAAAGATGAAGTCTTAGCCTTGTTGAAGTCAATAAGAGCTTTATCACTGACAACTCAGAGGCTAGGATTGCACCCAAGATATTCATACAGGCACTAACTTTAGCATCTGTTGAAAGCCACACGAAATATTGATATTGAAGAGCAAAACTGTCATGTTCTTGTATCTCATTCTGAACACAAAAGTGAGCCTATCTCACCATTCTTCTCTGAAAGGAGCATAGCTTCAGTTGAGAGGTATCTCAATGTGATCAAGTTAAGAGTAGAATGGTTTAAAAACAATTTAAAACAGTTACTGTAAATTTTCTTCATGAGGTATATCCAATTTTTTAGTTAGTTTTAATTTTGGTCTAGAAGAGGGAAAAAATGAAGAGTGGAGATTTTCCTATAAATGTAAAGATCTATTTCCTCCTCAATTAAAACTTCACTCCATGATTCCTCATATTTAAAAATATTTGCAATATCCTGTCTTTTAAACCTCAGGCATGCAGCTTCTACTGGAAGGACTGATGGTTACACATGTCTGTACAGTGTCAACTCCACTAGTAGGGTGCAAAGTTCTACAGGAAAAGCAAAGCATTATTAAAAGATCTACAGAGAGCCTTGGTCTAGCAAAAAAAAATTATCCAAGCTGCTGAAATATGGGCAAACACAAATCTGGCATATATCAAAGTTTTTCAAGGCTGCTTCCCCTCTTTCCTCCCAGATGGAAACAAGATCCAAACAAGTGAGATCTGGGGAGAGGAGAAAGGTGGTAAGGGTTGAGGGAAGATCACAGAATCACATAATCTCAGCCTGGTGGAGATTGGAAGGGACCTCTGGAGATCAACCAGTCTAGCCCCTTTGTTAAAGCAGGGTCACCCACAGCAGGTTGCCCAGGATTACAATGCCCAGGCAGGTCTTAAATCTCTCCAGAGAAGGAGACTCCAAAACCTCTCTGGATAGCCTGCTCCAGTGCTCTGACACACTGAAAATGAAGTCTTTCCTTATGGTCAGATGGAACCTCCTGGATTCCAGTTTGTGCTTGTTGCCCCTTGTCCTGTCACTGGTTACCACTGACAATTGTCTGGCCCCATCCTCTTGCCCTCCCCCCCCCCCCTTTCAGACATTGCTGAGCATTGGTCAGATACCTTCTCAGACTGCTCTTCTCCAGGCTAAACAGCCTCAGGGCTCTCAGCCTTTCCTCCTCGCAGAGATGCTCCACTCACCTCAGCAGTTTTGTAGTCTCTTCTGGAGTCTCTCCAGTAGTTCCCTGTCTCTCTTGAACTGGGAAGCCCAAGGCTGGACCCAATACTCTAGGTGTGACCTCATTAGGACAGAGTAGAGGGGCAGGAGAACCTCCCTTGATCCTCAGGTCACATTCTTCTTAATACATGCCAGGAGACCTTTGGCCTTCTTGGCCACAAGAACATGTTGCAGGTTCACAGGAAGCTTGCTCTCTTACCATGACTCCCAGGTCCTTCTCCATGGATCTGCTTTCCAGCAGGTCAGCTCCTAGATAAATGGGGAGATACTCACAGGAATTCATTTGTAAGAAAAACCATGCAAATAAAAGGCCAGAGAATATTTTTCCCCACTCATCTCTTGGTGCCCTCTTCCTTTCAAATACAGTCCCTTAATTTTTTTTCACTCTATGCATTTTCAGCCTTTCAGTCACCGGCTGCCACATTGGGTTTTTGTTCACCCATCACCATCATGCACTGCCTGCTTTTTTTTTTTTTTTTTTTACCATGCTCTGCCTTGCAATAATAATAATAAAAAAACTGGGCTTGATTTTAATTTGTGTAATGTTTTTGTTAAAAAAAAAAAACAAACCAACCAACAAAAACCCCAACCCCAACAGCCTAATTAGGAAACCCGTTAAACGGCTGCAATTCAAATATAATTCTATTAAATTCTCCCTGCAAAGTTAATGTTACAGACTTTTTAACAGATGTTTTAATTAGACATTGTTATTAAAGGGAATACTGTAGAAATTAAAAGCAGGCCTTAAATGTGTTAACAAAGACACTTTTCTCGCATGGCATGGATGGTGGCAGAAACATTAACAAAGAGATTTTGGCAGCAGGTCATGAAAAAAAAAAAAAGAAAGAAAAGAAATGTGTTAAAGGAAACAAAAACGCACTGAGAGATATGCATTGCTCAGCTACTATGTGCTAGGGCTTCATTTCACATCCAGCACCACCTCAGGCCATTGCCTGGGCTGGAAAGGAGGTGGGGAAGATGCTTCAGCTCAGAGCTAATGGTACCACCATTACCAACACAAGCAATAATCAGGAAGAGAGATTTGGTTGCAGGACACTTGCAGCTTCAAGGATTTCCGAGGAAACGTCAGTGCTGCTGGCTTTTGAGGTTTCATCTGCTTTCTCCCTGTTCTGACTTGTTTTCTAACTATGACTCATGCAATCAAGCAACAAGGATCATATTTTTGCAAGATGGGTTTGCTCTGAGCCCTGCTGACTGCACAGAGCAGCTGGGAAACGCACGTGCCACAGGCTGGGAACTGAGACAGTAAAACCTCCCCCACGACTGTCTGTGGAGAAGAAGGCTTATGCAAACTGCATGGTGTGTTGGGCCCTGAAGAGACATTTTCTGAGATGTACAATACTGGCACCAAACTGCAGGTGAAAAAGGTGACAAACTGGTCATGCTTCCCAGAAAGCCCTTTTCTGCTGGGGATTGTGAGGTGTGCAAGCCTGGCAGGTCTCCACTTCTGCTGTGCCAGACCGACAAGAAGTTTGCCCAAGGTCACCAAGAGCAATTCAATACTTGAACTTAATATTCATGGCTGCTGCAAGGCAACGTCATTTCATGTGACTGCCATCAATTCCCCCTGGGTGCCATTGTCTAAGGAAGAGCCCTTCCAGAGGGTGACTCAAATCAGTAGACACTATCAGCAAGGGAACATAGACAGAAAGTAGGCAGTTGTGTGCCTTGTGTTGGATGCTGTGAATACTAACATGAGTTCAGAGATAGTCAGTGTGGACCACAGGGAAAAGAGAGAACATATGGTCCTCAGGAAGTCGTGTGGTTTGACATGTATGTTCCAAAGCAGGATCAGCTATACCTAAAGCACCCTTATTAATATGCCCCAAACCAACTCTGTTGTATCATTTCACCTGCAGACTATTTATGATGTAGTTGAAGCTAGACCTTGGCTCCTTTTCCTTTAGGCAACTCCCTCTTTTCATCTTCACATTCTCAAAGAGTTGAGGATGCTGGAGGAGATACAATATTTGCAAAGTTTGTCAGAGGGACTTTGCTTTTGTTGTTTCTTGTTTGTTCACGCAGAAATAAAAACTGCATTTCTCTTTAAGAATCCATTTTATCTCAATGCAGTAGGAAATTGTACATCTTAGGATTCAGTTTCTTGCAAAAGGTCAGCTTTGCGTTGCCCAGCACCTGTGAAATATTAAGAGGGTTGAACCTGGGCTCTTCTAAGCAGTTTGGTGAAGAATACAAGGAGTAAATTATGGGCAATACAAACATAGAATTGATGCTTTAAAGCATCATAGTCCTCAAGAGAGATCTTGGCTGTCATGTCACCAGCAGCCCAAGGTGGCTCTCTAAGGTTTTTAGAAGGAGATATTTCTTTGTACCTGAAAAGTTGTATCTAACATTTAAGGGCTTTCACTTCTGAGCCCCTTCCCCTTGTTTCTAATAGATGATGCTGGGATCAAATATGTGGGCTAGCAAATGTCAGCTGCTCCTGTCAGCAGCAGATGTATTCTTTGGAGCACTAGGTAGATGAGAAAGGAAAACTACTGAAGTGTTATGAGGTTAGACAAGAAGAGAGAAAAGCACCAGAGGAGAAATCTCTGAGAAGCGCAGAACAGGTTCATGCTGATCTGGTAATTAGCATTAGACAGTGGGATAGAGATGCAGGCAGGTAGATGAGTTGGCAAAGCTCCATGAGATAGGATAAGCAATTCAAAGTGATCTAAACCCTCTGATTTCTTCTCTCAATGAGAGGAATGGCTTCCTTCTAAAACACTAGGAGAAAATCTGATAATCACAGCTCTGAACGTTTTATCCCTGTCATCAAAACCACTCTTATCAGCCACTCTGGGAAGAAGAATAGAAGCCTAGATAGAAAAGATGCCTGGCAAAATCACATTAAAGTGATGTTATCACTGATACCAGTGAAAAATGTCAACTTTTATTCCTTCTACTATCCATAGATTTCATTCTTTCAGCCACGTCTACCTATGTAGCACTTAAGGACATGGTTTAGTGATGGATTTGGTGGTGTTTGGTTAGCAGCTGAACTTGATAATCTTTTCCAAACTAAATACTTGTATGAATTTATATCTGAGGACTTTCTCAGAGGTGTTTGAACCTGGCTGCTGATACTTGTCAGTGACTCCTGTGAGCATCTCTGAGCATCTGCACAACTCGAATTTTGCATACTCTCACTCTCAGGAGTTTTCAGGCTTTGTTTATAATTTATCAGGTTTTGTTACCCCTTCCTTTTAGAGGTCTTTAACTTAAAAGCAGTGCAGGAACCAAATTAATGCAGGTATTCAAATTTTAATGACTGCCTAAGCCAAGCAAGCTGGAAAATCATTCCTGTGCAGCCATAAGGGTAAAAGAGAGAGGTGCAAAACCCCACCCACAGAGACAACTGGCTAATTAACTGATGTGAAACCAGTGTTAAAAAACAGAACTGAGAAAACAAATGAAAACCTGCACAGCAATTACTTCCAAAAAGGTAACATTTTCCCAATTAAAGCCAACCTAAGAACTTTAGTTAATTACGTAGGTTTTCTCCACTCTCTCTCTCCCCCACACCCGCTTTCTCTCTCCCTCTCTTTTATTAAAGTCCATCAGGGCTCATGATGTGTGGGAAAAGTGCTAACATTTGCAAATTGCTGCTTTATGATAAATGAATTGTGGAAACTCAGTCCCTTGCTTGGGGCCCGACTAGATTGCAAAGCACCAGCATCTCCGGCTGCTGCAGCCCTGACCCTGACTTTACACCCATTGATCACAAGTGGTGCATAGCCATGACCACCAAATGCATACGTTGGAGCCGGGGGACTTGCTTTTCCCATAGTATTTCATCATCGTTCCACACTGCGAGCACCACAGTAACCTTTGGCATGCCGTCCTGTAAGACTAATACCTGCAGGAGATTTCCTCTTGCCCCAGTGATCACTGCTTCAACTGCTCCATCTTTAAAAACCCCTTAGTCATTAACCCAACCTGGATTTTCAGCAAATACCCATTGATTTCCGTAGTGTTGGGAAGGGAAGACAGGGCTGAGCATGTTGGAAAATCAAGCCCTAAATAATTCTAACTTCTTTCCAGCCGTAACTTTCACTTCAGGCAGACATTTACAGCTTCTCTTCTAGATGTTCTCTGCTGGGTGATTTACTCTAGGTGATCCTAGCTCTAGCAGGGAGGTTGGACTAGATGATCTGGACCCCTCAGTTTAANGATTCTGTGGTCCTCAAGGATGTAGCAGGAAGGAGAGAAAAGTATATTTAAGGCTATCATGGGAGTGACACGAAGCATGTGTTCCCAAAACTGCTCTTCATTATTTCTGCATGCTTGGAATGCAAGAGTGCTCCAACAGCTCAAAGCACAGTTAGGCTTGGGATTGCACAAATATACAAGGGACAGCCTCTGGCCGATGTGAGGGAGATGTGCAAAGTCAGCCAGGGTGCAGGAGATTATTGCAGCCGAACACCAAACACATAAGAGGTGCTGGTGGCTTCCTTAGCTGCTCCTGGCAAGTGATTGATACCTGCATGCAGCACTGCAGAGTGAGTTTGGTATTGGCTTTACAGACTATATCTGGTTTCAGGGAAAACACAACCAAAAGGAGTGCAGAGCTCTGCAGCTGCACTTCAGCTGAGACTCCTGTGGAAGAAAATTGTTTCCATTCACACTTCTGGGCCTGCAGGCAGGTCCAGATCCAGCTTGAATGAAAGCAAGTCCTCAAAAGTGAAGTACATGTTTCTGACTGGCGCATGGATGTGCTGCTTTCTCTGCAGAGTCTGATGGATCATGCTGAGCATGTGTAAGAAAGTGTAGAGAAATGTGTGTCAGCTTGTACACACAGGCCAGACTTAGCATCAGATGTGAAACTCACCATCCATAAAAGAGTCTGGCTAAGAGATGAGAGTGCCCCAAAGAGACCCAGAGTAATGAAGTTATGGAGAGCTGGGAAATGTTGGTATGACTTTATTATGGTGCACTGAAGAGAGTTTGTGAGCTAGTGCTATAAGGATTGCATTCAATAAAAAAAAAACCCTGGCTCCCACACATGGCTACTGAAGTACCAAAAAATCAATTTTAGCCATTGAATTGGGCCCTAAGGTGCAGTATAGTTCACAATACCTCAGGAAAGAAAGATGTACAGTCTCTGGCTGTCTTCAGCTACCCCAACGCTAGCCCAGGGACTATCCCCAGCTTATTGAAGGAAGCCTTCTGCTCTTTTCCCTGAGCTAAGAGTCACTCAGACTTCATGCATCTGGTGCAAACCCATCAGTGTAGGTGCAGTGGCTGTTTTTTGGGAGGCTGCAAAGGCAGCTTGGCATAACCACTGGTAGCAGCAGCCAGTAGTTTTAGCTCACTCTGGGGAGGTAACACCTTAAACACAGCTTTGACCACCATGGAAATGGAGATGTGGAGTCAGATGCATCCACAGAGAGACCATCCCTGGATGTGAATAATGTAAAATAAGTAGAAATTGGTTTTGAAATAAAATTTGAGTAGGAACTTAAGGGAAAATTTCGCTCTGAGGGTGCTGGAGCGCTGGAGCACTGGAACTGGCTGCCCAAGAGTTTGTAGAGTCTCCTTCTCTGGAGAGATTCCAAGACCACCTGGACATTGTGATCCTGGGCAACCTGCTGTGGGTGACCCTGTTTCAGCAGTGAAGTTGGACTAGAAGGTCTTCAGAGGGAGTCCATTTCAACCTCTACCATTCTGTGTTTCTATGAAAAGTGTCTGGAGAGAGAAAGGCTGAGAGATGCCTGCCAGAACTGCCTGGCATGTTCCAGACAGCTCAGTCATGAATTCAGTGTTGGTGTCAGTTCTCTCTTGTCTTGTTAGTGCTCTGAAGCACAGTGTCTGAAGCAAAAAGTTATTGAATTTTCACTGAACCCTTCCTACATGCAAAGGTTTCTTTCTACTTTAATGTTCAAAACAGTGAGAGTCGCAGCCACCGTCTCTAGCATGTGCCCGTATCTTTTCTCATTATAGGCTTAGGTCCAAAACCAATAGGAATTAAATAAATATCCCACTGAGAGCTGTACTTTTGAAAATGGCCTTATTGCAGTGCAGATGTGTGCTATCTAAAACCAGCTTAAACCTTTTTTTTTTCTTCTTCTTATTTTTTTTTTAATATATATATTTAAATTAAGAAAATGACATAAAAATCTAAATATTATCCTGGAAGGAAGTGTATGCACTGGTGGATGTTTGATTTTCATTTTTCTCCCAGCATGCCCTGTCCTTTCATCCTGTAATGGTTCTTCTCCATTAATCCTTCTCAAAACCCACAGGTAGAGATTCTTATTGATAGAAGGCCAACGTGTATCTCAGTTTACAAAGGCATATTAAAGGATACAAGGAACATATTTCTCTTGATGTCTTCTTATTAATGCAGTTCCACTCAGAACATTTTGGCATGAGAGGCACTGCCAGATGGAAGATAAAACTTCACTTTTATGGGTATTTTAAGGAAGAAAACATTTGGTTTGCATTGGTTCTAAATGAATAATATTTATTGCCCTAATGATTTGTATTTTATAAGCAGGATAACCAAAAGCACTGTCAATTACTTACTATTTTAACAAGGTTTAAAGAAAGGAAGAGGCCAGATAACCTCAAGCCATTTGAAATACCAAGTGCCTTTAAAGCTAAACTGTAATAACCCAAAGAGATGGGTTGTTTACATAATAAAAATAAATAAACACTGACCACAGCTTGGCTGTATTTAAAGATTCTGTCATTTGTTACCACAAATCTCAGCTCACAGCATGCTTTTGGTGAACCCAGTGTGCTACAATCACACACACACCAAACAGCCACGTTTGGGGTTCAGCACACATCGTGGTGGAGGGTTGGGGAGTTTTGGAGCTGCTTCTGGGTGGGTTTCAGGAGAAGGGCAGTAAATTCTGTGAGTTGTCTTTTCCCAGGACATCAGCAAGTCTTGTGGAGTTGGTACTGGCTATGTGCTTGCAAAGGATTTCCTCATCAAGAATTATCTTTCTCTTTTACTGAAGATGACAAAATTCCATGTGTTTTCTTATGTGGCTGCTGATTTTTCTATTTAGTGCTTTTGCAGGCATTAGGTCTGCAAAAAATCCTTGGTGGATCCAAACACGTGACCTTTCTTCTGCAGCACAGCCATCTTCATCCCAAGTCCACCTTCAGTTTTCCTGGAACTTGGGTCTTCCAGAGGCATGACTTCTCCTGCCCAGTGCCAGCCACTTTGATTAAAACAAAATGGTGTGAGCTGTTCAGTGCTAGACCTCTCCAGGAACACAGTGGAAACATTCTGAAAGCCAAGGCCAAGATCAAAAGCTGTAATTAACCTCTCAAAGGACAGGGAAGGAGAATCAGTTGCTTCAGATTAACTCATCCTTTAGTACCTGAGCCCACAGAATCACAGAATCACAGAATGTCAGGGGCTGGAAGGGACCTTGAGAGCTCATCCAGCCCAACCCCCTGCTAGAACAGGATCACCTATACCAGATCACACAGGAACATGCCCAGGGGAGTTTTGAATATCTCCAGAGAGGGAGACTACCACACCCTCAGGCAACCTGTTCCAGTGTTCTGAAACCCATCAGATTTTGGTTGATGCCAGGGAGGATTTGAAGACAAGCTCTTCAGAGAACATATTCAGAGTAACTGTGATGTGTCTGGTGTCACACAGGACCTGCAGGTGTGTTTGAGACAGCAGCACTGGGTAGGATTTCTCTTCTCAGACATGTCCTGCACTGCAAAGTGTGGATCTAGGCTGCCAGGAAAATAAAGGACTGCATATTTTTTCTTTCTCCTCTTCTCTCATATAACTTGAGCCCTCTCTAGCCCTTCACAGTCATACTCATTATTAGGAATAACAAATTCTCAGTGCTGCTGTGGGACACTGATGAAGATGCTGACACCCCATGAGGGACAGTGCGTGCTTTGAGATATCGTGAGAGAGCTGCTTCAGTTTAGAGTTAGAGCAAGATTTAGGCAAGATAATGAGGGAAAACATTCTTTTGTCTGGCCTGTGATGGAAGTATTTGTAGTCATGTTCACATTGATGACTTCTCTTCACATTTTTAGCCTAGCTTTGTGGAATCAACATGCCAAATGATTGACCATTTATGTCTCAGAGACTGAAAGAATGGAGACTCTTGCTGAAGCATTGGAACAGGCTGCACAGGGAAGTGGTGGAATCACCATCCTTGGAGATGTTTAAAAAATGTTTAGCCATGTCACCTCAGGATGTGGTTTAGTAGCCACGGTGGTGTTGGGTTGGTGGTTGGGCTCAATGATCTTAGAGGTCTTTTCCAATCCTAATGATTCTGTGATTCTATGGTGAGATCACACCAGCAGACAAAAGATGGGGAACTTTCAAAGCTTGGAACATTTTATTCACACACATGAAAAATAATTCATGCACGAAATGATTCATGCTCCTCAGGTGAGATTGCAGAGGAGTAGTTGATTCTGCTGGATTATTTTTTCTCTTTGTCCAGCTAGATGGACATGGCTTCCCATTGCCATGACTGCTTTTCCCCATTCTATTCTGATCAAACATCAAGGTCAGGATGATGCTCCCTATTTTGGAGGCTGGAGGGAAAGCAAAAGGAGATCTTGAACAACAGTTGTGGTTAAGGTCCTGTTGAATTGACATTGGATTTACTCTAACATATTCCACAGGACTTAATATTGATATCCAAATAATCTGGAATGCTGTTTTTATAAACAATTATTGGCAAGGGGAGGCATTGTTTTTGGAAGCTCATGGCTGTACAGTAAGGTTTTATTTCTGCTTGTTTTGAAGTGCAGCACGTCCTTTCAAAAGTGCTGTTCAGGAAACATCTGCTGTCAATTAAGGAGTAACACATTAAGGCATATTAAAGTGCACTCTTATTAGTGTTTCAGCAATAAAAGGAAAGGTTTTCTATTTGAATCACATGTTCTTTAACACATCTGCCAGCCATCTGAAACTTGCAAATGTTCCTCAGTAAAAAACATCTTCATACCCTTGTAAAAACTTGGGAATACTTAGCGCTCTGTTTTAAATAAAAATAAAAATAATAATAATAAAAAACCCCCACAAACAGTCAACCAAAACAAAACAAAATAAAAAACCAAAACCCAACCAACCAACCAACCAAATAAAAAACCCAATCCAAACCAAACCAAACAAACAAAAAAACCATCAAGCCCCTAACAAATTAAAAACTCCAAACAAACAAACAAAACCACCCCTTTGTGGACTGAGTTCAGATAGTTCTCAAGGTGGATGTTGGGCTGATGCTGATAGACTTAGGTAAGGACAGTGGCTGCAGAGGCTCTGTCCAATCAGTCCTATTGAATCCTGTAAGGAGAGCTGGTTGGAAAAGCAGACTTTTATATTCATGCAGGCAGAAACACAGAATCAAAGAATCATAGAATGGTAAGGTTGGAAGGAGACCTCACGGACCATCTAGTTGCAATCCCCTGCCATAGGCAGGGACACCTCCCACTAGCACCGGTTACTCAAGGCCTCCTCCAACCTGGCCTTGAACCCCTCCAGGGAGGGAGCAGCCACAACTTCCCTGGTCAGCCTGTGCCAGTGTCTCACCACCCTCACTGGAAAGAACTTCCTCCTAACATCTAGTCTGAATCTTCCCTCTGCCAGTTCAAACCCATTGCCCCTTGTCTTGTCATTGCAAGATCTTATAAATAGTCCCTCCCCAGCCTTCCTGTAGGTCCCCTTCAGATACTGGAAGGCTACTCTAAGGTCTCCTGGAAGCCTTCTCTTCTCCAGGCTGAAAACTCTTTCCCAATGAAATCAGCCTTATTACCAAAGAAGAACACAATAAAGCATTTGGACTGGCAAAATAGAGAGCAGTTGGTTTGGAAAGGAGTTGTTGTGTATTAGACAAAGAGGATTTTCTACACGTTGACCTCCTCTGGTCTGGCCAGACTGCATTTCTCACGACATGCTGTGGTCTCTTGTTGTTTCACAAAGTTGTTACATAGTGTGAGACCTTGGTCAGACACATAGCAGATATACAGGCCACAAGGCATCATCCTTCCCTAAATGGCTGGGATTTCTGAGTGTAGCCTATCCCAGACCCTAGAAAGATGCACGAGACTTGAAAACTGAAGTCATTTAGTAAAAATATTCACTGGCAGAACCCTGCAGATGACTCAGTCACCCATCAGAACAGGTGAACACAGTCCCAGATCCTCCCATTTGGGCACCCACCCTCTCTGAATCAGCTTACTGTAAAATGAGGGTTGATAGACTAGACCAAGAGCATGTCATCCAGAGGGACAGGCTGTAGAGGTGTGCCCAGGCCAACCTCATGAAATTCAACAAGGCCAAGTGTAAGGTCCTGCACCTGGGTAGGCACAATTCCAAGCACANGTGTTCCTGCCTATGGTGGGGGGTTGGAAAGAGATGATCTTTGAGGTCTCCTTCCAACCTTACCATTCTATGATTCCATGATTCTATGCCATCTTCACCTGTCCTGCTGGATTAAAGTCTAGGACACCTCTAGGAATCTGTGAGTGATGTGTAGAACACTTTGGTAGTCTGAGGCAGTGTGTAGGTTCCCTTAAGAAAACTACAAAGTCCTGTCCCAGAGGACAGACCTGGATGTCTCGGGATATTACAATATTGTTACTCTGTTCCACTTTCTGGTATCATGGCTTATGAGGCAGTGCCTGGCTGACATTGCTCTCTTCTCCCTGCCTTCACTCCTTTGCTCCAGGAAGACTGCACATGCACATCCCTTCCCATCTCATGCTCTGTGTGTGGGGGAAGGCTCGGAGCTGGCAGGGAACTTTGAGCTGCCTCCTGCAGCCTGCTGAGGCCTTGCTGCCTGAGCTGGGGAGGGCAGTGCTGGCCTGCTCTCAGCCCTGCTGAGGGTGGAAGGGGTGGAGGGTTCCAGAAGGTTTGAGTCTGACGAACTTGGCCTATCTTGTGGATGTATCCATTCTACCTGATCCCCTTTTATATATATGCACATATAAATAGAATCTCCTGTTGAACTTCCAATTGCTGTGCAGTATCTTCACTCTTACTCTTTAGAAGGAGTAAGAGGCATTGCTGTCCTCCAGTCCCAGGCCCTAAGTGGGGACAAACACTTGGCCATGGTGTGAACACTGTGAGGTGGGATTCTGACACAGGGACAGGATAGAAGTGGTGGAACAAGTGGTCTGCTATGCTCTTGGCCATTTTCCAGTGTAAAGAAGACACCATCAAGGTGCAGTATGACCATAGGAAAAGCCTGAGTGTGGCATTGTCATCTTAATCCACTGAAGTTACTCCTCTTGGCACCTCCAATGAGGACTGTACAGGCACTAAGGAACTGGGCACCTAAATAGCATTGTTTGGAGAGACTTCTTGTCCTATCAGATACACTTTATGCTTTATTATAATTGCAATTCCTTGAGAGAAACTAAATCTGGCCTTAAAGAGGATGGCAGAGAATGAAAATCTGCCTAGAAAAAGAACCAAGCATTTTTATTCCTTTTCCTCTGTCAGGAAATGCTTTAAACATAGATTCTAACGCTGGAGAACCACTGAAGTATCTCATCCAGAGCTACTCAATCAGTTTTCTTACTGACATCTTAGAAGTGTTCTCTACTGCTTGGGTCAAAGCACCAGCCAATAAGCAAAGGAGATTTCCTATTTCAATGTTTTTAAGGACCCAGAAGCTGTTGTAATTGGATGATGCAGCAGCTAATGTTCAGTGATGGATACATCTGCTTGACTAATTAGATGCTGTTTGAGGTTGACCTGCTTCTGCAACCCCAACATGCAGATCTTCTCACTGAGGAATGATACAGTTCTTCCCTTGAAAATCACAAATCAAAGCTTCATCATGCTGGTTTCTAACAGCAAAGGGATTGTTTACATTTGCCAGAGCTGCAGGGGGAAGTTTGCTGGAAGTCAAACTGCAGAAGGGAAGAAAGGAAATGTAGCTTTCATTCAGAGCTCCCACACTAAATGCCATTTGCCCACTGGGCTTGCTCTTCATGGGGAGCTGCAAGTTCAGCCACCAAGCATAAAACAAACCTAAAGATAAATGCAAAGAAACTACTATGCTCCTGAGCAGCTGCGAACTAAAGGCTTACTCAGTCATGGAAGAGAGTGTGCAGCTAAGCCTGACCTCAAATGTTTCCAGGGATGAGATCTCCAGCACTTCCCTGGGCAATCTGTTGCAGTGTTCCACTACCCTCATAGTAAAGAACTTCTTCGTAATCATAGAATCTTATAATCATAGAATGGNGCGTACCTGCTCCAACACTTCAATGCCCTTTCTGTGCTGGGGGCTCCAGAACAGCACACAGTACTCCAGGTGGGGTCTGATGAGAGCAAAGGGACAGAATCCTCTCCCTTGCCCTACCCTTCTCTAGTTTAAAACCATTGCCCCTTGTCCTACATACCTTTGTAAACATTACCTCCCCAGCTTTCTTGTAGGCCATATCACTCACAGGGTTGAGTTTTCAATGTTGAAAGCTGTGATGATGTTCTTAATTTTCAAGGTTTGAAGCCACCACTGTCACTTAAACCTTGAAGTCCTACTTGGAAGACTTTGCCAGGAGTAGGCAGTCACTGCAGGATTTCAGTTCTCCTTTGGTTGTCCTGCCAGTGATGAATTCCATTTAATTACAAAACCAGAATTTCTGTCATTTCTCTCAGCATAGCTCCTATTGTGGAAGATTAAACATCAGAGAAACATTACTGAATTACCTTTTTAAACCTATTATTTCAACATGATTAACATCTCTTCTTTTCATTTAGCTGTAAGCAAAATCTTGTTTACAAGGCAGAAAAAAAAAAAAAAAAAGCATTTGCTGTAATATTGGCAATAATAATAAAAATGAACATCAGAGGGAAATAATTTATGTGTAAACCAGCATAAAAATGTCATTGATGCATGAGTTTCCTCTTCAATTAATAAAAAGGAGGAAATATTTAAAAACAATTTATCAAGGAAATACATACAGTTCATATATCATGCACTAACAAAGACTGTACCAGTATCCATGCCACAAATAGCCCTGTGACCTGGACTATCACACAGGTGCTGGATTCCTTTCTGTGACCTAATTCAGAGAAGCTATCTCTAGGATAAGACTCTGACTTTGTATCAGATGAAAATCCTGGATCAAAATACTGATAAAAACATATTCTGTTAAAACAAGTGGCAATTAGTGCTGGTAGGATAACCCAAAATAAATAAAATAGAGCTGCTAATTGGTATTTTATGATTGTATGATTCAATGATTGTAGTTTGATTATCTATTTTTCATTGTGGTTGTTGACCTCACCCATAAACCCATGTGACCTCTTCATGAAGAATTAAATGCTACCTGCTCTGTGTGTGATGAAGTTAAGTTTCAAAGTGATCACAAGTATAATGCAAATGGGACATGAGCATCCTGCAGTTATCACTTTGAAACAGACAGAAAATTCAGAGTTAAAATAAATCTAAAGGGGTGAGGTGGGCTGTGACTCCCCTACTAATCTTAGCTCTGTGCAGTAGATCAAGGTAAAGAGGTCTCTGAAGCTACATTCAGTGTCATCTCTTCGTGGTGTTAGAGCATGGCTTTGGCTGTTCCTGCAGTATAAACATCAGATAGACAATAAAAGTGTCTTTTTTTGGACTCAAAATCTGTGGATACACTCAGGGACCAGCCAAGGTGTATTTGGCATTATTTGGAAAAGTATTTATGCAGTCTATGACAATAAGACAAGTGAAGAAAAACCTCTTTTCTCCTAGTCATTTGTCTGGGCTGCTTAACGTGAGATGCATTGAAGCAGGAAGGATCAATTTTCTACAAGCT
The DNA here is from genome assembly GCA_013399055.1 of Ramphastos sulfuratus. Classification (NCBI taxonomy): domain Eukaryota; kingdom Metazoa; phylum Chordata; class Aves; order Piciformes; family Ramphastidae; genus Ramphastos; species Ramphastos sulfuratus. Next base: position 384,169 of record WBNM01020179.1, read on the forward strand.
TGTATGAAGCCTAACAGTATGAGCAGTGAGGGTGTTGAGCACCATAGGATGGCTCATGTGCTGAAAATAAAACATCTCACTAAGGCTTTGCAGGACTGAGGCTTTTAGATGCAAGCTTTCCCAAGCATTTCCATGAGTTTTAATGAACTAAACCCAGTGAAGGCAAATGCAGGAGTATAGAAATGTTAAAAGGCAATATCCTTATTTGCTGTGTCTGTATCTTGTGTTCATTTTCTACTCAAATTTAATGGCTGCATTTAAGGACTGTGTTAATTTCTAAACTACAGATTTTGTCCTATGGACCCAAGGAGTTGGGGATGAAAGGAAAAACATAGCCTCAGAACATCCTGAGATACACAGCACACTTCAAGTTTTTCATAGTATATTTGAAAGGGTGAGGAGACTGAGGGGAGACCTCCTTGCTCTCTACTTGAAAGAAGGTTGTAGCGAGGTAGGGGCTGGCCCCTTCTGTCAGGGTACAAGTGATAAGATGAGAGAAATTGACCTCAAGTTGTACCAGGGGAGGTTTAGATTGGATATTAAGAAACATTTCTTTACTAGAAGGGTCATTGGGTACTGAAACAGGCTGACAATGGAAATGGGGGAGAAACCATCCCTGGAGGTGTTTAAAAGACACCTTGATGAGGTGCTTAGGGATATGGTCTAACAGTTGTGTACAGGGGAATGTTAGGTTATGGTTGGACTCAGTGATCTTAGGATCTTTTCCAAACAGACAATTCTATTGTTCTATGATGTCAACAGCAGCTATTCCTGGAACACGTACACAAAGGTTGTCCCCTCTGTTGCAGACACTACTCAAGGGTTGGACTAGTTTACCTTTAAAGATGCCTTCCAACCCAATGCATTCTATGATTCTATGAATTAATAAATAATTGAGACAGGATGGAAATAGAAATAATACCTGTCCTGCCTACCAGAAAGCATTATGCTTCCCACTCTTGGTCTTTGGGAAAAGGTATCTCAGGCATACTCATGTCGACCCAAAGGGTGCTTTGGGCAGATCACTTAGCTTAAAGTTGATGCAGCTTTACTGACTTCAATAGAATTATGTAGATTTACACAATGGGAAACATGTCCCTGTGTGCAGAGCTGGCACTAGAAAGCCAGATGCCTTTGGAGTAATGTATGGAATCACACTCACATTTAGAAGTTTCATTATTGAAGAAAAACGAGAGAATACCTGTGCTGAGCAGAGATATTGCTGGTGTCAGTTACATATTGAACCCTGTCCATTGCTTAGTGGCAACCTGAGTAAAACTTTACCATTAATTACATCCCTACAAAGAAGCTGCTGCCTTCCCTGCCTTGGAAGTCTATAATTTACCTCTTACATCAGTGTCTGAAATTGAGTTGTTTTTTTTCTAAAGAGACTTATACGGATTATAAAGTTTTGAGGGTTTTTCTTTTCTTTTGTCAGGTTTGGCTTATATGCTTATTGGGTTTGTTGTTGTTTTCTTTTTAATATGTATTTTATTTTATTACTTTTTTTTACCTGCATTTGCTATCTGAAAAAAAAAAAAACCCAAACAAACCTGGTGATTCTGTGATGGAAACTGGTTCTAACAAAAGGTGTCATTGTCAGCAAACTTTACTTTTAATGGATTAGCAGTTAATTTTTTGTTTTTTTCCTTCTATTTTATCTCACAGGGGGTGGTGAGGAACATGAGAAAAAAAACCCCCATAACCAGGTAATATCAAGTGCACCAGTTAAAGTTATCCCTCCAACATGATTCTGTAGAAGCCTAGTATCAAAGCCAAATTCCAAATGTAGAGTCTGAAAAGAGAATAAATTCAGATATGAGAATTTGCAGGACACATGCTGCTACCTCAAGATTGTGCAGCTCTGTAGGCATTTGCCAAGCAAAATAAATTATCAGCCACACCATGGTCCTTCTGTCAGCCAGCTGTGGTGTAACTCCAGATCTGGGTGTGCTGGTTAAAAGAAAAAATAGATTTCCTTGTAATTTTTCTTATTTTCCAGAATTGTCCTTAGGTAAATGTGTGGGAAATTATAATTGCTAGAAAATGTCAGTCTGTGAAAGCTTTTGTATCCTTCCAGATGATGTGTTTGGCCCTGGGACTCAGATACAGGGAAAAACTTCTCCTCCACAGACTGTTAGGTGTTGGACTGAGGAATTGCCCCCTCTCCCCTGCCCTGGGGGGAGAGAATTTAGAACCACATGTAGAGTTGTTTTTTTTTTCCTCTTGATGTTGTTACAACAAGGAACAAGGTATGAAAAACTTGGCACAAAACAGGTAAAAGTCATGAATGATACAATAGAAGGTGTGGATGTGGTGTTGAAGGACATGATTTGGTGGTAGACTTTTCTATGCTGGGTTAATGGTTGGATTCAATGACCTTAAAGGTCTCTTCCAACAAAATGATTCTGTAATTCTGTTCTGTGAGATCTGTGCATTATTCCTGCTTGCTCTCCCCACATCCCTGATCTGGTGGTATTCCCTGCATTGCAAACAGCAGACATGGGGCTTGGAAACAGTTGTTGTCAAGTCCCTGAAAATCCAGTTGGAGCTGGCTTAGGACCTGAAAGGATCAAAGGACAATTCTGACAAGAAAGATGACTGAATGGGTCACTAGAAATGAGTTTGCTCTCCTGGAGCTGGGTTGTTCCTTTGCTTTCTGAACTAGCCTGGGCAATGCAGGGTCCTGGAAGCTGCAGGTGGATGGAAGTGCTGCTGCACATAGCTGGGATGTCTTCAGGGAGGTGTGAGAAACTTGATAGTTTCTGTTTGCTGAAGCTACTTGTTCACTCCCTCGTGGTGGACAAGTTCCTGGGATACTTACACCCCACCACCTTATTCCACTGGGGGAAAAAAATCACATGTAGAACACCAGTGTGATACTGAGCAGAGCTCTGGAAAGGATGGGGAAGAATCATGTCTGTAATTCCCTTATAGCTCCTCAGCAGCCTTTAGTTTAGCCAGGCTCACTCAAACCCTGAGAGGAATTCTGCAATTCCAACCGTGGTGCTGAGCAGGGCTAACTGGAGGCTTTGCAGCCTGCTCCATCAGGATTCTGCTTCCTGCTGCAGCTGAGCTGGATTGTTTAAACCTCCCAGGAAAAAGACAGCCTTGGGTAGCCATGGCTAACCCTCATCTCCCCTCTTCCCAACCTCACTGAGATTGGCCAGTGCAGTCAAACACCCTATATTAATGTCTGGCCAGCTGCATTGCTGAAGCACTGAGTGTGTTTACTGGAGTAAGCAGTCCAGTAATCCCTACTGCAGATGGATTGCATAGGCATAGCCATGCCCATCTGCCAAACTCTTAGAGAAAAAAGTGCTCACAGGTATTTTCTCTATTGCTAGCAGAGCTCTCAACCTCCTTCTCTCACATTATTCCTTGCTTCAGTCAAAAACTGAAGATACAGGTCTCACCCTGGCACCAGGACTGCTGCTGGTGGGTGTCTGCCTGGTGCATTTGGATGCTGCTGAGTTGGTACCTAGTGAAAGGAACATGAAGGAGTACAGGCAGGGCAGAGGGATGGGGGTTTCCATCTGAAGCAGGAGAAGGATGAAAGATTTTTTTTTGTGCAGAGAAAGGGACATGGCACAAATCATTTGTCCTGCTCCCTCCTAAATTCTAGGTCCCACCTGCCCATCACTGGTGTTCTCTGGAGCTGCAGATGGACTTTCTTTTGCAATGCAGCAAACAACAGCATTTACTGATTAGAAATTACTCATCCTGCCACTTCACAACCTAAACTGTGACCAGAGCAGAAAGGCAAAGCACTCTGAGTCACTGCTGCTTGCTTTGAGTCCAGACAGTTTGTCCATCAGCACTTCAAACATGCAGATTCAAGTTGCTGGATCGGGAATATGAATCCTTTCTCTGCAAATGTTAAAGGGTTTCTCCCCTTCCCCTCCAAGGCTTCTTCTGGCCAGGATTTTAAAATGTGGCATTCAGTTTTGCTGGCCAGGGAAGGCACCTGTCCCAGGGCAGTTATTTTTAGCAGTGGAGCTGACATCCAATACAGTAGCCCAAGTTATAAAAGCTGGCCAGCATCCTCTTTCTGTGAATTATGTTTTGCTTCAGTGTGATTAACTGTAGTTAAAAAATTAGCTTTGGGGGCATATAAACAGGAGAGCAGAAGGGCTGCTTGGAAGCATAAATCACACAAGTATTAAATGGGAAAGTACATCCAAATTGGTACTTGTTTGCTCAAAGCTATTTAAATTAAGGGAAACATCATCCCTTCTCCAGAAAGATAGTTCATGATTTCCTCAAATGAGACCTAAACCAGCAGTCCTATAGTAATGCTATGGAGTCTGGAGCTTTACCAACAGAGGGAAAGGACAGCAGAGCACTGGCTCCTCCTTTGGCTTTTGCATGTATGTGTTGACATGAGGAAGGATCATGGCCATGAGACACATGAGTTTAGGAGGCCATCTCAACAGACAAGTCACAGATGGGACAGCTCTGTCTCCTCAGTTTCTCTGTCTCACTCTGTCCTTGCTTTGCTGGGACAGAATCCTTGGCCAGCCAGGGTTTGCAGGCCGTTAGCTGTTGAGTCAACCAAGGCAGTGACCCAAGTTGGCTCCAGGTGTATCCCAGACCATAAACATCAAGCTCAGTATAAAGGGGGAAGTCTGCTGAGGAGTGGAGAGTCTCTTGCTTAGGCATCTCCTGACCCTGCTCCTCTTCCTATTCCTGAGGACTGCTTTCCTGTTTGTTGTGACCACTGTACATTTGCTGGGCTGAGTGTAATTTTGTGTACTTTCTATTGTCTTTGGTGTTAGTTTGGCTGCTTCATCAAATCTGTTTTTATTTCAATCCATGGGTCTCCTGTCCTTTTCCTGATCCCCTTCTCTGCTGGAGAAGGGTCAGTGGGTGATAGAGAAACTACTATAGTTTAGCCCTAGATGTGGGCTGAACTTCCATGGCAGCAACAGAATTTTCATTATCCTGAATGCAAATTGTATTTTTCATGCCTTTGTTAATGCTGAGAACTATCTGGAAGATGAGAAAGCCCACCTCTACATTGAAATCTCTGAGATTTATTATAGAACCATAGGATTGTTTCAGTTGGAAAAGACTTCTAAGATCACTTGCAATATCCCACTGAGTTGATGGGGAAAAGGAGCTGCCATTCAATTTCCTCAAATTTCAGTGACAGTACAGAGGAAAATTCTGTAGAAATAAAAGCTTGTTAAAGTAATTTCTCCTACAATTCAGGTCTCCTAAAAACCCATGTCATGTTTCCACCTCCCTGTGTCTTTGTGAAAGCTACAGCTGGGGTATTCATGACCATATATGCATTTTTCTGTGGCAATATACGGAGGTTTCCATCCTAGAGCAAGCTCCCCTTGGGCTAGGTGCTGCACAAAGCAAACCTGAGCCCAAAGCCACTGTAATCCAAGTGTCTGGGAGCCACACAGAGTTGTCTTACATCTAGCCCTGAGATTTCCCCATTAGTGGTAACAGGAACCATTTCTTGCTTGTGATGAAACTCTAAGTAATAGCATTGCTTGCTACTCAGTGGCTGGGCTTGCTCAAGGAAACGGTTATTTATTCACCTGTAAAACAAATGAGTGCTTTCTCTGAGTTGCAGTGTGTGCTAGGAACATGCCTCTCTACATCTCCCTCAAGCTATATCTCATCTTCCAGCTATGATTCAACATTTCCCTAAGAGTGCTGGCAGCACTCAGCTTGAAAGGTGATCCTGCACCAGGCTTTCCAGTTCTTCACCTGACCAGCGTCATTCACATCCCTCCACCACCATCAGGGCCCTGAATAATATTCACTGCTGAATGCTCACATAATTTTTCATTAGCCACTTCTGTTGGCTTCGTGTTCTTTTTGTACACATAACCAATATGCATTAACAGTTTCCAGTAGGTCCATTAGGATTTCTCCCCAGTCTCCCTGGCAGATACGATAGCACTATCGTGGGCTCAGATTTAGTTAACCCCTCCATATGCCAAACATCTCTGCTCCTCTGCTGTCATTCCTGGTTTCTTTTGCTCACCCTGCTGAGTTTAATTTTCAGTAATTATTAATAGGGGTGGTTTGTGGGTTTTGTTTTTGTTGTTTTTTTTTTTTTCTTCTTGAACACTGTAAAATGAAAATGCATCATTTGGGGACTTTAATTAGGCACTTCTATATAAAATCTGCTATTGCATCTTTGTATAGAACCTGCTTCAAAGGAAACAAGAACGAAGGCTACTTTTCTCTGCTTCACTTCTATGTTTTTCACTGGCTTTACCCATTGGTAGGTTAATCAAAGTGATGCTAAAACAGGCATGAACCTGACCTGTAATATTTTATAATATTAAAAATTAATGAAATTATTCCAAGAAAGCAACTCATGAGAAACTGCTCAAGAAGATGTGAGGCAGGGACAGGCAGGGGTTTTTTTCCTGATACTGGTGTCCAGTCAGGGTTTAACACTGGGTCAGGCATGGGCTGAAGTATCCAGCACATCTGAGTGAACCAGACCAAACTCCTCCAGCAGCTGGTTGTTAGCTAGGTTTGAAAGAGCAGTAGTTTGGATCAGCTTGCAGTGCGCTGTTTCAGGCATAGAGATGTCCCAGCATGCAGCTCCCCACCACAGTGACAGCCACACCAAAGCCTGCATCAATAAAATCCTTCACTGTTTACCTTGAAAGTGCTCCAGCGCCTCCATTCGTGTTGCCTCCTGTTTCAAGGCTGGGGAGATGCCTTCCAACTGCTGTGCCTCAGGCTTGTGAAATACTATATGGTGAAGCAAAAAGAGTGTTTATTTTAACAATAATGAGGGGAACCCCTGATGGACTTGTTCAGCAGGACTGTTTGTGGTTGTAGCTAAGGAGCAAGTGAACAGCAGAGCTGTGCCCAGGCTTAGTATACAACATAGACTCAGCTACATTTATGGGTGAGGGACTGGAACTGCACCAGACAATATCAGCAAGACCATGGCCTGTTTTCCACTCTCAGCCTCATCCTCTAGCATGATGCCATTCAGTTTACTCAAGTTTCAGATTACAGACTACATCTTTTCTATCAACACTGCAGCTCAGCCCAGGCACATGCAGAGAGATGCTCGTTCAGCTCCACATCTCAGCTTGGGGTTTCAAACGCACTCACAGCCCAGGGCTTTCCAACACTTTGATTGAGTTTGGACTCCTCTCTTATTTTCATTACTTAACTCAAAACGTTTACCAGCTTACAGCTGAAACTCAGAGCCAGACTCACAAGCTACTCCATGTTATTTCTGACTCAACCAACCTATGAGAGAAGTTTTTAAATCCTATTTGGAGAAAGGCAAACTTCCAAAAGAAGTGGAGGTCGGATTTGCTGTAAGGGAACATCCAAAAAAACTTGGGCATCTCTCCAGAGTTTATCCAGCCCAAACAAACCTAGTCTCTAACCTGGAAAGCAAGCAAGTAATCTCCAAATGCCAGCTGGATTGAAAACAAGAATACTCTCTGGGGTGGTAGTCTTGGACTTGTAGTTTTGGTCTAAGTCAGCAACCACAAGCCCAAAGGTGATTGTTTTATCACCTCATAAAAATTTTAGTGCAAGCCAAGGTTCTCAACACAGGCAAGATTTCATCATTTCCTCGAATGGAAAAAAACTCATGGGACACACTTGTTCCCCCTGAGAAGACATTCTAAGGGCCAGGGGAACCTCGATCCAGCTCTGGGCACCATGTGCCACCAGTGATGTTGGACACAGTGGTAGCTCTGAAAGGGAATGGCTGCAAGACTGTAGAGATGCTGGTGAAGAAAGGGCAAAGCTTTGGTTTGGTGCAAGGTGGAAGCAGGCAAGGCAAGGTGCAAGGCAGCAGCGAGGGGCATATGGTGGTGACATCCTGAGACCTGTTCTCTAATTTGTCAGAGGGGTCAGAAAGAGGGAAATGTTTGTTTCTTTTCTTTGTCCCTGGGCAAAGAAAAGCCACTGAGCTGAGTCCTAGTAGATAGGTACTGGGGAACTGACACAAGTTAAAGATTTGGGAAGCCTTGAGGTCCTTTTCAATCAGAAAGCCTGCCCAGAATGGATACAGCTTTGTCCTGCAGCCAGGGCAACGCTGAGCATTTTGCTCTCCAGCCCAGCCCAAGAGAGACAGAACAAATGAGAAGATTTCCTTCTCCCAGAGGCCAAGATGGAAACAGACCATCATGACTGACCCTTTTTTCCCATACATCACATTCACCTTATTTGTCTTTACTGCTTAGCATACTGGCAAGGGGCTTTGGCATCTCTTCCACCAAAAGACAAAAAGATGTTTTCTTTCTTCTGAAATGAGTTTGCATCTTTTACCGATCCTTTCTGTTTGCATCCTGCCCTCTTAGAGAGCCTGGAGTTGGAATGTGGAACCACACTCATCTGAAAATTATTTTTTTTTAATAAACTGGGCTGTAGACATTTTTGTGGCTAGAAACCTGCAGCTTATTGATCTAAGTTCACCTTGCCCCCAACCAAGGACTGGGTGCTACATGAATTACACAACCATCCTGTAACAGCACCGCAAATGGGACAGGATCAGAGGCTGCTATAAGAGTGTAATCTAAGTAAAACCACTGGATCTGTCTGTTTATGGATCTAATAAATTATGTTGGAATTGTGCAGTTATAAATCCAAGCTGTCCAGTAAACCCAACAACTAATTTGTCAGTCGCTCGTCTAGCAACCTGACTCTCTGCTGCAATTGCTCACCATGCAGATAACAAGGTGCCTTACAAATCTCTTGGTTAAATGTCATTTGTTTCAGTGCCATAACATGCTATGGATCATTGCTCACACACAGTAACCCAATTATATTAACCTGTGCAGCAATACAGCCTAATGACGTGACATTAATGCGAACACTTCAGAGGTTTCCAACAATTTGGTCTTTCCTCCAAAGGGGTTTTTCTCCTTGAGCATCTTTTGCCTTCTTTCCTCCCTCCCCTAATGCTCAGAGGCAAAGCAGCACATCTACCCAAACACATCTACAATCATCATAATTTCCTGAATAACTGAAGCTTGTTCACAGCTTGGAAAGCAAGCTGGAGCCGTGTTACTTGTTGGAACCTCTCCAGATCATAAGTTTGGCTGTTCCTTAGGCTCCAACTTCTCTTTGGTATTTTTATAAGAATACCTTTTAAATGCAACCCCTTATATGTTGTCAAGGTTGAACATATGATTCGACAGTAGCGAAGGAAAACAGCACTTTGAAAACACACACAGGGAAAATAAAACCCAACGAGGCTACTGAAAGATGAAGCTGTTGTGTTCCAGCCTTGGAGAACACTGCCTAAATATTCTGGCAGGTCCTTTGGCTGATTTCTTCTCCTTTGCATTGCTGCAACAGGCACTGAGAAACAAAGCAGAAACAAGATAAATTTCATAAAATCATTTTGTCCAGGCACTTGGGCTTGTGGGTGATGGGCACAAAACTAGTGGAGGGAGTTACTTAATAATAATGAATGGAATTCATGTTTTCATTGGCTGGTTTTGCTGTTGTTGTTTTGGGNCAAATGAATCTCATCATCTTGTTGAAAATCATCTTGATTCTTATTTCTGAGAGAAAACTAGAAGGCTGCTGCCTAGATTCACTGGCTGTCACTGAAAAAATCTCCAGAATGCTGCTGTGGAGAGGGTGCAAGAGGGGAACCAGCCAGTTCAGAGCGGGATGCAGGTCTGATGGAGAGACGTGAAGGATTTATAGCTCTGCCTCGTGTTGGTGGCTGTTTTCCATCATTACACTGTATGGGGAGGGACAGAGACTGATATTTTGGTGATCCTTTGCACTCCAGCTGGAGGAATTTACACCACAAGTGGAGCAATATGCCCACAGTCAGAATACATCCTTATCTTTCTGTGTGTTTATGGCTTTTTCTAGCTTGTGCAGAGAAGTCAAGTAACCCAGTCGTAAGCATCAAGCTAAACTTGCTGATATCAGCTAAACTGAGCTTCTTCCTCTAGGAAGAGTTTTAGTAAGTAAAGAAATAAAGAGGCTCATCTCTGACAAATCTTACCTGACACAAACACATTTTGATCAGCCTGGCACAGTCCGTAACAGGCGCATCTAAATATTATGAAGAAATATGTGGTGATCAGCTCCAAATACACAGCCTGTAATGTATACTTGCTAAATTCTTTCCATTGTGCTGTTAAATGCATCCAGCTGTCCATACGTTAAAGTTAAATATACTGTACTATAAAACTGAACGGAGAGTGGAAACTATTAAAATAAACCCAGCTATTTCCCTCTTCCCCCTCTCCCTCCCAATCAAGTATATTTGAGTTGGGGAAGGAGGAGAGCTATAACAACAATTATTTGATGTGGTGCATGGCAATGTCAGGGGGAGAGGGAAAGGGAATGGAGCAGCTTCAGTCTGAGGAGCGAGGAGAAATGTGAGTGGATTTTCTAAATTACCTGCTGGGGCAAAAGATCCTTTGTGTGAGGAGCAAGCAAAACCCTCCCTGCATGGGTTGGTCATGCATAAAAAAACATGCATGGGAAAAGGCAAGGAGAGAGTGATGTTGTCATGGATGAAGGGGGAGGTCTTGGAGAGCCATCACTATCTATCTCATACTGGAAAAGAGCTTTAGGCTTTTGCAAAGCATGTCCAGCAACTGATATTGTTTGTTTGGTTTTTGGTGGGTTTTTTTTTTTTTTTAATCATTTTTTTTTATCATTATTTTGTCATCAAAGGTTATGGAAAGAGCAGAGATACAATAGCAAGAAGAATGCAAGTAGGAATGATTTGAAGTTCTCATGGGCAGCACAGGCTCATGTCTTGTGTTCTAGGATTAGGATATGAAAGTCTAAACTCTTATCCAGAGGCTGGAGCAAGAGGAACATGTTAGAAAAGCAATAGCCTAAAAGAAAGAGCTTTTTTTTTTCTAACTAGCTTTCACCCCATTTTTCTAACAAAGTGAAGCTTGCCTGTTTCTCTGACATGCAATTTCCATAATTTTGTTTTGTTTTCTTTTTAACTCAGCAAAAGACAGGTACCAAACACAGTGCTCCTGCTGAACAAAAGGTTCACAGCTGAGTCCTTACCCATTTTGAAAGACAGCAGCAACTTGTCTAGCCCAAGGGTCCAAGGGTGCGAGAGAGCTGGGTATAGCCTAGATCGAGCCGAAAACTAACATGTTGCACCTTTTTTTATCTCTGTTTTGCTTCAAGTTATACACAAAACAGGAAAATACCTCCTGGTTACTTTGTTACTGAAGAGAGAGGAGCAGCCTTGTTCCCCAAATCAACTCCCCCATTCCCAAGCACTCCTTTGGACCCTCCATGGGACACTGTCACTTCATTTCATGGTAAATTCGGCAGCTCTTTAATTATATGTGATCATGTTGGCTAACACACTCATTTAGAAACACAGAAGAAAGCAAATCTGGGCAGCAGAGAAGGGAAATGTGGTTGTGAACAGTAATGTGACCTGTAGGCCAAGCCCTTCAAGCACCTTCACGTACATGAGTATGTGTTTAGCCTGAATGATTGCCCAGCTCAGGCAAAGGTTCATATTTAAACACCCTGTCTGAACAAGTGCAAATCACTTTTTTCCTCCACTACCTCTCAGAGTAACAAATGTTACATTAAAAAAAAAAAAAAAAAAAAAAAAAAGCTGTTCCAGCATCACTTTTAGAACACTCCAGATGCTGCTCTGTGATGTGTTTCAGATTTATGTCGCTGTAGTGCGATGTAAACACTGACTGCATCATACCGGTGCAGGGTGTTGGATGCAGGGGGAGTATCAGTTCACCATCAGCCAAAGCATTTACTCCTGAATAGGGCTGGAAACCAGGCTTTGTATACCCCATTTTATTGATTTTTGCAGATCAAAAAAACTCCATAAAAACCAGGGGTGGGAGTATATTTTTGTTCTATTCTCATGGAATCACTTGGAAAGGGATTTTTTTTCAATTACTTTTTTTTTTTTTTCCTTTTTATTTGATCACAAAATCCCAGAGCTGTTCTGCTGAACATAAACTTTTGCCCAAAACCTCCTGTCTATAAACAAGTTTCTGCGTCATTGGAACATCAATTTCAGCAGTTATTTTCATATCAGAAACAGACCATGGTTGAAGGCAATGATCTTCCCGTAGAAGGAAGATGAAAATGATGCCTGGGCTGGTTGTCAGTAGGGCAGGTTGAAAATTCAACAAGCAAGATTCAGATGAAACACTGTGAGCTAGAACTGAGTGCTTCAAGTAGTGTACTCAGGTTCAAATCTTCACTGGTTATTCCTGCACAAAGTGCATGCGATTGTGTTTCCTGCTCTGACTATCAACAGGAAGGTGTTTTTTCCAGTACCATTAAGTAATCCACTTAGTTTCCAATTATTTAATGCTCTACAACTATCTTATTGCAGTTTGTCCTCTTGACAGCTCAGGCAGCAGCAATACAACATATCTGAACCCTTAAGCATGTCTGCACAGAGGCTCACTATCGAATGCTGCAAAGGTCAGGGCCTCTCAGGGTGTCAGTGACAAAGAAGAGACTGTGGAGGAACTTTCTGGGGTGAGGAGAATGAGGGATGAATCAGCTCCCTGTATGGATGAACATATGGGCATGGAAAGCGGCTCAGTTGCTGGGAACTTGCCAAAAAGGAAGGGAAGGTGGAGGGAGATGTTTCTGATATGAGATGTCCAGTTTGTATCATTGGCACTTTGCTTTGGCATTTTTTAAAATAGATGTCCCTCTGTCACACTTAGGCATTTGGGATGCACAGGAATAGCAAAATCAAGTCACATTAAAATGTCCTGGGATCACACCAGCAATAGCTTTCGTAGCTCCCGTGGCCTCAAATCCTTCTCTGATGTCATACACTTGAGATGGGAGTGCAATGAGCTATTTGACAAGTGTCAGCTTTCAGGAGTGTTTAGGATCAGCCTACAACTATCAGAAAGCAAATTAAAGGTGAACTAGAGTAATCTGTGCAGTGGAGAGTGTAAATGTGTGAGATAAGAGGGGTTTGATGCCAATCAAGATGCTGCTTCTTTCTCCTTCCTCGCTGTTTTAAATAGAAATGAAAAAAAAAGCTTTTCAGAAGTCATGTCTACTGCTACCCTGTAATCAGCTCCCATTTTCCCTCTTGCCCACTGATTCCCCTGCACACTTTATTTGATTTTTTCCAATAAGAGAGATATTTATTTCAAAATAAATGAACACAGTTTGTACTTCCACAGCTGTTTTTGACTTGATGATTTGCAGCGGCTTTGTAGATGGCCTTTCAGCACCTTAGAGAGACAAGAAATGGCTTCTTCTAGAGCCCAGGACTGCTGTGTCCAGGGGGAACCATCACAACCTTCCACCTTAGGTAGCCACCTGTGCCTGTGAACAGGGAGTTTAACTTCCTGCCTTTGAAGACTTTTACTCTTGCTTGCACAGTGAGGCTGGGCAATGGGGAACCAGGAGTTTTGCAGCGGAGATGTGAAGCAATGTCCTCTGACCATGCAGCAGCTTGGTGACAGCCTGGAGGAGTCCCCAGCTCCTCTGCAACTAGTCTTGTTTTCCCATTAGGACACATCTTCTTTTTATTTCCCACCCATCCATGCTGGATGCAAGAATAAAAAAACAGTGTCCATGCTGTCCATGTTAGGCCAGGGAACTTTCAGAGGTGTATGAAGTAGTTCGGTGACTGATTCCCACTGAAAATAGGTTGCAAATGGCCATTTAATGCTCTCTGGCTCTGCTGACAGCCTCATCCCTTGCTGGGTTAATAGCCTTAGATTCTTTCCCTTTTCAAGCTTGAAGCAATTGTTTTATAAAAGCTACATAGCCCACCCCATGACAGTCTTTCAGCGGCTTTAAAATCCTTTTTGGTTCAGCTCTTGCAGCATTTGCTAGGCTTAAGTAATGTGACGGAGTGAGGATTTCTGGCCTTTGCTCAGCCAGTAGGTAAATAAAAGCCTGACTCTCTTTTCTTCTGCTGAGAGTAAAATGATGTATTGACAAAGGGCACAATGCATATTCACCTCCATTCATCCCTCCTGTTACTCCTTTCCATCAGAAGGCGAGGATGTCCCCATTCAATTACCTCTGCTGAGGACACGACCTGTTGAGAGGTGTGCAGCTGAATGGTAGAGCTGAGCAAGGCAGGAGAAGTGCGGCTGGACCATGTGCCCCTTCCATCAAACTCATGGCTGTTATAGAAAAGTACATGATGAAGAAAGCCCTAGCTTTTCCCACACCTGCTGCTGCTCTTCAGGTGACCTTGGAACAAACGTATACCTGTTCTGATTCCTGTTCTGATTCCTATTCCTGTTCTTCTTAGTCCTATTTCCATACAAACACCTGCACACCCTGTTTCTCTTCCCATTCCCTCCAGTCTATAACTGGTAATTCACAGGGTGAACGTCTGCAACTTAAAAAAAACAACATGAGGACAGAGGCAAAGCTGCAGGGTGATATTTGCAGATGGTCGTAGCAAAGCCCTGCAGACTTCGTTGTCTCTCTGTAACCAAACACTTTCAGGCTAGATTTCGGGGGAGCCGTAAGGAGCCTGAGATATCCCACATCCACCCTGCTGGACTCCTAGGCTGACAGAGACAGGTTACTTGCAAAATGTTTGGAGGGTTTTTTTTACCAGTGTATCTTATGATGTCTTTCTGGAGGTCAACATTTGTAAGGAGATGAAATCTCTGATGTACTTAACTCTGCAGGCAGACCGCCACAGCCTACTGACAAAGCATTTCTAGGGCAGATTAAGATTTTGCTGCTCTTTAATTAGGGAACCAGGGAGAATTAGAGGTGTGACTGTATCCAGGAGCTTTGTAAGGCAGCTTTGTCTTGTCTCTAAGGCAGGAACCTGTAACAGCCATTCCACAGAATTTTGGCTGGAATATAGATTAGGAAGTTAGTCCCAAAACAACAATTAAAGATCTGTTAATGACAACAGGTAAAGCGAGAGACAAAGAGATTTGTACGAACTGTTTTTTCCTGCAATAGCACTATCAAGAGAGAGCTTTCTGCCTCCATAAACATTTATCTTGTACTCCAGGACAACTGGCCAAATCTCCAGCTGGGATCTGGCTGGTTTGCCTCCCTGACTCCAGCACAGCAATGATGACTGCCACCAGCACAAGGCAAAGCTGTTAGCAGAGTATGTTCAGCAGCTTCTTAGTTCCTGGGTATTCAAATGCTCTAAGCAGCTGTCAGAACCACTGGTTAATAGTTGTCTTGTGACTGAATCTCAAACCCATTTTTATCCTGCGTGAAGTCACTCTTCTGCCTCTTAAACAATAATTCACCTTGGAAGGAAGGAATGCAGAAGGAAGGAAGGAATTTGGAATTTAGAATAAGGAAGGAATTTGAAAGGAAGGAAGGAATTTGGAAGGAGGGAGGGAGGGAGGAATAGGAAGGAAGGAAGGAAGGAAGAAAGGAAGGAAGGAAGGAAGGGAGGAAGGAAGGAAAGAAGGAAGGGAGGAAGGAAGATGCTGCCGCCAGGTTAAGAAATGATCCCAAACAGATACAATTGCCTGGGTGCAGATTCCTGCTGTTCACCTACACAAGTTGCTTGCCCTTGGCAGATTGATTTTATTTATCTGCTCTTTTTATGGATGTTTTACAACAATCCAAAGGGAAACAAGCTACAAAATAAAGACTGTCACTGGGAAGTTAGTCATTAACAGCCAAGTGTCTCCCAGACTAGACGGAGATGCTGCAGCCTCTCTGAAGTTTGCATGTCATTACAGAGGGATGTTGTTGTGACAGAAACAGAGATTTAAGACAGATCTTTTCCTTGCCCAGGGTCCACTCTGCTTCTGCAGTGTTTATATGGGATCACTGAGCTATATCAAGCATTCAGTATTGAATGCATGAAGTACCATCCGCATGCATCACCTGTCAAGAAAGATTAACTTTTCACTGCACAGCAGCACAGGAGTACTCCCAGGGCAAAGAAGGACTGCCCAGACTGAGGTCCTTCTTTTTCTTCATCCTATTCTTCTCATTACAACTGTAGGTGGCTGATAGAATTGACTTACCTAGCACAGAGATTCATGGTCAGGAGCTAATTTGCTGCAGGAATCAACTCTACCATGGTTCTAGGTAGAGTGATTTGACTGCACCTTAAAATTGCTTAAACTGCTTTGGTGAACCAAGTCTGAGTCCAGATTAGATTAAAAACATAATTATCTGGAATTTAATGCCAATTATTTTGTACTGTAGCTGCCCCTGAAGGGATAAACAAATTATTCCAGCTCTTTGCCCCCTAAATCCTTGTCAGAGCCAGTCGCAGCCTCACAGTTTTATTTAAGCACCAGGGTGGTCAGAATTTCCCTCAGGTTTCCCCTGGATTTCAGCTGCAATCAGGTTAACCTCTGTTGTCCCTGAGGACACAAATTGGTTAGCTCCAGGACCACAGAAGGGTTTGGTATCCATTCCCATGTTCACAGCAAGATCAGGAGGTCCAGCTCTCCATAAGTGACACAAGAAGAGAGCCATACCTCTCAGTCTTGCTGTGTCCCAGCACATCCCTACCTTGTTCAAATGACCACATTAGGCACATTTAATGGGGTTGCTCAGATAGAGTTGGTGTGAAGAGGTTCCCACATTTCTTCTCCCAAGCTGTCATGCCTGAGGAGAGTGTGAGTCCTCACTGAACAGCATTTTTTCTCTTCTGTGTCTGACAGCATCAGACACAGAGGGAGATGGGATGAGCATCACTGCTCTGCTCTCCAGGCAGGGCTCATGCTGGGTTACACTGGGCAGTGTGCTGTCTTCTTGTTTGCAATGAGTCAGCCAGCAGCCATGAAATGGAAGTGAGTCAAACAGCCTGGAAAAAGCAGATTGGCATGGCTGGCTGTGAGACTTCTCCAAGAGGAACTGGCAGCATCCTCTTTAGAAAGACAAGCCTGGCTTGCAATAGCATCAAAACCAGGAGAGCCAATGCTGACTCCAGCTCAGACTCAGAAGTGATCTGGCTTTAGTGATTCTGGTGTACAAAGAATTGGTATCTGAGGTCTGCATGGCTTCAGCAGACCCAAGCAAGGAGAAACCATTCACAGAGCAGAGTTCTTCTGCTGTCTCTGGACCTGCATTTCTCAGGCTTAAGGATATTTGTCTCAGCACAAGATCCATGGTTATACCTAATGTGTATGTCAACTAATGTAATCACAGCATGTTAATGAAAGTAGATCAAAAAAAGCACCAACAATCAATACCAGAGTGCACCACTATTATGTACCAGGGACCTGACTCCCTCTTTTACATGCTGGTTTTCATTTTTCTGTAATTTTCTTTTCCTATACAGAGTTCCCCAGTGGAATGACTAACACCACTTTAAAACTGTAGCAACATTTTCAAAATCCCCTTTTGGTGATGTTTTAGTGATGATGATTCACTGCAAGTGGCCATTAAAACAATTTAAGATGTGGCATTTCAGAGCAGAGCTAAAAGACAGGAGCCCCGAGTTCAAAGGCTGAGCTGCTGCTGAACCACTGCTTCCACAGTCAGCGAGTTTCTTTCCTCAAGCAACGTGTGATAGAAGCAATTTTCCAAAGAGAAGGAAAAACACTTTGCACCGACAGAAGGTGCAGAGGGAGGGAAGGAGGCAGGGAAAGTTCGCTGTTTGATGCCCTTAATCCTGTTATCTGTAGAAGCATCACAAAGCAGGAGTGCAACAGCTCCTGAAACAGGAACAGAAGAAAAGACTCAATTTTCTTCATGCCCTTCCTCAAAAGTTAAACCAATCTTGCTTTCTTTTTTTCTGTGTTATTGTGCCAAAATCTGCTTACAGAGAACACATGGCTTGCCTGACAGTGATGACAAGCTTAGATATATCACTTGTGTGCAGCAGAGATGGACACACAAAACTTTGCTCCCAGTCTCAGAAGAGATTGATGATCCTCAGATACCAGAAGAACGATGTGAGAAGGGGTCTAGATTGTGCTTTTCCTGTGGTTTGTATATGATTTTTTTTTTCAGGATAATTTCATACTTAACATGAGGTCCAATGCTTTTCCCCTGGTTTGTATATGATTTTTTTTTTTCCCAGGATAATTTCATACTTAACATGAAGTCCAGTGTTCATCTGAGGAAATGTGGAACACTTTGGCCCTAAATACTATTTTTGTGTTTGGTCAGAGGGAAGAGTTCTTCTTTTGTTCACTGTTTCATACCTCACCTCAAGCAGCATAAGTTATTCAGACCTGATTGTAATCTGTGCGTACAAATAACACTAAAATGCATTTGAATGGGCAAAGAGAGACTATTTTACTACATGTAGAAGTCTAGCCTAACACTTCTGGTACAACAAATCCTCCAGGCTACAATACGGAGTTTCAGTGTAAGACGCTAACAGCCACTATTGATGTATCCTTAGTCTGGTGTGACTTCTGGATGGAAACACAGACATAATGCAATAAGCTTCTTTGCTTCAGCCACACAGAAACATACCCCCCTCCAAAAAAAAAAAAAAAAAAA
>WBNM01020179.1:406144-447902 GCA_013399055.1 Ramphastos sulfuratus
CAAAAAAAAAAAAAAAAAAAAATGGCAGGCCCAAATAATGTCAAAATTTGTATTTTATTCCTGGTTTTGTTTAATATGGTGAAGCTGGATGGTTTAGATCTTACCATAGCTGTACAGTAACATATAGTAACCAGACTTTTTGTGTAAATGAAGCCTAAGCATTAGGGGAATTTACATTATGGCAGCTTTGCTGTCACAACCTGATCATGGCATCATTGTGCCAACTATTGTGTGGTACACTCACCTCTATGTTCCAGTGAGATGTGTTAAGTGGGGCATGTGGGTGAGGATAGCCAAATTAATTTGCAATAGTTGCCAATCTAGCACAGAGCTGTAAACAAATGATTGCTCCTCACCCATCCCAGAGTGGCCCTGTTGCCAGAGGTGAGCTGGATCTGCCCTGGCTTGAGACAAGGACACTACAAATCTCTTCCCACTTAAATCCTCTTAATACTACATAATATCCCCTTTACTAACACAAAATGAAACAGGTGAGGTTCTGGATCTCTCTCTCCATTAAAAAAGCTATGTATTACAAGTGTTGAGACTTGTATGTTTCATTATTTATGTTTAAAGGCAGAGGCTAACACCCATTTTTAGATTGAAAAAGCAGGGAAAGAGGACTGAAGTTAGGAAATCTCAGTTGGTTCAGTCAATTAACTGCCAATATTAAGTCCTATAAAATAAGTTTAAAAAATTGAATAAAGGAAGTTTATCCTTATGGACATTAGGGCAAGGGGGACAGTGTTGTGTTACTTCTAAAATGAATCAATATTTTGACAAAGCTGATATTTACCCTCACGTATTTCAAACCCTTTGATGTCCACATGGGACTTGGCCTCACAAATATGGGTTGTGAAATGCATATTCATTAACCTCACAATTGGCTAATCCAATAAAAGAGAGCAAGAAAAAGAAAGAAAGAGAGAGGAAAAAAAAAAAAAAGAGAGAGACTTTTGTCAATGCCCTGGTAACATGCTTATGAAGTCATTTATTGTAAACATGATCCGAGTGGCTCATTCTAGACATGCTGCTAAAAGCTTAAAACCCACTGGCATTGCTTGCCCTCAAGTCAAATCCTGCACAAAGAAAAGGCCTTCAGCCCAAGCCAAATGGAAAAAGGGAATTAGAAGGATGTTACTCATTCATTACTGCCACTTTAATCACTTAGAGGTCCAATTAAGTATAAATCATTAGTATTAAGTTACTTTATCCGAGACTCTCTGTAACACACATGACTGGATTTGGAGGGCTCTCGGTGGCTAGATGTAGCGTGAGCTGAAAAAGGCAGTCAGATGTTGGGTTCCCCCCCCTCTCGCTTTCCCCCTTGCTATGAAATTGATAAATGAAGGCTGCATTCTAGGTGCAGCAGTAATTTCTGTAGTGCAGTCAAGTGCTAGGTCCCTTGTCTCCTCCGAGCAATGAGGCCACCATCCCCTTTAATGCCTCAGCCTTCCCTTGGGCTGCCGAAAGGCCGTACCAGAACCAGCCACGGTTTCATTTCTATGCACAAATCCCCAGCACAGGAATCCTTTATTCATTAACAGATCCATCCTTTCCTGAGGCAGAAAGCAGGGGGAATAGAAAAGCCGGGAGAGAAAGTGGCTTTCAACCCTTTCCTGCTCTCTGCCTGGTGTTACTGCCTGAATCTCTCCTGAGGAGCGTTGCAGCTTCCGAGCAGGTTAAAAACATAATGCAGTAGCATCCTCTGCCATGCCTTCCTCTTGCCTTCCTTTTCCCCCCTCATTCTTCCCAGGGATACAATTTCCCCAGCGGCCCAGATCACTGTCTGGGAAGCATATTTCCTTCTAATCGGTTTTACAGCTCTTTTAAAGTAATATGTCAGATCATTTTCTCCATATACATAGTTAATGAAAGTAACCCTACAAATTCATTTTAAATAGATGGAAGTTGTTATAACCCTGATCTGGAATTTATTACATTCATTACAATCTTGCTGAAGTAGGTAATGTAATGGACTATTACTTTTATTATCTTTTTAATCCCTCAAAATTATTAGGAACTGACTAATATTTGGCATCACCCTGTTAATGTTTAAACAGAAATTGATATCTTCATTCATCTAATAAATGATGGAGTCTTTTTCTGCAGAAGAACTGGAGCTGGTGACTTTTTTTTTTTTTTTTAACCTGAACTAGGCCAAAAGTGTCTAAGCAAAACCATAAACTGACAGTGTAATAATTTTATTAAATCAGCTCTTTTATCAGGTTAGGAGAACATTTTCCAGAGTTATTCTCATGACTCCTGACTGCTCAAGAGCAGCCTGGGCCCCATCATTTTCCGTGAGGGATGGATTAAGATTTTACTTCTGTGGTCAGCACTTTAATCCAGTTTTTTACCTATTGACCAACACAAGCAAAGTATTTCACAAAAAACGTTCCCAGGCAAGACAAACTCTCTTAGCCACTCCAGATGGATATTTTCCATGGTTATCCTCAAATGTTTTAAACTGGCCTTCCAAAACCATCACTTTCCTGTACACACTCTTTAGGATCCTCACCCTTATGATATCCAGAGGGATGTAATCCATCCCAAATCAACTCATGGCACGTGCTGCCAAAAATACAAGCACTTTTCCTCTCCCTTGCTCACTGGTACCAACGCTTGCAAGTTCACTGAGCAGATTTGGTTTTGACTTAAAGAGACCGTGCATTGCATCATCCATTTTGTCCATTAAAAAGTCTTCTGGGGCTTGTTTCGCGGTAGAGGATGTGAACAGAAACATGGGGTAGAAACTGTCCAAGGTCCCTGTGTCCTCACATGTGCACACACATGTGTCAATGCTATGTTTGGGCTCTGCAGCTTGTGTAAGCAGAAAAAGTCTGTGCAGAAAGACTGAGGTGGTTTGAAGTTGTGCACGAGGTCCCACGGGCCCTGGACTTTCTACCAGAAGCAATTTAGACAGCATTAAAGCCCTCATCTGCCAAATCAGTTGACATCTTGCCAGCCTTGCATATACACCTACAGCCCTGCAAGAAAGCTTCCTGCTATTGAAGAGGTTATTAGCATTCAGCTGTAGACACAATGCTGAAAGGGCAACAGCTTGGTTTTGTTATTTTCTAGGAGTTCCAGTAGATCAAGCCCAATGCCTTCTTGATTTTTCACTCAAAATCTGCTAGCTGAACTTCACCTCTGTCTAAAGCCCTGGGCTATTCCAGTGGGCATATTGGACTTTCCAACAAGGTCCAAACTACAAAGTCCCATATTTGGAAGTTATTTAAATGGAGACTGCATGGTGCAAGCAGGTTTCTGAAGGTATTTGCAGAAGCACCTCGATTTTATTTTCCATTGATGATGATGAAGGTGTTTTTGAACCTTACATAAAACATCTATTTGTGCTTTTGTATCACTTTAGACACCTTTAAAAGTCAATTCTAAAATTGCACTAACAAATCTGGCCCTTTGGCAATTTCAGAAATGTTACCCAGCATGCAACCTTTGAAAACATCCAGGCTCTGTTTTGATGCTTTTAATCTGTACCTCACCTTACAAGTGCTATTAATATTCATTATAGATTAAGGCCAAAATGGAGATAACAAAGAGTTCTTTACAGTTTCTTTTGAGTCAAAACTGGGTTTTGAAGCACAGTGCAATGAAAGACAAGAAAAGTTTCTTTGGACAGTAGCCTTGAAAACCAGTTTCTGAGGTGTGTGTATACATATATATAGTTATATATATAGTTACATATTAAAAAGAGCTTTTTATTAGTATATAGGTTAAAAAATGCACTGAGTTAGTAGCATGATAAAAGAACTCCAAAGCAGACTCACAGCATGGTTTATTTTTAATTGAGATGAAAAATGAAATATATAAAAATTTAGAAGCAACCTTGAAAACAAAACATTTTCAGCAAATTGACCTGATGAAATGAATATTAGAAAATATGTGTTCACAGAAGTAAAGATCCCTGAGATAAAACATGAGAGGTAAGTGCCAACTTTTGGTGAAAATTATGAGAGTGTTCATGGGAAGAACCTGCTTGGGATGCATGTATTGGAGCTTTGGAAATCACACAGAAATAACCAACCTGCAAACTTTTACCTGCGCTATTTACACCTTCAGACATCACCAAAGTCCAGTATTTTGGAAGCAGATGGAGCTAAAGATGCAACTGGGCTCTCTCTAATGGTTATGGTGGCCTTACACCAATTTCTACCAACGAAGGATTTGTTATGTGTTTTCCTGAAACATTCTCTCAAAGATCAGTTACCATTTTAACCTCCTAAAACTGACCCTGCTGCAGGTACCTGCCCAGAATAACCACAGAATCATGCTGAGTGCTGTTAGCTGCAAGCTGTCTTTAGCTCAAGGAGCAGGCATATACAAAACAGTGTGACAGAAAGATGTTATTTACTGGGACTTCTGTACTTCTAATTCCATTCTTAAAATACATTTCCCTTTTTGTCTGTCTACTGATTGAACCAAACAAGTAAATAGCCATGGTGGCTGGCTCACAGAAAATCAAGTCTTTCAGCTGCACATTAGAACCCATACTTTCTTGTCTTGTATTAATTCTGTCCATGCTTTATGATCTGCCATTGAGGCAGAGTGAAAAGAGCAGAGTGAAAGAATCCTTTTTTTTTTTTTTTTTTTTTTTTTGTATTCCAAATACTGCTTTAATAAGACTGAAAGTCTCTCTCTTTCTCTCCTTATAGCCCTACAGCAAATAAATGGAGGTGTCAGCCCAACACCCTTGTAGGTTTAAACTGAATGGAAGTGTCCTTTTGAAAAGCTTGTTCTGTCTGACAGTCCTGAATGTGCTCCTATTGCAGTTCCTTTGAACACCCATCTTTTCTGTGTTGGTGCTCTGCTGACATGGCTTTTCCTGGAGTTAAAGATTAACAGAATGCTGCAGAATGACAGGACTTTGTGATAACTTAATTGCATGCAACAGAGTCGTCCCTATGCAAATCTCAGTATAATTGGACACTAAGAAGCTGCTCTCCCTGTATAAAGATGGCAAAGTGGATTTTGGACACACATGGGGAATAATAATCTATTACCTTTTATTATACTTGAAAAACATAGCTCATGGTTTCTGTGATGAGTGTTAGATGTGCATTCAATGCCATGAAAGTATTTGATTATGTACATTCAATATCAGATCTGAAAGCTCTAAAGCCTCCTTCGTTTTAAGTGTATGTTAACTGCTGACATTGGAATTAACATAACAATGTGGGAGCTCTGCAATACATTCATAAATTGTGAATTGTAATGGACATACCTTTCAAAGGTCCCAGGGTATTTACCAGCCAGAGAGAACATGACACAAATTCTTTTAAATTAGAAAACACCAAAGAAACTCCCCGAAACTGCTTCTCTGTTGCAATTAGGTTTGGACAAGGGTAAGTATGGGACTACAGCATCATCTAAACAAATATCGTAAACCAGATAGAGAAATGATATTATAATCACAAAAGGGGATCATTCCAGGGCAACGGCTGCCACCCAGACTAAAGGTCTGTGCTAAAGTGCAAACAGAACTCCAAGGTTAAAAACGAAAGTGATGCGTGAGGACCACAGCACTGGCGAAGCTATTTACCAAACTATTAAAGGTTTTACCTTTAACAGTAGCAAGGAATCATAAACCAAAGTACATGAGCTAAGCCCTGTCTTGTGTTGAAAGAGCACAATTACAGCACATCCCATCCTTCTCCCCCAGCGCTTTGCTGCGGAGGCTCAACACTTTAGGAATGCTAAAGCACAACGGAATGGAAATGGTATTGGAACCGAAAGAGCCTCCTGAAATGAACTGTGCGCAGCCCGTTGTGTTGGCATGATTGATACTGGAGCATGTAGGTGTAATGAAACTGATGCTGTCTCTTCTGCACCTGTGATTTATTGAGTACAAATTTAAGATGAGAAAAGGCCCCATACCAGGAGCTGCATCTTCCCCCTCAAAGAGGGTATGGTCATCCATCACCAGCCATTGCAAAAGGCCCAATAGTGAGCGGCTCATCAGATGAGCCAATAGTCTCTTTGTTGGGATTCCTAACAAGTGTTGGATCAGCAAAAGTCTATTTAGGCTGGTGGACCTTTCAGGACCAATTTGTAGTGGGTCACTGATTCTGCTAGTGTATTATCTTCTTTACTACTAGTACCAGTTGGGCAAGCAGCAAAGATTAATGATTTTAGCTGCCGACTGTTTGTAGCAATCTACTGCTTCTGGACCAAAGATTAAGATTTTTTTGTGCTTTACTAGAAAGGACACACCTTTTATGTGGGACCCATTTTTATGTGCTGAGTTCTGTACAAATAATAACAAAAAAATATATAAAAATGGGCACCTCAGCTGCCTTTTTAATGGCAATAAAAAGGTTTTTTGCTGGTGCATAGCACAACAGAAGAGGGTTCTGCAAGGGAATAATAAAGCTAAGAGTGAATTCCATTCTCATCAGGCTAGAGAATATGGCACAGCACAGCTCTTCTCCCTATCCCTCAACACACAGTACTGGGGAAAGGCAGACTTCTCACTTCTTGTCATTAAAGGAATGAAATGAAGGCCTCTACAACAAAATCTCATTTGCCAGGTTGACCTTTCATTATTTTAAATTATTTAGCAGAAATTCATATTATAATCGACTTGGTCATGGTGCAAGATAACTCAAGATCCACCCCAGGAGCCTGAATCTGTGTTAAGGCCCCTTGGCTTCTGGAGAGCTGCAGGGATGCCAGGTGATTTTGGACACTTTTGGAGCCAGTTTCTCCGTAAGAGCAGAAATAATGTTCCTGTGACTGTGTCATCAAGGCAGAACAATGTGGGAACACTGACTGACAACTTCCAAGAAAGCAAACAAGGAAAATGAGAGATTTTGGTTAAACAGAGAGGTTTTGGTTAACCATGTCTTTTTAAAGACAGTAGCTATCTTTCATTAGCCCACTAGCAAACTCTGACATACATTCCCAAGCTCAATGGGGTGGTGCAGCAGGACACTGAGGACTTCTAGAGAAATGCAGATGACTCCTTACAAAAACAGGAGACCTTGTACTACTCAGCTCCTTGGGCTGAGAATAGGCAAACTGCTGCTGAAGAAATCAGAGGCAGAAATATAACAACAACAGAGTAATTCTACTGTTGGAAAGAAAAGGGGGGAAAAAACCAGGATAAAATAACAACAAATGGCAGCACTGGTGCAAGTTTTCACTATGGGTATTTTTTGCCCATACCAGTACCACGTGCTAGAAACTTCATGGCAGCTGAGAAGGTTGCAGCTCTGTCACAGGTGAAGGTCAGGCAAGCAGAAAGATGATGTGGTGGATCCCAATTTCTCTTATTGGAATTTTCCAATAGGCCTTAAACTGCTACAGATGTGAGCACCCAGCAGTGGGCAGATGGTGCAGAAACCAGCACAATTCCTGCAAAGAACTCGGCAAGATTTAATCTTTCCAAAAGGCTTCAGCTGCAGATGGGTCAGGGCTTGTGAGTGAGCTCAGGGAAGTCCTGTGTAGTCCTGTAGCTTTCTCAGCCCCTGTGAAGTTAAAGCCACTGCATAGCAGTGTTTCCAAAGGAAAACCAGGATTTTCCAGTTGAAAAATAGGACAAAGCATCTGAGTGCGTGAAAAATGCAGTCATCAAGGATCTAATTTTTAAAGGGAAGAATTCTATAAGTGGCCTAATAAAAAAGTCATCTAATTGTTTCCACAACTGCTTCCAAAATTGCCAGGGCCTTTTCTCCTGGCTTGTCATTGTTCATGGAGTCATAAATCACAACCCAGGAGATCACTCAGCTCTTGACAATTTGCAACCATACTACCAGGGCTTGTGTTCGGCTGGGCTGCCACCACTGACAAGCTGTTACTTAAGCAATTGACATGTTCAAAATAGCACAAACTTCAAGGATATCATCAAGTAAAGAGTTTTTAATGCCTTTTTTTTTTAAACATGCTTATCTTCTGCTCATGCTGTGAGCAGTCAGGAAACATGGATACTCCACTGCAGCTTCAGCAAAATCAGATGGCGAAATCTACCATGAATATGAATTTTCCTCTGTGCTACTTCTAGACAAATTAATGCATTTTCATTAGGCAGGCAAAGGTCTTTCATTTTGAAGGATACTTATTTTTAAAAGTCTTTCACAGGTTACATGGAGGCTGTTTATTTCAGCTACTGAAACAGGCTTTCCTCAAAACTGAAAAGCATGGGAAGCTGAAATTTTTAGGAAAACTATTGGCCTTCCAGAAAAACAAACAGCACCATATTGCATCTCACATCTTATTTTTCAATGGTCATATCTCTGGACTTACCTTTGGTCACATTTGGATGCTGGCAGCCTGTATGGTTCCCAGGGAGCAAGGTGCTGGAGGTAGGGCTCCTCTGGTTGGAACCAGAAGGGAAAGCCACCCGTCTCGTTTAGCTGCCTGAGCAGTGCGGTGCCACAGCAAAGCAAACAGCATTGCTGGCAACAAAGACAGGGTGATGACATACATATTTTAAATCCCAGCTAGCCAAACAACAGTAGGTGTTTCTCAGATTTGATCCTCTGGATGACAAATGCCCTTCTCTCTTTTGTTCCCCCAACAAAACTGAGCTTGCCCATTCTACAGCTGTATTTCATTCCCTGGTCAGCCTTGCAGACATGTTTTGACATTGCTCAGTGAACCTGGGCCATGTTTTAAACACACAGTTATGGAAGTTGGGGTGCATCTGACACTATGAAACACTGCACTGGAATCTCTCTTCTTCTCTCATACTGACAGCGGAAAATGTCCTTCCTAAATCACCTCACAAATAAACTCACCATTTGTAAAGTTCAATCCCATTCCTCTAGGATGAGCTTTATTGGATTAAGCAATTAAAAAAAAAAAATTAAAATCTACTTGATCTAAGGATGAACCCCTAACTCCTGGAAAATCCCCTTGGCAGGCTTTTTGGGGATGGTCATCCCTTGTACGGCAGCTTCAGTCTTTCAGGAAACTCTCCCATCCCCAGTGAAAGTCATAAAACCAGTTTCCTCAATGAATCATCAGAAGGTGACCTAACCTTTGCTCAGGAGGAACAAGCACCTGACAGATAGTTGAGGTCAAGGAACCAGCTTTCCTGACCCATGAAAGAGATACCAAGAAATGAATTTAATAACTGGGCATCAGCAAGGTGAGAGTCGTTGTTGTGGTGAACTTCTAAAGATGCCACATCGGAAACATTGGAAAGTGAGGAATTAACCTGTGCTAGGAGTAAAAGTTGTATGAATTAGCTCATAGTGGGAAGAATGGTGAAAAGAAAAGAAAAAAAGGAGCTGGTAATAATCTCATAGTGCAATGTTTAAGGGTTTCTTCAGGGTTTTTTTATCATCCAAACACTTCCACCCTGGGAGGACACAACCTTTTAAGCTGTCCTCTATTTGATATCGGTCTGGTTTCGTGAGTCATGAGCAGAGGATGCTGGTGGGCAGCTTGCTAGGTAAAGGTCAGGAACTGGTCTTGAGCTTTTCCTAAACCTTGTGTGGAGAGTCAAGCCAAGGCAACTTCTCATGACCAAGAATTGGTCATGAGAAGCTTATAGGAGAGCTATATGCTGCTAAACACTTCCCTGTGCCCTCCAAACTAAAGTACAGGAGATTAAAATGTTCCTTGCACTTGCAGGGAAACCTGTTACAAGCCAGGCTCTCCATTTCAGTGCTGGCTTTGCAAGATAAAATACCCAAAGTGCTGAGACTATTTGCAAACAGGACAGAAGAGTAACAACTGGAGGATTTACTTCCTTTTTACTCGAGTAGAACATTAATACCTCCAAGTTCAGACTTGGGCACAGTTTTTTCCTCACTGAATTCAAAGTCAAAGTGCACAGCTGGCCTAGGCTCCAGTCTTCTGCATACCAAATTGGCCAGCCTTAATGGAAGATCAGATCTCCACTGATGATACTCAATAACTGGAGCAAAACATAAAGGGCAGCTGGTCAGAAATTGCTCAGTGACACCCCCCTAGACATTTAGCAAAGCCAAGCACTACAGACCTCTGACGTCTTTGAGTGGAGGCTTGGTAGAGCACTTGGGGTAACAAGGCTTAAAGTACTGTGTCATCATTACACCTAAATAGAGAGTGATCCCCTGTGTAGGGGGAGTCCAGGGTGAAGGCTGAACACCCAGCAACACAGCTCCAAAGAGCTGCTTCCACAATTGCCTTCCTGCAAAGGAAGAAAATGCTGGAGGACAATTAGCAGCCTTGTGTGTTCACCTTCATTTAGGTGATTTATATGATTGTACAGTAATACCCAAGCTCTTCCATAAGAGACTTTTAGCCAGTTAAGAAGGTACCAAAAGGCCAAATGGCATGACCAAATCTGATTCTTCTCTCACTCCCCCCCAATTCTATTATTGGAGGATTGTGCTTGTGCAAGACAACAGGAGTTTCAGTGGTTTGAATGTTAGGCCCAAGTATGGCAAAACCCTGGCACAAAAATGGGTTGTTCCTCCTCTCCCTTCCCTCCAGTGAATGCATACTCCAGTGTTTGCAGTAAGGAAGGTTAGTCCTCCACTGGAGTCCCTTGAATAAAAAGAAGCTTCTGGGAGCACACTGAGCAAATGGGTTATTTTGAAAGGACAAGTTAGCTTTATAATTTGCCTTCACAATGTGTTCTGCACTCTAATTACAAATGCAAACACAGTAATTGAGAACAGCATCATAAAACTCTGAAGGAAGCCATAAGTGATATAATACATGGACATGTTTACCATTTGGTGCAGCAGGATGCCTCTATGATGTTTTCCCCATGTTTAAACAGGGTCGAGATTTGCTTCTCTTTTGTAAAGTTAATTCCATGACAGTAATTCTTTCCTCTGCCTCCCCAGCTCCCAAACTCAGGTCGGTTAAAATGGAGCTTTCAGAAAACATTTGCTCTTTGCTTAAGTGAGAAAAAAACTCTTCTTCTTTTGAAAGATAAAGAAGGGTTAATTAAAGCTATTCAAAAGGGAAGAACAAAAGGGAAGATCCTAGTGTGTTCTCTACCTGTGATGTCCCACTCTTGCCTGCAAATAACTCATCATGGTGAAATGCAGGAAAGACTAGGGGTTGTACTGCTGCTCCCCCATCTAAACTGTCCTCCACCAGACTTCAGCCCTTTCAGTGGCTCCCAGGAGGGATTGTCCCCAGGCATCTTTCCTCCAAGTACCCACTGTCTGAATAGTGCAGGCAAGTGCTAGCTCATGATGCTCTCCACACATTTAATGGACTCTGTCATGTTCTGGGATGCAGAAAAGAGTTCGAAGCTCTGTTTTTTTCCAGTAGAAGAAGAGTGAGTATTTTAAGCTGATAAATGGCAAATGAAGTCAGGAAAGCTGCTGGCAGGCTGGGTGAGAGTTTTCTTCATGGATGGACAGTGGGAGGGTCTACAACATCACGGACATGGTACAGTTCCATGTTCCTGCCTTCATCCACTTCCTCCATTTTTGTACTTCTACTCCTCCTCCTCTGTCATCTCTTGGGCTACCCTCTCCATGTCAAACTGGGGTCCTGCTCCAACAAAGATTTAAAATAAGGGCAAACTTCATGGGCCTCAAAAGTCTTCCCAGACCCAATACAGAAGAAAAGTGGAAAGACAAGTTTAATATCATCCCTGTCCTCTGCAAAAGACCTTCAGGATGCTAGGCAGAGTGGAGAGCAGGGATGCTCAACACTTCAAGGAGTTGCGCAGGATGAATGGCGGAACCTCGGTTTGCCCAGGAGCCAGGTAGCGGCATGGACAAATAAACCAAGAGAGAATTAAGGCTGAGTGTGCACCAACAGGATGCTAAAAGCTCACCTAAGATTAACAGCTGCTAAATAACATGACAAATCATGTGACTCAAAGCAGAACAGTTCCCCCTCCCTTTTGAGATCAATGTGTGTCCTCTCTTCAGCTCGCTCCGGCTCGCACACGCACACAGCCGTCTCTTTAGATTTGCTGAAAGCTGTGGTGGCCTGGATTTCAGAGGTGCTGAGTGCCTGCAAGTCATCATGACAGGCTATACATCAAAACCATCACCTCCTGGGAAACTTGATTACCCTAGTGGAAACCCTCATTTCAAGCATTTAACTGGTACCTACTGGTTTCAGCCAGACAGTTAGGTTTTGGAACGGATCACTCAGTTTGGGCTGTGGTAATCCTTCAGGAGAAATAAATCCAAGTCCATGAAGATCAGTGTAGGACTCTACTGAAATGTCTAGAAAGATATGAATTAAAAAGAAAAATAATACCTATTTTTAAAACATCAAACCAATAAAAACAACTCACAGTTGGCTGGTTAGAGCTGTTC
This sequence comes from Ramphastos sulfuratus, assembly GCA_013399055.1. Classification (NCBI taxonomy): domain Eukaryota; kingdom Metazoa; phylum Chordata; class Aves; order Piciformes; family Ramphastidae; genus Ramphastos; species Ramphastos sulfuratus. The sequence continues at coordinate 418,393 of WBNM01020179.1, forward strand.
ATCAGGTGACTTGTTGCTGAACAGATGTCTCCAGCTGGGAATTCTTGGATGAAATTCTCTATCTTCTCCTTTCTTTATACATCAGTTACTACAGAAGTACGTTAGAGGTTTGAAACGTGTTACTTCAAGAGAGAAAACCAAAACAAAACAGAAACCACATGTAGATTACCAAAAGAGAAGTTGCTGAGGTGCAGGCACAGCTTTAAGGGGACCATCTCTTTATCAGGATGTTTGAAAGATGAAAATAGAGTTATTAAAACCCTGCAAATACAGATTTAAAGCTGAACATAAACAAGGCTCTCACATTTAAACCAAAGAGAGTCCAGGACACTCTGCTCTGGTCTTCCACAATGCTCAGAAAATGTGTCAAGTGGTAGTCAATTAATATATGGAGAAAGGAGATTAGTTCACAGTAATTAGAAGGATTTTTTTTTTGCTGTATTTTCAGCTACAGTGAATATTTTTTAAAAGTAAATATATGTGTGTGCATATATATATATATATATATATATTAAATTAATATCTGTGTTACTGCTTAGCAAAGACTGGCTAAAAGAAGGATAACTCCATCTGATGTAACATGGCTATACACTGATTGCTGCAGGAGCTGTTTCTTTCCTACCTTACAGGGTACATGCTGGAAATTTTGGTGTGCACTTCATCTCCACTGACACATTGAGGAATTGATCACACCAGAGGAAAACAAGCAGAAATGATCTCCCTTGGTATAGCAAATCTGAAGTGCCCCATAGGATTGCCATTAAAATAGACACAGGCATTGAAGCAACCTTCCTGGAACACATTTCATTCTCCCGGCAGCCTGCACTCACCTCACACTGCTCCTCTCCTGCCTGCATTTCTCTGCGAGCCCTCACTCCAGCCCAGGAGATGTGGTCACTGTTTATGAGATCTCAGAATGACCTATTCAGCAACTAGCCAATTTGGCTGGAGAGCATTTAGCTTAGGAAACAGTGGGTGAGAATTTGCAGCACTGCCGTGCTGCCTGCTCTCCTGCACAAATTAATTTAACCATTCTGCAGAGGAGCTGCAGATGGAACGAAATAGTTACAGAGAAACTGCAGCTTGCTCCAGGGGCAGCAATCAGCTTTGTGAGCCCTCCTCATGTCCTGGCTGGGTCGCATTAGATCTGCTCCCCTCAGACCCTCCATAGGATCCTCGTGGCAGCCAATGATGGGAAACACCTCCAGCTTTTCCAGGGCCTGAAGATCCAGTGAGCTTTAGGCTGGGAGGTATTCACAACACACAGCAGTAACAGTCACAGGCTGAACTGCAGCTTGATTTCCCAAAGAGAAAATGGCAAGTTGCTCTGTGAGCCCATACTTTGTTTGTGAAATGGAACATTACTTAGAGACTAAGTTTAAAAGCATTTGATCTAGGACTATTCAAGGCTGTGGATCTGTTTATACATAAAAGAAACAAAGATTGGGAGCCTTTTTCTTTCCCTTGTCTGGTTAACAGCTGAATAAGTGTTTCTCCTTGACAGTCTATCAAGGAAAGTAAACAAAAGCATTTTATCATAATTATTCCCTTTCTTTGCCTGTCTTCTTGTCCTTCCCCAGGTTTAGGACTTAAAAATGTTTGAGGAAGAAGGTGGGAGCTTGCAGAAGACACCTTGTTTCCAGTTGGGCTCATCTTTATCTCTCAGAAATACACAAAAGGACACTAATTTCAATGAAAAACAGCTTTATTAAATAACACTTCTCTTCTGACACAGAATCTATATGTAGGGGCTAGCACAGAAACAGGTGAATAAGATTCACCTAAGAATCCTTAGGTGAATAGAGAGCTTCATTCCCAAAGGGCACAATAAACCTGATCCTTCCTCTTCTGATCAGCAAGAGCACAGAAGCTGCAAGCCTGACCAGTACATCAAAAAGGAGCTTGAAAAATACTCTGAGCAAAAAATGCTAACGGTGCATCCTTCTCCTGTAACTGCACTGATATTAAATCAGGAAACAGCACAGAACAACCACAAACACATATATACAGAGGCTGTCAAAACAGAAACACAACAAAATCCCTAATGGGGACTAAAGGTGCAAAGAGCAAGAAGAATACAGAGTATAGGCTTTGTGATTATATTTAAATCCTTATGCAGCAAATGCTCATAAGGGAATTCCAAAAAAAAAATAAAAAAAAAAATCTATATAAGCAGTTTTTCTGATCCAGGACTTTGTGCAATGAAAAGGAATTACAGATCAGTCAGAATGAAAGGGTACTGGTCCCAGCGGGTGTCGGAGCATGCCTGTGGACTCCTGGGCTGTAACGACAGCCCCCTGATCCTGCAAGGGCCAAGGGACATGCTCAGCTCTACTGTGAGCAGCCTCCCCGGTGCCATGGCCGCTGAACCTGCAGCAGCACGAGTCTTGCTGAAAAGATGTATAGCTCTGGGTTTCCCCGTGAAGGCAGATCTTCCTTCCTCTCTTCTTGAAGGTCTACAGGGCTGATTGTCAAGAAAATCTCTCTCTGAGCCCCTAGGGAAAAGAGTTTGTGGCCAGAAAGGGACGCTGATATTTTCTGGAAGATCTGTATGTCCTTCCAGATCTGGAAGATCTTGACTTTGTGACATTGAGCATAGGTTCAGGACACTTTCCCTGTCTCCCCGATATCTCCATTTTCTATATCCCATCCAAGGAAACTAAAAACCCTTGTGAGGATCACTTTTCCCACTCAGATATCTGTACAATACCTCTGTATTCACAAGAGAAGCAGATAAGCCAAAGAGAAATATTTCTAGTAAGCTGTGGTCCAAGTTCTGAAGTGTTTGAAAACCCTTTGAATGACATGAAGTGTTCTTACAAGATATGACTGCAGTAATTATAGTTCTTCAGTTCCTACTGGCTACTTCAGTTCCAAAAGGTGATTTCTGATCACTCATAAAGGTTTTGGTGCTGCTTGATAGCTAAATGCTCCTGAAAGAGCTCAGACAATGAATTCGACATGCCAATGTTCAAGTAGGAAGCAAAACTCAGCCAAGCACAGGAGGGAAGCTGATCATAGTAAGACTTGAGAAGGAGATTTTGTGTTTCCAGATCAGGTGTTTCTGCTAGAAACAATTTTTACGGTGATGGCAAGGGGAATTAACAAGAGGGTGCATTACAGAGGAGGCTATGATGAGAATGCAGAGTTTAGGAAGAGACAAAGACACAGATTCTTTTGAAAACAAGTTTGGATATACTTGTTCATGGTACAATGGGGCTAAAGCTGAAAGAAATAAATAGAAGGGGAAAGTTTTTGCTTTCTGCTCATCTCCCTGCCAAAGACATCCTCGTGGAACGTTATAGAAAGGGCAACCCGAAGACATTCCCTGTCCGCTTCCCCAGGGCGCAGCAAGACCCCGAGAAAACTGCAGAGGCTGTCACTGGAGAGTTGTACTTTTTTCTCTGCACAAAAAGCAGGGAGAAAAGGCATAGCAGCACTCCTGCTTCCAGCCCCTCAGGACCACGCATTCCTGCAGCCCCGCGCCAGGGCTAACCCTGAGTAGCGAGGGATGCTGAGGGGGGCACTGCTCTCTCCAAAACTAACCAACGTCTAGCCTCGGCTTCTGTATCCACCGAGCCTCGCAGGGACGCGGATCTTCGTCTGTGCATCACCCCAGCAGGCGCTGGTGCGGTGCTCCCGGCCCGGTCGGCACTATCAGCCACCGGGGATCCCCCCGAACTCCAGGAGCCACAGCGTCCCTCATGCCCGTCCGCAGCAGGCCCGTGCCCAAAGCAGTGCTGCCGGTGTTCAAAAGGGGGTTACCAGCCCCGGCGCGGGGGCTTGGGGATAGGCACCGCTCAGGGGCAACCGGGGAGCAGCTTCGCGGTCGGACCCCCCGCCCCCTCTCCGGTCCCCACACAGGCGAGTTCACAACGTTAATCAAACGCGATGCCCTCAAATCAACGCCTTAAACGACAGTGTCCTGTACAGCAGCAGCGCACGGCCGGATGTGCTTGTTCTGCTGCACGCTCTCCGCGAGCAGGCGAGCCCCAGTTCCGCCACCCGCACATACTGGTCCCCCTTTACTTCGAGCGGGAATTTAATGCCGGACGCTGCGAAGCCACGGGGAAGAAAAAGACTCCGAGTAAAACCTACCCTTCTGAAGTGTTGCTCCACTCCCTTGTCACAGATCCACCTGTGAAAGCGTGTCTAAAGTTAGGACTGAGATTTGCCCCGATCTTAACTGATTCAGGCTAAAACCTGCGGAGATCCCAGTTCAACCCAGGAGGGGACCATCGCTAATTTTATACTGCAAAGCTGCGGTACGTACTTTGTCCGAAGCATATTATAAGCTCTACTTGGACATTCCCGGCAGAAAAGAGAGAGGGAGAGGGAACAAAGATTTCTGGTTACCGTTCGTAATTTAATCCTAAATTCGTGGGCCATTCCCATCAGCCCGAACGAGCAAACATCAACGCTATTCTTTCTCATGCACGTGGATCTGCGATAGATGATTAACCAGGTCCCTCGCTGCTTACATGGCGGGGGAAAAAAATTCCTGACAAACTGCTCTGTCCCTCCTCGCAGTTTGGGAAATCAAAAATCAGGCGAAGGGAGGTAAGAATTGGGAGAGCGATGCCCTTTTCCCTCCATCCTTGCCGGCTGCCAGCCGCGGGTAGTTGCGGCTTGGATGTGTGTTTAGTATCAAAAGTCCTACTTCGGGCAACGTATTCCACTACTGTTATGGGGTGGAAAAGATAATTCAGGGGGGAAAGTAGCACTGAGCTACAAAAACAAACAAACAAACAAACAAACCAACAACAACAACAACAAAGAAACCAAACACCCAACCCCACCCCCCAATAAAAAAAACCAAAACAAACAAAAAAACCCACCCCAAACCGAGGAACGGTTCTCAGAGAGCCAGAATCGTGGGAAACACGTATCTGACAGCCGTCTGATTTTTTATCATTTACCCAGACCTGCTGTTTCTAGGAACTGGGGATTGGGATGCCACTGTAACATCGTTCCGTTTCTGAATGTCAGGCCCCCATAGCCCCCGTTCCGGTTCAGGCAGAAGCCAAACCAAACCCGTACAGATATCTACATACTCGAGTTTTAAAGGCAAGCTTTCCAGTTTCAGTGGCCCAAGGAGAGCATTGCCCTGCCCTGGGTGTCCAAGCCGGATGAGGCTGAGCTGAAATGACATTATCATTTTCTTTGAACTCTTCCCGATTTTGGCCGGGAGTTTGCAAAAGGGAGGGAGGAGAGCAGGAAGAGCGGGAAGAAGTAATTCATTACTCGAAACTAACCTTCAGAAAACTGCATCGTGAAAAACCCGAAAGAAACAAAAATAATTAAAGCCGCTCGAAGCAGCTTTCTGGTGGAGGGAGAAGGCTCGGGGTGGGTGGGGACGAGCCGTGCCCCGGCGCTGCAGTGCCGAGCAGATGGGTGCCTCTTTCCCACCCACCTTTCCGCGGGCGCGGAAGGGACGGGAAACCCTTCCCGCAGGAGCCGGCAACCGTTTTGCCCCGCAGAGACTTTAGGAGTTGTGAGCGGCCGCGTGGGGTCGGGGCGCGCAGAGCTCCCCCTGCGCGCAGCACCGCGGCCGCTTGGCTCCGCGGAAGGGAAGATCCTGCAGGGCTGTCTAGGCGGGCTGCTGAGCCCGGGAATCTTCCTCTGCTTCTCCAGGAACTTTATTTCTTCCCCAATTCTAATAAAAAATAATTAGATGAGACGGAGGAGTATCTCCCCTGACACCTAAACCCCAGCGAGAATCACCTTCGGTGTCTGAATTAAAAACTCTACGATTATCAAAGCTGGTCTTTAACCGGGGACTCGGGACACAAAGCGAGCCTTACGCTAAGCTAGCCACGTAACACCTCAAGTTTTGTTGGATATATTTTGCAATGGAGAGCGAGAGATGGAAAAGCAGATAAACAGCCCCGGAAAGTGTCCCGAAATGTTATGACGGTGAGGATAGAGGCGCAGAAGGGAGCTGCAACTCACGGCTTAAAAGATTAAGAAAAGGGACAGCCTGTGTGTGTGGACAGGGAGATAATCAGATCAATGCTTCCTCCGCCTTTCAGTAGCTCCACCTTGTGAATATACCTCAGTAATTATGAGAGGAAAAAGTATTATCCATCTAATGGCACATTTTGCGGGCTGCATCATAGTTTCCCAAGCGCTCCCTTTTTCCTCACTGGCAACGATAACGTTTAACGGTCAAGTAAAAATAAAGCTCTCCCCAAGCAGCTTCCAGGACCTTATTGATGATAACCAGAGAGGACCTGCTCAGGAGGGTCTCGGCTCTCCCTAAGCTCTCCCGGAAGGCAGACAGAAACCGCCGAGCTCCTGCTCCTATCTGTTCTGCCAGGGTGGCCAGGCACCCCCGAGTTCCCCCGTCCGACCCAGGCCTCTCCACGGAAGGGGCACCGCGGACCTCTCCGCCTCTCTCCTTGCCTTGGGGCTGTTCGTTAAACAGTAAATAACCGGCGATATCCCAAATCGACTCTGATGAGAAACCGCAGCGCAGTGCCCGTAGGGACCCCAGAGCCCCCCGCACCCATCATCAATAGGGCCACGTTACCCACGGGGGATGCAGGGAGCTCCCATGAGAGTTCCACGCGTGTGCTTCCACACATACTTTTGGAACAGGGTGATCTGTGGAGGGAGATGTGAGTGCTCCTAGGTGCACGGCTCCACTTCGGCTGGCATAAAGGTACGAAGGGACTTGCTTCCCTCCGAGAAGGTAACGCGTGAGGGGCACCGAAGCTAACCGCTCTAGGGCACTACTGACCAGGAGTTATGTCCTCTCGAATGCGTGGGGAAAAACTCTAACGAGGCACTCATACTAAATTAAGCCCCGCAGCACATGTTTTGCGAAGGGGGATTTAATCCAAACCCCCTCCGTGGTTTCCGCCTCCTTCCTCCATCCCGTTACTGCAGAAACCCCCTGGAATTTTTTGGAGTGGGAGACCTTGCTCTGCTTTTGCCTTCTCGGCTCCCTGCGCGGCAGCAGCTGGCTCCGTGGAGATGTGGAGCAGCGGGATGAGCGGGGCTGGGCTGTGAGCATCGCCCCGGGGAACGCGCTCGGGTCCGGCAGAGAGGGACTGAAGCCAGGGGTATGCGCGTGGGGACTTTCCCAGTTTTGTCCCAGCTCCATGGAGACAGCTGCCTCCTAATTCATTTCGGACGAGCAGACACATCTTGGAACTTTTCGGCTAAACAAATTGGAGTACAGAGGATATATGCTGAGGTGAGGGGGGCGAAGGAGCAGCTCCAGAGCGGTGCGGACGTGTCGGAATCGCAGCAGCTCTGCTCCTGCTGCCGCTCCCGCATCGTTCCGCTCCCACCCACCGGTTCCCTTTTTTGTCCGGGTGTTTTACCCTTCCAATAGTCGCTGTCATTTTCCAAATGGACACTTGGGGTCGCAATTTCTGTCTGTTTGAGCGCAAAAACTGTAAAAAGAAGCTCTAATCTCCCTTAATCGTTACAAAATGTTCAAGGGGAAAAAAAATCCTGTTACCGGACCAAAAAGAGAGGAAAAAAAAAAAAAAAAAGCAACCTTAAAAAAAAAAACAAACCAAAAAACCCTTACAAGCCGAGTACTCCTTTGCATGCACTCACTCAGGGAACAGCAGAGGAGTGCAAACGCGGTCCCTTCAGTACTGAAATGTAATCATATTTTCTCCCTTCTCTCCCCAATATTTGCAATTGTCTGGGTCAATGCCTTTGCTTTACTTTAGGGAGAGATTTGCTTCCTGTAACCGGGAGGATTTCCCCGGGTTTGTAAGGGGACCTGACAGTCTTGCCGAGCTAGTGCTCCACTCCCTCGCGGGTCCCAGAGCATCCTCCTTGGCACTACCCACAGCCTCAGCGCTGCTTCCCTGGTCGGACTCGGTGCGCGTTGCTGGACGAGTGCGTGTTTTGGTTTCGCGGGACCTTCTCTTAGAGTCGCTTACATAAAGTTGGAAGGGGCGATGTGGGGATGATGTCTGCCTTAAAACTGGCTACGGGACGGCAGCGGGGAAAAAGGGACTTTGTTATGTTTAGAACAAAGGGACGGGCAGGATGTCCCAGAGCTCTCCTCCTTTGTGGATTGCAGCTGCCGAAAAGAGAGGGGCGCGTGTGCAAATAAATAAAAAAGAGACGNCGCCACTGCCGGAGCCAGAGAAAACTCCCGTGCAAAAGCCCGGCCATCACCGCCCAATCGCCGGTACTCGGGCTGGAAAGTTGCGGCAGACTCCGGGTGCTCTGCTTCAGCGCGGGGAAGGCTCCGGACTTACAAAAACCCAATTGGGGAGAGGGGCCACAGGCTGCTTAGACGTTTTGCACCGTTCTTCTTCTTCTTCCTGCGCAAAGCCGAAGGCAGCATCTTTGTGTTGTTTTGCTTTTGCCCTTCCTGTTCCTTTCTCCTTGTGACCGGGTGTCGATAAGTGCCAGGAGCTGCTGCAGCCGGCGGTGCGCTGCAAACGCCGATACAAAAAAAAAAAAAAAAAAAAAAAAAGGCAAGAAGACATCCAGGCGGCCCTCGGGTGCCGGCTCCTCCTTGTCTTTGGTTGCTCTGGACTGACGAAGCCTCAAAAGCCGGCAGAAGGAGACGGCGGTGGAGGGGGGAGCCGAGGAAGCAAAGCCAAAGTTGATTTGGAATAAGCGAGCACGGCCAACCCTCTGCCAGGCTGCGCGCTGGAGTGAAGTCTCCAGCCCCCTCCACCGGGAGAGGTGCCCGCAAGACAACGATGGCCGGAGAGCTCAGCATCGGAGCCGAGCTGCCCACTAGCCCCCTGGCCATGGAGTACGTCAACGACTTCGATCTGATGAAGTTCGACGTGAAGAAGGAGCCCTTGGGCAGGAACGACCGTTCGGGCAGGCACTGCACCCGCCTGCAGCCTGCCGGCTCTGTCTCCTCCACCCCCATCAGCACCCCCTGCAGCTCCGTGCCCTCCTCGCCCAGCTTCAGCCCCACCGAGCAGAAGACCCACTTGGAGGACCTGTATTGGATGGCAAACAGCTACCAGCAGATGAACCCCGAGGCGCTGAACCTCACCCCGGAGGACGCTGTTGAAGCCCTCATTGGGTCCCACCAGGTATCCCAGCAGCTGCAAGGCTTCGAAGGCTTCCGGGCCCACCACCACCACCATCATCACCATCACCAACACCATCACCAGTACCCTGCGGTCACTCATGAAGACCTGGCCGGCAGCGGGCACCCTCACCACCACCATCACCATCACCACCAGGCCTCACCCACTCCCTCCACCTCCTCCAGCTCCTCCCAGCAGCTCCAGAACTCGCACCAGCAGCATCCCCCCTCCAGCAGCGTGGAGGACCGGTTCTCGGATGACCAGCTGGTCTCCATGTCCGTGAGGGAGCTCAACAGGCACCTCCGAGGCTTCACCAAAGACGAGGTGATCCGCCTCAAGCAGAAGAGGAGGACCTTGAAGAACAGGGGCTATGCCCAGTCCTGCAGGTATAAACGTGTCCAGCAGAAACATCACCTGGAGAATGAAAAGACCCAGCTCATTCAGCAGGTGGAACAGCTCAAGCAAGAAGTGACCCGGCTCGCCAGAGAGAGAGACGCCTACAAGCTCAAGTGTGAGAAACTTGCCAGCAATGGCTTCAGAGAGGCCGGCTCCACCAGTGACAACCCATCTTCCCCCGAGTTCTTCATGTGAGTGCTTAACAAAAATAATAATAATAAAAAAAAAACCCAAACAAAAAACAAACAAAGAAACCCCACCCCAAACCTGACCCCTGTCACCTTTCTCCCCCTATCCCATCCTCCTCTGACATCTCCATCCATCTGTCTGCTTGACTAGAGAGAAAGAAGGAGAGAAAAATAGAGACTTGATTTTACTACTTTTTTTTTTTTTCTTTTTTTTCAGCATCCAGTCTTCTAGAGTAGCTGTGGGAAAAAGTAGGCTGGGGGTGGGGATGGGAGAGGTAAAGTGCAACTTTTTGGCTTTTGATTGTGGGTGAGAGAGAGGGACAGAGGCAGAGGAGAGAAGGACAAGTAAAGCATTTTACAGCTTGCTTGCAGAACAAGATGGACTTATAGAGAATTATGATAAAAGACTATGAACAAGCCATCTATAACATACTGCCTGTTCAGAGAGATAGAGAGGACATGCACAGCACCATCTCATGCACAATTTACCTGCTTGGAAAAAAAAATAAATCAAGAGGACAATATATGCAAAGTCTTCATATATTGCCTGCTTTGAGAAATGATTTACAGGACTCAGATGGGACATTCAATCTCAGAAAGAAAAAGAATGAAAAAGAAAGAAAGAAAAAAACTCATCAGTTTTATTGCCTGCTTGATTATATAGAAAAATACGAAAATCTGCATTAAAAATATTAATCCTGCATGCTGGACATGTATGGTAATAATTTCTATTTTGTACCATTTTCTTGTTTAACTATAGCATGTTGATCATCGACCATAGATTTCTGTTGTTGTTTTGTTTCATGGATAAGGAAAGCATCACGAGTTATCAAACTTTTTACTGCTTGTGCAGTTTTGTTCGTTGTTTTCGCTCTCTTTATTTTTCTTTGATGGTTGTTAGCTTGTAAATATCTGCTACTTCAAACCGCACAGGAGAAAAAAAAAAAAACAACCCACACTCACACAAAGACAAAATAACATTTCAGCAGGCTGGTTGTATGGTTTGTTTGGTATTAAAGAGATACTCAAGGAGGGGAAAAAAAGAGTTATGGGCATTTTGCATTAGAAAAAAGAAATCAACTTTGTATATCTGGTGCACTTTTGAGTTTGTTTGGTGGTTTTTGTCCTTTTTTTTTTTTTTTTTTTGTTTGTTTTGTTTTCATTTTGGTTGTTGTTTGTTGGGGCAGAAGCAAACCAGCCTGAATGGTGCTGGCAAAGCTGAAGAGGGGTAACTCTCACCGGTCACTAGAGCCTAGTCCATGCTTTAAAGTGGCAGAGAGGCTCTTCCCTTCAGGACACTTCCCAGCCTGGAGGGGTGAGGCAGGGCCATAAAGTTTCCCTTCTGATTATACACTCAGGAAGCGAAGGACGAGATACCAGTTCCTTTTAAGAAACAACTGCCCCTCGATTTTGGGTAGATTAAAAAACAAAACAAAACAAAAACCTAAACCCAACTGGTTCCGAGTCTGGCTGAAACAGCAGCGAGGGCTCTGAGTGGCCACTGAAGTTTGGTTTCCCACTGGGAGCAGTGGATGAGTCGAGCTGGAAAAGGATTTAAAAGTTACCCTTTTTTTTTTTTTTTAAGAAGACATACTGCAACTTTTCAATGTATTCTTTTGCAATGATTTGTAACCTGCTTCTCTGCTTCCCTACGCAGCAAGTGAAAGTTTTAGCCAGAATTTATTTGCAGTTGTATAGTAGCAGTAGTTTGGAGTCTTATGGGTGTTTTTATTACTTTTTTTTTTTTCTTTTCTTTTTTTTTTTTTTTTTTCCTCCTGCAGGTCAGTAAAAGGATTTTATGTTGCACTGACAAAAATACCAAAATGAAAACTTATTTTTTAGTTTCCTTTTAGGATAGCTGGCACTGCTGGCCGGATGCATTTTAAGTTTGTATTAGTTTATAAATTAACAGTAATAACAAGATTGTAATGAACAGCATGGTGCTTGCAGTTTTAAATATTGTGGATATTAGTCATGCATCAGAAAACGATCTTTGGTTTTTACTGATTCAACTGTGTTGAAATCAAAACATTGCAGCAGCGGAAAAAAATTGTTTTTATTTCATGTAAAGTTCTGAAGGGATCAATTTCAAATCCTGCTTATGATATGAAAAATATTAAAAAAAAAAAACTGGTCTATTGTAGTTTTATTCAGACTGGTTTCTGTTTTTGGTTATTAAAATTGTTTCCTATTTTGCTTATTAAAATCATTGAAATGGCATATCTTGGAGGGACCTGCTTCTCTGACGTCTCATGTTGCTCCTCAAAACCCCCAAAGAAAGGCAGATTTCGGGACTTTCCGCACCCTCGCAGTGCTGTCCAGCCCGACCCCGCTCCGAGCGCCCAGCGCCGGGCTCTTCTCGGGGGATCGCGAAGCTGCTTTGCCCACTCGGCACCGCTGCTGCACACAGGATAGGACCGCTCCGCAGTATCCCCTCCCCCGCTTTGCCCAAATCTCTCCAGTGGCAGGGGATGAACATCCATTCCTTCCTCCCTCCAACCCCATTCTAGAGAAGTGGAGCAGCTGGAGTCCCACGCAGGGCCCGGCTACTGGCGGGGGGTCCCCTCTGCAGCTCACAGGGAGCGGGAGCCTCCGGCCTGAGCCACTCCGGGCTGCAAGAGAGGGGAAGCGCGAAGGGGAGGCACACTTTCTTCCCCCCCCCCCCCCCCCTTTTTTTTCTTTTCCTTTCTTAACATTACAAATGCGAGGACTTGGACAAGCTTGTCTTTCCTCCCTGCTCTTCTTGGATCCAGGCTGCCCATTCACCTTCCTCTCCATCTGCACATTTTGTTTAGTTTGGCTTTTCTGTTTGTTTGTTTGTTTTGTGGTGATTTTTTTTAATTATTATTTTTGGGGAGGGGGTGTTTCCTGTTTGGTTTTGTTTTTAATTTTTTTTTTTTAAATTATTACTTTCTGAGCAATGGGTACTTTAGAAGACTCTTCAGATCATGTGGCGAAGAAGTGGCATCTAACCCCGCCACCCCTCAGGGCTCAACACCTCACGGTCTACCCCCAATTCGTCAGCTGCTTCCAAAGCAGAGAACCGCGAAGCTCCCTAAACCACACCCGGAGGAGGTTAGAAATCGCCCCCACTCCTTGCCTGGCTGCGGGAGTAGGAGCCCCGGAATGGGGTCTCAGTGTATTTTCCAAGTGTGGGAAAACTCTTGCTGAACTTTAAATCCTTCTTAAAAGCATAAAACCGAGGCACCACACAACTAAAAAGAATAGCTCTCTTCCACTCTGCTCCTCTTCCCAACAGCAGTGAGCTGTCTTTGCAGGCATGGCATAAGAAGGTTTTGGAGAAAAAACAAACAAACAAACAAACAAACAAACAAACAAAACCACACTACAAAACCAAAAACCCAAACAGTTAAGGACAGAGTGTGGGCAAAACAGAAAAATTATAAGGAAATACAGTAACTTAAAACCAAAACCCTTCTGAAATCCTAGTTGCATCCCTATCTTGTCAGAGCCAGCTGGGCCAAGCCCCTGGGCTGGGGGAGCTTGGAAAGGGCCGGGACATGTTCCAGCCCCCCAGCTACATGAGTCAGGTCGAAGAACAAGTTCGTAGCCTGCTGCCCTGCGAAGGAGGGACAGGAGTTTGCAGAGGAAAAAGATGAGAGCGCCTGGCTTTCCCTCTATAGCCTCCCCCCTTGCCAGTAAATGCTATGGCTGCAGAAAGCCTGAGAGGAATATTGTTTGTGGGAACTGCCACCGCATATTAATGTCCCTTCATGCATGCATTGAATAAATCACCGAGGCTAATTGAACAACAACAACAACACACACACACACACACACACAAATATGAAAAACGGGCCTTAGAAAAGCCCTCCCGATTCCCACCGCAGAACTGTGTCAGCGGCGGGGCAGAGCCGCTGCCTGGCCAGAGCGGCTGCAGCCCCTGGTGCTTCCCAGCACCCGCTCCCGATCCTGCGATTTCATTTATCCCAGTTCACAGAAAAGAAGAACGCAATTCGTCACCATCACGGGTACAGCCCGGGCTGGTGGCACCGGGACCAGCCGGCTCCGGGAAGGACGAACCCGGCTGTGCCCGGCCTGTGGGCTGCTCTCCCGGCCGCGAGTCGGGTTGGGCTGGCTGAGAGTGGGCTCCGACATGTCAGGGGGGGAATGGGCAAAACCATCCGCACTTGTGCTCGTCCGAGCTTGAGACTGGGCAAAGCTCTGCCTGGAGGCACCGGCACCAGGGCTAGGCAGCCCTGCGAGTGTCGGAGCGGGCAGGGCTTGCCTATCCTCCACGTTGTCTTGTCCCCCCACCACGGAGGAGCTCTGCCAGGGANCTTTGATCTTTCGCCGATCATCACTGATTCATAAAGAGCTGTTGACACAGGAGTCGAGGGCAGGATTGAGAGAGGTTTCTTGAAGAGAAAAGGAAAACGAGACCATCCCCCACACCCCTTCCTCTCGCTGGGACCGGCTTGTCAGCGGGCTGCTCCCCTAGGAGCCAGGGGTCATGGGGGTCAACTCAGGCCGCCCTCCCGAGGCTCCACTACTTCCCACCCGGAGAGCTGTGGAGAAGCTGAGTGGCAACCCCGGGGGATAAAGAGTCCTTCTTCCCCAAAACCCGCTTTATGCCTTCTCCGGATATGCCGCTTTGCGTACGCGTCCTCTGGTAGTCCTTTGAGCCACTTGTCCCCAGGCACATCCAGGTCGGAGTCTGAGGACCCCGTGCCCCAGGGCTGCAGCACCTCCGAGCAGCCTGTGTGCACCTCGGGGCTCGGAGGAGGCCGGGAGGCTGCAGCTGCTGCCGCGCACCGGCACTCCGCCGGTGCCTGAGAACGACACGGCTCGGAGAGGTCGAGCGCTGCCCACCCTCCGTTCCGGGAACCTGCTCTTGAGGCTCTGCAGAGGGAAGGTGCTGCAAGCTGCCTCCGAAAATAGCCCGGTGTAACCAAGCAGCGGACTCCGACTCTGATCCTCTCCTTGCAGCCTCGGGGAGGATGGGGTCGGGGTACCAACGAGCCAGGACCGGACCCAAATCACGACCCGGATCTCGCATTCCCGGATGCAGCAGGGGTCGGGGGCTCTGAGGTGTGCTGGGAGCAGGAGCTCGGTGCCTTTGCAGCCAGCAATGGGCCCGTCGAACCTCCTCGGGAGCAGCGCGGCGGGGACAAGCTGGCTGCCCTGCACACTCGGGACATGGCGGGGGAAGAGCCCAAGGTTTCAACCGCTAAATTTGGCTGACCGATGACGGTTCCCTACATGATCTCATGCTGTGCAGGAGGACGATTCCCTTCAGTGAAAATAACATTATTTCGTTTAATCTCGCAGTTTTGCAAGAGCTATTGCTAACAGTTGTAGCGAGAACTGCATCCCCCCGCCGGGGCAGAGGTGACGAGCGGCTGCGGCTGCTCCCAGAGTTAAACGAGATGCTCAGGCAGGAAAGACAATGGGCAACAACCCCTCCTCCTCCCGTTCGCTGACCCAAACCTTACAGACTATCTCTGCCAACCATTTGAGAGACTCTTCTCAATATTGCCTTCCCTCCAACAGAGTACATAAACCCGATTGTCTTTAATTCCGAAACAGAGAAATCTGAGACTCAAAAGACATTTTTTTTTTTGGGGGGGGTGGTGGGGTGGGGGTACTAAAGATAGAAACCTTGATCTAAGACTTCCTGGAGATGCTGCCGTCGGCGGATGAGTTGCTCCGTGTTGAGGTGGGCAGGTGAGATGCGTTGTAAGGATGAGCCAGGACTTGCGAGATAACTGTTCCCAGCTGGATTAGGGTTNTAAAAAAGAAAAAAAAGAAACCACAACAACTTTTTTTTTTCATCCCTCTCGGACGGGCTCAGTGCCCGTCTGGCTCTGGCAGGCTGCTTGGTGCCAGTGATTGACAGCCCAAGGTCAGGGAAGCTCCTCGGGGCTGCGGGTGTCGGGTTTCGGGGAGGATAGATAACACAGCCTCGGCGCTCAGCAGAGCCCCTCCTGGCTCCTCCGCGGCCGCGCAGCCCCGGGGCTGGGAGCGCGCTGAGTTCCGCGGGGCTGTGGAGCGGCCCTGCCCTGTTCCCGCGGCCGCTCAGCCTGGTTCCGCACCTCTCCGCCTCCCTCTGTCTGCCAGCATGCTCCCGGGGTGTACTTTTTCTCTTTAAATTTAAGTTCTGATCTCCTCGTTACAAAATTGAGTAACTCACTCCCCACCATTGAGTCGGGGAGAGGAGGGAGGGGGCATTATTTTGCTCCTTGTGTGGGTAACTTTCACTTACAGTTTATTTTAATTTTTAAAAACCATTATGTTTCATTCCATAAGGTTATGGTAAAGCTGAAGTTACGCATACAAACAGACACTTGTTCTCTCTAAATAGCTCATTGCATAATCCCATAGTGTGTAGCATGCAGCAGTCTGATAGAATCCCACACAGGACTTTTGTTTTATGCAAGAAGGAAAAGGAGGAGAACAAGAAGAGAAGGGGGGGAAGCTTTCAAGTGTTGTCTTTTCTTGGGTTTTAAATAGTGATTTCGGTAGTGAATTCTGAACACAGCATGAGGTGCTGCAAAGTGTTTTCTTGCTATTGCATCCAAGACAGGGAAGAGGCAATTTAGACTTGTGAGCTGGTCCTGCATGCAATGGACTGTGGTGTACTTGAGACCTATGGTACTGCAAATCCTTAAGAAGAATTGCTCCAATGAGGGTTTGGTGTATTTAAAAGTTTGTCACAATCTGGTTAGAATAAACACTGTCATAAAGAGGGGGGAAAAAAAGCATTCCACATAAAGCAAATGACACGTTTTCCTGTCCCATGGAGGCTGCTCTTAGGTTTTAGAGATAGTTGTCCTCTGCCATGTTTTATTTCCCCTTTTAAAGTTTCACTGTTTGTCTTAAGGCACAGATTCAAAACACTGCATTTCCACTTTATACATGTGTTCTCTTAAAAGATTTGTTTAGATAAGGAAACCAACGCTAAGTGTTCTCACTTGAAAGAAATTAAATATATAGAATGATAAGCTGCTGCTAAAATATATAAAAAACACTTAAATTAATAATAAGAACTTGTTCTGAGGCAAAATTCAATTTTACTTCCTATTATGCAATCTTTGCATGTAAAGTTGCTTTAATGCAAAATAGCAGCTCATCAGAAATTCTGTTTTATTGGTATCAAAAATTTATGATATCCTGAGGCATGAGGGGCAGAGAGCAAGGTAAGAAAGCTGTGTCCTTTTACCAAGTTTAGTGCTTTTCTTTAAAGAAACATCTCAAACTTATTTCTCCTTCTTTCTTCCTTGTTTTTGGAGGCAGTGGGCAAAGGTTTACACTGGAGAAAACTCCTCCACTGAAAATGTCAGTGGGTAGCTTTAATACACCATGCTGCAATCTCTCTGCAGTGTCCTGCTCCCACTGCAGTACTAGGAGATACTGGGACATGTCCACACAGCTGTAGAGATGGGTTTATTTATTTATGACTTCTATGATGACCCTATAATGTGGGTCACTATCTGTGGTTTCTGAACTCTGATGTTTTCATTCAATGTTGCAGTAATGCATAAGCTTTGGAAATATCCCTGAGTTGTTTTTGCCCATATTTGACTACTGAAATCTACAGCCTCTTACTGATGAGTTCTAGAGGTCTGATTCTGCTTTAGCCTGGGCTCCACACTAATGAGATTTCATTTGTTTCAGGAAAGCTGCTGTTGGCTTTATAAAGGACATTAAACGCTCCATGACAAGGACCTTGTGTTCAGTGTAATTTTTTTTTCTCTGAAATATCTGTGGCAAGAAACCAGTGCCAAGCCCCTGTGAAACCTGCATTCTTAAACATCAACAATGCTGCTTCTTCAGTAGAACTTCAGGCAGTTTATTAAAGGAGGCCACTGACCTTTTACAGATGGGGACACCGAGGCATTGTGAGGTGACCTGGCCATGGTGAGCCACAGGCTGATGGCAGGGCTCACTCTGACAAGACTCTCTGGGATATGCTGCCTCAGTTCCTGTCATCACAGCTGGGAGCACAGGACAAGAGCACTGATCTCCAGGGGATAGGGGGAGAGAGAAGGCAGCACAAGTCCCTTTAGCCCTGTGGTTTTATGGGTCCTGTCTTATTTACTGTTGAATGGAGCAGAAACTTTCCTGCTGGCTCAGAGGACCCATTCACAAAAGAAATTACAGAGGGCAATAAACCTGCACCTTGGACTTCTGCTAACTGCTTCTTCCTTGCTCGTGAGCTACGGTGCACTTATTACCTAAAGCCTCTACAAACACGAGAAAGGGAACATTTAATTATAGACAGGTCTCTGAGCTAACACAAGCCCTAATAGCTCTCTGGATCTGTATTTCCCCCCTATTTAAAGCAGCCAACAATTATGGGCAGAAGGGTTTTCAGTCTGAAATCTCTGTTCATGCAATCCTAAAGGAAAGCTTTTTATCCTCTGTCCAATCCCCATCTCACTTAGCATCCAAACCCATCCAGCTCCACGTATCACATTAGTGCCGTTGCTACTATTGGCTGTAACACCAAGCCATCCCGTCTGCTTGCTGAGGCTGATAAACACACAGTGCTTTCAGGACACCAGAGAGTACTGCTAAACTCATTTTGACACAGGCCATCCTTATTTTTATGTCAGCCTTGACCCATGGCTCAAGTATTTTATCCTGGGTATTGCAGCGGCAATGCTACACTGATCTGTGAGAGCTTGTGCTGATCTCAAGGATTGGAAGAGCATAGATTCATTAGGCCCTCACTGGTTTTGTGGAGTGATGAGTTAACCTCCTCCACAGATGGATGAAAGGGGTAGAAAGGATGTTGTTAGAAAATTATTTTTGAAGGGTATTTCCAGGTCCTCGCTTATCTCAAATCAGGCACCCAAAAGAGCAGGGTGTTAAGCAAATACACATGAGCCTCTGGGGCTATGTAATACATGACTCATGTGCAAGTCAGACAGACAGGAATCATGATAATAACAATAATAACAAAAAAACGTCCATGGCTTTCTGATTTGTAGTATTACCAGTTCTCTCTCACTTGATTTCTGCCCTGCTGCGCACAGACTTAACCCAGGAGGTGACACAAAAGAAAAGGTCTCTTTCCTGGTGACATTTAACAGCAAGTAAGTTTAAATGTGATATAAACAGATTTTAGTTTTTATATATAGCTCAATAATTAATGAAGTAGCTTGGACAAAATGTAAAACATAGCAGAGGTATCAGCTGGTCTCTGCTCTGGGATCTAAACCCAGTGCTTCTGCTAAATAAATCTTGTATCTTTTAAAAGAAGTCCTTCTCCATAATCTGTTTCCAATTGAGCACTACAGTAAATATATCAAGATTACTGGATCACATTGTTTACAGATGAAACAGTTTAAAGGTGAAGTTATTTTTGGTTTAAATCTTCTGTTTTCAAATGAAAGGCATTTCTGGAGTAGCTGCTGAAAAACAAAAAATACCAGGAAAAAAGAAGAAAAAAAAAAAAAAAAAAAGAAAAATGAAGAAGATAAAATGTGGCACTGTGAGAGTTAAGCAAGGTCCTAGGATCCAAGTAAATATTTATATGACTGCTCAAAGTGTGTGTGTGGGGGGGAGGAATCTCAATATAACCAAAATATAAATCACAGTGCTTTATGTTAGCTGTCAAATTATTCTAGCCCCTGCATTCCAGTACTTGCTCTACTGGTAATGTCACATACAACATGTGGGCTTATGCCCTGGTGCAGGTTTGGCAGGTAATTAAAGTCAGTTGCATGGAGGTTTACACAGACTCCCTCCGATCCACTGAAAGACAAACAACCTGTTAGCTGTGATAGCTTCGAGTGTGCAAAGCTATCTGGGAAGGGATTCTCACAAGCAGGGGAGAAAAGCCTGACTGGGGTGTGTGGGCTCCCTGCCTTGGCTCCAGCGTAGGTTAACTCTTGGCGCCTCTGTAGCTTGTTGCTCTCTGCAGTGGAAAGTAGCTAGTGGCAGAATCTGCAGCCAGGCGTTTGTCAGAGGGCAAAAAAATACTCATAAAAACAAGCCCTGAGGGCAGCTAGCCCTGGGGTCAGGTTTGCCTGCATTCTTGACCTGAGGGAAACTATTCTCGCTAGAAATCATCTGTGTGGTTTATTCTTTCTGCTTCACTCTGGCTCTGTGTGTTGGAGACTCCAGAGGCAGAGTGAATTATTCCTAACAGATTCACAGTTCTATCTGAGATGGTCCTGGAGACCTCCAGCTCTGGCCTTGAGAGACAGCCTGCAGATAATGCCCATAGCTTGTGTTTCGTGGCCTTTGAGGAAATTCACTCATGAAAGTGAAGGGCTCACCTCTCTTGATCACTTTTGTCTTCTCATGTGAATCCCTTGTGTGAGTAGGGAAGGGAGGATTTTGGATGCAGCTCTCATTTTGCTCTTCCTGACATAGGTGTTCCCATCTCAGTGAGGTGGATCTTTGCACCAGAAGGCACCTGCACTTCTCCTGCTCCACGTAGGAAAAGGTCATGGAGCTGCAGATTCTGCTGTGGGAACTGGAGTGTCATGAAGCCACACCTGTGTGGACGCAGCCTCGGTGTCAGGGAGCCTTGCCAGCACAGGCACCACTGCCGTGTGACACCCTCTTATTTAAGCACACAATTACCACGGCACCAAGATGCCGGGTTACTGCCCTCCGGCTCTCTCCACACGCCGTGCGTCACCCAGCCTGCAAAGACAGAGGCTGGGGGCAAAGATTAAATCCTTCCCCATATGGGCTGCATTTCACTGTCTTTCTATGGAGGCTTCCAGAAGGGAAGTCAAGCTGCAACAGAGACATCCATCTGCAAGGATAACCCTGCCACTAGCATCATTTCACAGGGGCTAGTGAACAGCCACCATCTGTTTAGCTGCCATCCATTTGCCTAGACGTGAGAGTACCCATTCATATTCATTTAACCAGTCTCTTATGCTAATTTCTGTCTACCTCCTTTCTTATCTTCTAGTCATATATAAAATCAGAGAGCAAGAGTCTTCCTGAATTAGTCCAAATTTCTCTTGCTCAGCTTGGGAAATGTTGGGTCGAATCCCAACAGTAAGGGGTAACAGCCTCCGAAAGCTCAAAGCAGGCAGAGATCAGCTTTTGGAATTGCTCAGGTCCATTTATCTACCCTAATCAAGCAGTGATTTGTCTGTCTGATATGGGCTTAGATAAAGTTTTCAGCAATTTGCAGTAATTAAATGTGAAAGGGGAAGAAGTAGAAGGTTTCCAAGCAGCACACTGCAGAAGGGGAGTTTTGGAGAAAGGCAGAGAACCCCTTCTTAAACATCTGCCAGCCTGCATGGAAGATAGTGGTGATTTCCCTACTCTTATGGAGTTTCCCCATCCTCTTCACTCTCTGCAAAGATGTTCTCCTGCTGCTAAATCAACCAGAGCAGAGAGAAACTCCTTGGGGAGCTGGAAAACCTTTTCTCAGAAAAATTATTGCCTGTGACTACAAGAAGTGACAAATATTAAAGAGGAGGAAAAAAAAAAATCAGCTCAAGGAAAGACACTGCTACCTCCCCAGTAAGGACTTTGCTCCCTTGTCAGAATTGTGCAAGCCAGAGCACAGTGCAATGCTCAGGAGAGTCAAGATAGTTGTCAAGAGCAAAGTATAAACAATTCCAGCAAATGCACTTAATAGAAGTTTGTTTGCCAAGTGCTGCAGCCTCTTTTCTTGGTTATGGTAAGGAAAAGGTATTTTTCATTAGGGGCAGGGGGGACAGGGGGCGGACGGGACAGGGAACCCTCCTCCAATTAAAAAAAAAAAAAATCCAAATTCTTTGAATGTAAAAATGTAAGGATTTTTTGGGCAGAGTTGAAGATGTCTTACTACCTTGAAATAAAAACAGTTCAGCTGTGTTTGTTAGACAAGTAGCAATGGTAAAAACTTGAACATAGAAGGTTTCACCTCAATGTGAGGAGAAACTTCTTTATAGTGAGGGTGACTAAGCACTGGAATAGGCTGTGCAGAGAGATTGTGAGGTCTCCTGCTCTGGAGACTTTCAAACCCACCTGGATGTATTCCTGTGCAAACTACCCTGGGTGATCCTACCTTGGCAGGGTGGTTGGAATTCATGGTCTACAGAGGTCCCTTCCAACCTGTAATGTTCTGTGATTCTGTCTTTTGAGGGTCACTTCTAGACTTTTGCTTTGTTATCCACTGCTTTAGCAGCAATAGTACCCAAAGTCTAGTGGAGTGCCCCACATCTTGTACTCCATTTGCAAATGTTAGCTGTGAGACAAGAGCCCTGTTCACAGATGGACTTGACCTGATCCAGCCAATCACAGAATCACAGAACGTTAGAGGTTGGAAGGGACCTCCAGAGATCACTGAGTCCAACCCCCCTGCCAAGGCAGGATCACCCAGGGTAGTTTGCACAGGAATGCACCCAGGTGGGTTTGGAAAATCTCCAGAGAAGGAGACTGCACAACCTCCCTGGGCAGCCTGTTCCAGGGCTCTGTCACCCTCGCTGTAAAAAAGTTTCTTCTCATGTTGAGGTGAAACCTTCTGTGTTCCAGTTTGTGTCCATTGCTCCTTGTCTTATTACTGTGCACCACCAAAAAGAGCTTGGCCCCCTCCACTTGACACCCACCCCTTAAGTATTTGTAGACATTGATCAGATCCCCTCTTGGCTTTTTCTTCTCCAGACTAAACAGCCCCAGGGCTCTCAGTCTGTCTTCATAGGAAAGATGCTCAAGACCCCTAATCATCCTTGTAGCTCTCCATTGGACTCTCTCCAGCAGATCTCTGTCTCTCTCAAACTGGGGAGCCCAAAACTGGACACATTATTGCTGGTGTGGTCTCAGCAGGGCAGAGTAGAAGGGGAGAAGAACCTCCCTAGAACTGCTGGCCACATTTTTCTTGATGTACCCCAGGATGCCATTGGCCCTCTTGGCCACAAGGGCACATTGCTGGCCCAAGCAGAACTTACTGAATGACCTCACACTTTGTGTGTGTGTGTGTATAGATATACATAAAATTTGTATTTGTTTTTCATTTTTATTTCTTAGCTTTCCTCTTTATTTCCTCATTTTTTCCTCTTAGACAGGTGTGATTTCCTCTTCTTCAGCCAACATAGTGAGCCAGTGAATATGTCTGGTTACTACTCCAAGCAGAAATGACAAAGGGTTGGTCAGGAAAAGGCTGGTTTCAATGCAAACACTACAGTCCAGTTTTCATTTGTATTATTATTTTTTTATCTCCCTTCTCCCCCATCTCCCTCCTTTCCTTTCTATCTCCCTCCTTTCAGCACAACCTCCCTTTTCCACCCCACACAGCATTTTCTCCTTTTCCCCCCCAAACCCAGAGCACCTGGGTTTTGTTGGAGTCTCCTCCCACCCCAGGTGTGACCACTTTGCCCTCACTACCCACTTCCCTTTATAATCTGCCTCAGGAAAGGCACAGCCCCAAGCTGTGCCCAACTGGGCAGAGGGATTCTCCTCCTGTCATTGCTGGTGAGTACCAATAATGCACACTGGGTGATTGGGAGTGGGATCTAAAGGCCGGGGGGCCTGGTGGCCCCCCGGTTAGGCAGGATAGGATGTTATGATGGGTAAACCCACAACAGTGACCCAAAATGGACTTGAAGAAAGAAAGTGGAACTCCTCCTGCTTGTAAGACAAGTAAAGTTTCTGGGGAATTTGACCACTGGATGTTGTTGGGGCTTGAGGTTTATCCCAGCCTCCAAGGGGATGGCTTCTGCCAGGTGGTAGCTGAACTTGGGAGAGAGATGCACTGCAGCGGCAGTTAAGCCATAATCGGTATCTGCCTTTGCTTGAATCACTTTGCTCCACCCTGAACATGCAGTACAGCAGGGCTTGGAAGCTCCTCCAGCCAAGAACTTGAGACTCCAGGGAAGGGGTGTGTTTGTTCCTCTTCTGAACTAACTACTTCATTCCAAAAGGAACCACAGTTGTCTTGAGCTACTGTCTCCAGTTCAAGGAGCCTTTGGTAAGAATCAAAAGCTTTCAGGCCTTTTTCATTCACAGATGATGATGTTTCTGTTTAACTAATGTACCCTATGGATTCATGCTCTTCCCTTGAAATCTCAGCTGGCTTCTTTAATTGCTGTTCTCAGTGACACAATTTAATTCCCCCTCCCAGGTCTGCACTTGCCTTTTCCTGGATGGTCTCACTGATAACACCCATGAGAGCCTGCTCTGGTAGCTGGTGTGGGGGAGAAGCTTCCATCAGGGAACCTGCTGATGACTCCAAGACTACTACAGAAAATGCTCCCTGACTATACCCCTCTATGCTCCCAGATCATAGAAATGTTGGCTGGAGAGGAGCTCTGGAGGTCTTGTACAACCTCCCACTCAAAGCAAGACTATTGCCAACACTAGATCAGGTCAGTCATGGCTCTGTGTCAGCAAGTCATGAAAACCTCCAGGGGTGGAGATCCCACCACCTCTGGGAGTCTGTTCCACTCACATTCTGCTAACTTTATTTCTTGGAATTCACTCACCACCAAAGCAACTCTGTTCCACCAGAAGGACAATAACTTCAAGATGTTTTACAACATACCCCACCCCCTAGTATTCAAGGACCTGACAACTCATAAACACACAAGGAGATGAACACCTATTAAAGGAACTAGGGATATTAAGTCTTCTGTTTAGGTTCTCAAAATCCCCACCAGACTGCTCCTCAAGCTTACAGGCTGGAGATATCTGCACTACTAGCTGTAAAGTTCTCCAGGCCCTTGAAGTTCTGCTCCTGGGATGGCCAGAAGCAGCTTGTTGCCTCTCTCAAGCTTAGGTCTGATTCAAATACATGAAAATAAGGTGTTACTGTGCCTCTCCCAGCTTAAGGCTCAATTTGTAAAGGTGTTCTCAGAGTGTTCCCATCAGATCTACCTGGATTTATGTACTGAATGCATATGTAATGTTCTGCCTATTCGCCTATACATGTATGGTTGCAATCTCTTTCCCTCTGGCCCAAGTTCTTCTGTACAAAGCAGAACAACTTTGCTAGAGCAGATCAGGAGAGTAACAGTGCCAAGAACCTCTGAGAATGAGTACTTGCACCTTTGGATGCAGTAGAAAACATGATCTCTCCCTTGCCCATTAGGCAGGCAACCAGAGCTGAGGTCTCTGAAAGGAGATCCTTGAGTACCCACCCTTGAGAGAAAATTGGACATGTGACAGAGAGGTAGATGCTAATATAAGTCTGAACAGGGTGGGTAATCCTCATGAGAGCATGAATCAAGTCATTGCTTTATTTCTTACCAGCCAGTGTGGATGGCATAGTCATTCAGCTGGTGACAGGGCACACAGGAGAGTCAGGAGGACCACAGTGAAAATGTCAATGTCCTGCTATTTCACCACCAGTTACAAGCTTTGGGGGTGATTTGGTTGCCATCAAATCCACGCAAAGGAAAACCAAGTACCTCAGAGGGAAGGTCCAATATCTACAAATTGGAGAAATACATTAATTCCAGACTCAAACCAGAGAAACCCTTTTGTTTTATAATGATAAAGCCAAAACAATTGGTGATTGGAACAACTCCTGAAGGGGTTGCAAACCTCTATTCCATCGCTTAAGAACTGAAGGGGAAAACTCAGATATTTTTCCAAGGTTGCTTTAATCAAATTAGGAATTAATCCAGACATGCCCTATGGTCTATTATACACATGAAATCAGATTAGATGGTCACAGTCACTTCTGGTCTTACAATCAATGAGGGGGAAAAAAAAAAAAAAGCTAATTGTGGTGATAGTGAAACAGTGAAGAAATATGCTGCTGAACTAGCAGGGCAGCTAACGGACAGATGAAAATATTATGACTTCTAGAACTTATATAATAGATTGCATTCACTTCAGCAAGAATCCCACCAGTGTTGTATTGGTGGTGGTGTGTGTGTGTGGTTTTTTTTTTTTCTTTCCACATTTAATTTAAAGAGGCAATATCCTTTTAAGCTTCCATTCTGCAGCAGGGTAGGTTAAATTTAAAATAGGAAAGTGCTGCTGAATAGATCTAGGGATGTTCAGGGCTGGAGGACAACTTAATGAAGCAGAAACTGAAATACCATACGTCTCCAATAGCTTTAATTTATACAAATATTATCTTTGTGTCTTTCATAATATGATGCAGAGGAGCTCAGAGTATGGTGTAATTCCTCTGCTTTTCAAGATAATTTTATCCATTTTAGTACCTGGGCTTGAAACCAGCCCAATTCAAACCAAAGGAGCTGTAAAGCTCTCTTGCTGTAATTGCTGAAACAGGCTTGCATATATAAAATCAGTTTAATGGCTGGAAAAGGCTGTGTAGTGTATATAGAGGGATAAGTACCAGACCACCTAGAGCCCAATCCTGCCACAGGTATTTGGATTGTTCAGTGTCAGAGTACTCAGAGCTGGTGGCTGGGATGACCTCCTGGGCTACACTGCGACAGAAACTCAGAGCCTCCTAACACAGGTATGGTTGCAGATCCAGCACCTTTGAATGGTTTGGGTTTGTAGGACTGTTTTGGGTGCACCTTTGCACCTTTTTGGTCTTTCTTATTCCATTCCAAGCCCAGGAAGCAGGTAAATGGTATCCTGGCCCCAGAGCACTTAATACTGACAGTGAAGCCAAGATCAGGAGCAGCAACAGGAGAGACCTGTGGTTGAGCATGCACTTGAAACAGGTTTTGTTCCCTGCTGAAGAAGATTGCATGCTGGCATAAGCTCAGAAAAGGGTGAGTGTACTGTAAGGCAAATAACCTCAGTGTTGGGCCAGCCACAGACAGTCCCCTCTATGGTGTGGCTCTTCCTGACCAGAGATGAAGGGGCAGTGCCACTGGAGCAGGTGACTTGCATGATGCTGGCATCCCTGGGTGATCTCCACTTTTGGAGAAGCTTCTGCCTGAATGCAAAAATGATCAGCACTTTCAGGGCAGAGGTAGTAACTTTTGGTGTATTTGACATCCCAGGTGTTTTCTGATGTCTCTCTGCCACTTCATATATTCATTAGGATAGAATCATAGAATGGTAAGGTTGGAAGGGACCTCAAGGATCATCCAGTTCCAACCCCCTGCCATAGGCAGGGACACCTCCCACTAGTACAGGTCACTCAAGGCCTCATCCAACCTGGCCTTGAACACCTCCAGGAAGGGAGCATCATCAACCTCTCTGGGGAACCTGTGCCAGTGTCTCACCACCCTCAGTGGAAAGAACTTCTTCCTAACATCCAGTTAAATCTCCCCTCTGCCAGTTCAAACCCATTGCCCCTTGTCCTGTCATTACAAGACCTTGTAAATAGTACCTCCCCAGCCTTCCTGTAGCCCCCTTCAGATACTAGAAGGCTACTATAATGTCTCCTGGAAGCCTTTTCTTCTCCAGGATGAAGAGCCCCAACTCTCTCAGCCTGTCCTACCAAACCCACTCATGGCGTGATCTTGGTTAAAGCAGTCTCTGTGTGAATTGTTTCATTTCTGAGAGAGATATTTCTCTGAAAATGACTTTGAAACTGAAATGGCAGGTATGTAATGTCTAACACCTGATTTAGTCACAGATGTTTGCATCTGCTCAAGACATGTAAAACTGGGCTTTTTCCCCTTTTCACTCAACATAGGAAGTGGGAGGGAAAGAGATAGAAAGAAAAAAGATGTTACTGGGAGGTTGTCTTCATTCTGAAGAGAAGCAGAGTTCATTAGTGAAGAGGTTCATCTTTTCTTTATTCCTCACAACATGCATTTCCATGATTGGTTGCAAGTCTGGCATTGCTTCTTCCTTCATATGCTGCCAACACTTTTCTATGATCTTAATTTTCCCCCTTCTATGAAAACCTCAGGAAGAAAAATTCCATGTGTGAGCCTGCAAGTGTTTGATTGACACACAGATTAACGTTACACAATTAAGGAGTGCTATCAGGTAAGTGCCTCAAAAATCACAATATTACACAGGCAGGCAGCCTTCCTGACACCACAGTAAGTAGAAATACTTTATAAAAATTATTTAG
Source organism: Ramphastos sulfuratus (assembly GCA_013399055.1). Lineage (NCBI taxonomy): Eukaryota > Metazoa > Chordata > Aves > Piciformes > Ramphastidae > Ramphastos > Ramphastos sulfuratus. The sequence continues at coordinate 445,887 of WBNM01020179.1, forward strand.
AATCACCATCTATCATCACGAGAAACCTTGTCTCGTGCTAAAAATAATTGACAGCTTGATAGCTGTGAAGTGTTTGCAATCCAATAAAATACAACATAATATTTCCAATAACAACACTGGCATGGAGGATTTACAGTGGTTACAGATTTATTAAAAGAAAAAAAAAAAAAAAAGAAGATAGAGTTCTAATTTGTGAGCAACTTGGATCATGGAGTTGAAACTCTGTGATGGGTGTCCTTCAAACCGTCACTAATCTGAGTCATTTTGTCCATGAATAAATGAGCCATGAATATGTATATTAGATGTGGCACAGCATGGGCTGCCCTGGCACCTTACATCCAGAAGGTCAGGGACATAAATCTTCTTAGATGCTAAATATTCCCTCTATCTCAGGTGGGTACTGGGCAGTTCCCCAGTTTCCTACACCGTTAAAGAGAGGTGTATTTGGGTAGAAACCCTCACGTATTCACCCTCCTGTGGTTCACATGGGTAAAAGAGAAGCTAGAACGAAAAGGATGGAGCTTGGAATGAAGCTGCCAGGCACTTGCAGGCAGTTTGTCAGTCACTGAACATGGACCTAATGGCTCTGCCTTTTCCAGGAGCCCATGCCTGGCATCAGAGTTTGGCTGCATTTGCCTTGCTGAACTGTTTAAACTGGTCTGGATCGTCTCCTCCACAACCTGTGCAGGAGATCTTCAAACAAATCCCACATTGCTGCATTATTTGAGCCACTTGGTGACAGTGAATGTAGCAACTGGGCAGTTGGCACAGGGCCATGAGTCTGGAGGTCCAGACTGGAGCTGCATCCATCCCCTTTCCTCTGCTTTCTCTTCTTCCTGCTTCCATGTTTCTTACTCTTTGCTTCCCTCCTGAGAAGTTTGCAGGCAGTGGGAAGTGTGGGCTTCTATGCTACTCAGGGGAATAAAAAAGGGTTGGAAGATGGAACATCTCTTTTGTTTACCTTCATTCTTGGTGCTATTTGGGCTAAATTTGAGTTTGTTAAACAGGAGTTTTAGCCACAGAGAAAACTCTGCTATTGATGAGAGGTAAAAGAATAAAGCTGTTAATGTTAAAACAATTAAAAAAAAAAAAAAAAAAAAGTAGATGTTCCTGATTCAGACTTAGTCTCTTGGCTACAGAAACACCAAAAGCAGCAGATAAATTTATTTTGCCTTCTTTTTAATACAAGGTTTATCTAAAGGAGAAATACCTTTGGACTGGTTTGATTTTATTTTATTTTATTTTTTTTTAACATAAACACTTATTTTGAGCCACCATCAAGACATTTCCAGCAAGGTTCAAGTATCAGAGTTTTCCTTTCCTCATCCTGCCCCCCAAATTAACACGAGAGAGAGAAGGAAGGTAATATCCTAGAGTAACAATTAACCTTCAGCAGCTTGCTTGTCACGCAGCATATGCAGATGCAGGAGGAAGAAAAGCTCAACTGAATGCACACTGAAGTGCTGTCCTTTAACACTCACTGGAGGACACAGGTTTATAAAAGAGACCATTAAGAAACTGGACTCAAGTTCTGCAGGGCTCTTGTGAGGTGCAGAGGTAAATGTGGTTGCCCTTCTCCAAGGGCTCACTGCAGGATGAGAACTTTCACCAGGGATTTTCCTAACTTTTGGGTTGTTGAAAAAATAGATGTAACCATGTATAACTATATAACTATATATATATATATATATCATGCTCTATGTAATTATATATTTAACTCTATATGCATTTTGCTATATATAATTATACCTATAGTAGTAATGAACATGACTACCACTCCCTTTGCAGCTACCTGATGTTTTTCACTAGATAACTCAATGAAACTTCAAGAACTCCCACTCTGACTCGGAGAATTTGTTCAGTTTTTCCAGCAGTAGTCTAGGAAGGGCTGTTGATGGCTGTGATTTCTGCACAGTTCAGCTGAGACTGGGGAACCAGTATGGATTCCTTGCCTCCTGCTCCATGTGGTATTACTCTGTTCCCCAGCAGTGGAGGGGGGGGGGGGGGGGGGAATTT
>WBNM01020179.1:447925-472358 GCA_013399055.1 Ramphastos sulfuratus
ATCTCAGTGTCCCAGCTGCAACAATCCTTGTCAGAAGATTGCTTTTGTTTACAGACACATACTTTTTCCCTTCCACAATGTTATGTATAATTGTTCCAAGAAAAGAGATATTACAGTAGGTTATTGCATTATTTAGATGGTATGCAGGATTGGATTATAATTTCCAGGGGAAAGAAGCCCAACACCCGTCAGGAGTTATTCAAGCAGATTAAATATATCCATTGGTTTCAATCCAGGCAGCAGGCTGGTTTCATCACTGCATGAAATAAATCTGGGCAAGTCAGGTCGTTTGTTTTTTTTTTTTCCCCTCCCCCCCTTCTTTTTATTTTATGTTTTTTTTTTTAAACCCAACCTGGCTTAGACAGCTTCACTCAAATATTTTCTTTCACATGTTGCTGGCAAAAGCATCAAAACCCTTGCTGGGCTTATATTACATCTGACAAATCACAGTAATTCACGATCAGAGCTACTGTAGTTATTCAGAGCAACTACTGCAGCCACCAGGGCTGAGAGTGACTGGCTATGCTGCAAAAATTACCTACTAGCATTTCTTGGAGCTGCCAAGTAATTTGGGTTAACAGTTCCTTTCCTCAAAGAATCACCTTGTGAAGACAGTTGTCCCCCACTGTACCTCATCTCTTGGTGAGGAGGAGCAGGATGACCAGGATGAAATTTGGTGCAGAGGTCTATGATGTTGAAGAAGTTGTTGTTGTCGATGAAAGCAAAATGAAACGAAGCCAGTTTGACAGCTCTCCAAGCTGTTAATGGAGGAGGGTAGCCCTGGTAATGATAGATGCAGGGTAATAGTCTATTTTTTCATCTGCACAGCCACCTTCTGTATTCCATCAATGGGGATGGGCAGTTGCAGGTCTCTACAGGGCTGAGAGTCTTCACTCCTCACTAGCCCTTATTATCACAGACCTTTCATAGCTTATGAAATTACACTTCTTTTTTAACAGTGGCTTAAATTCCTTGATGCATTGGTGTTGAAGAAACCTGAGCAATCCATTCCTAGTGACAAGTGAAACTCTCATCACCATTTTGAGTTACAAACACCAGTTCTCTTCAGGAGAAGTTTCAGAGCCTCTTTTTTTTTTTTTTTTCTAAATTTAGCCAGGTTTCAGAATTACTGCAGGACAGCCAGTCACAGCATGGATCCCTCATTTACCCCTTTTTAAGGGTTTCTTTATTTGTCTGTAGTACAGAAAATAGTATGAAGTTGATTTATTTCGACCCTTCTCATTTTCAAACCTCATTTTTCAACTGGCAGGGTCTGGCTTCTCCAACAAGTGCTTCCAATAGCTTCACAAACTGCTGTATTGTCAGATGGACTGCTGCATCTTCAAAGGCAACCTCTTTTCAGGGGAGCAGAGCTGGTAGTTTTATTCCAGGAAGCTTGCTGCATGATACAAGGATCTTTTGTGGGTACTTTGCTCTTTTTCTTTCTAGGATTCCTTACTCTAAAATAACTTTAGAGGGAAAAAAAAATACAAGACTACTCTTTGTGTATTCAGCTAGCTAACTGTCATGATTTTATGAGGAGTCTCATGATACTTGGTATTTTTCTTAGAACCCTAGACCTTGGAATCATGTGTATATACCAGAGTTCCAGGATTAATTAAGAGAAGAAGGTTTCCAGCCTGCATGGATGTGGCAAAAACCTGAATAGAGTGAACCATGAGAGCAGAATACAAGAGCACTTACACTGTTTTTAAAAAGGCTCATGTTCTACGAGCTAAAATCCTGATTTCTGGAGGCACAGGAAGGTGTGGAGGCAGGAGAGAAAGGACTTCTTTACCCAACATTGAGCTATGATATCTCTGCCTCTGAAATTGAGCCTTTCATTTTCATTGTGTGAGGCTATTTGGAGTCAGAGGCTGATCAAACCTGCAGTAGGAAATAAGATTTAGGGAAACTCCACACCCAGAAGAAAGGATTAAAAAAGGAGCTTCCTTGAATCCCAGCCCATGTCTTGCAGACTGTAAAAGTTTCAGGTGTGCTAATTAAAAAAAAAAATCTATTCTAATGTAAAATCAATCAGAAGCAGAATATTGACCCTTATTCAGATGGTAAGAAAGGAATCAGAGGGATCTTGACAGCCTGCAGGTAGTAAGTTGGATGTATCTGAGGCTTTACCAGCTGAAGGACTAAGCATCTTTCAAGCTGCTCCAGTTCACCGAGAAGTTCTTTTTAGAGGCAGATGCTGCCAGTTTCTTCTCCCAAGGGCTTTTCAAGACAAGCAGATTTTTGGGCAATACAGAAGACTCTTCCCTTAAAGCTCCCACAGGGAAGCAGAGGGTGGATAATCCAGATCACAGAAGAGGCCTTGCTCAGCTTGATGTTCTTTCCTGTGTTGTAATAGACATTTGATAACAAAGCAAACCTGCATAAGCAAGTCAGCCCATGGCAAAAAGAGTAATCCACTTAAGTTGGGTGGTTTCTGTGGTGCAATCCAGTGTAATGCTGCTTCCCCTCTGGCAGTGCTTGCTAGAATCCAAGACGTGTTCTAAGTAAAACAAGTTTGTGAGGCTCAGACAAGAGACCACTTTGTAAAGTAACTTGTGCGTGCATGACTTGAAAGAGCAAGAAGAAAGCACACTTAGGACACGTTATTACAGGAGCTGGCAGCAGGTAAAGGCCTCCTTTCCTATCTTGGTTGGTTTGCTAGGAATAGGACTGCAGCACCTTGGATGTCAGCTGTGAATTAGGACTCCACTAGACCTGGCATCTAGAGATGCTCCTGGTCCTAAAAAGCCCGTGTATGAAGGGGCTTTTCTGAGTGGTGTGGGTAAAGCAACTCAGCTCTCCAAACACCTGGTGCCTAGTCAGAGCTCAATGGAGAGCCCAATACCTGTTCCTGCTGGAGGCAGGCAGGTACGTGTGTGAACAACCACACTGTCAAACAGGGACCAGAAGGCACCCAAATGCAGTTGAATGTGTTTGTGGAGTCTCCCTTTCTAGAGACTTAAAAATCCTGCCTGGATGTGTTCCTGTGTGACCTGCTCTGGGTGAACCTGCTTTGGCAGAGGGGTTGGACTCAATGACCTTCAGAGGTCCCTTCCAAACCCTACCACTCTGTGAATACAGGACAGCTGGAGCACAGCTGCTGAAACCTTGCAGGGTCTAAGTCTCTTCTCCAGGTATTTCTGCTTGCACTGCACTGATCGGAGAAGGAAAACCTTCACTTAACCTTTCTGCAGGCAGCTTTGGATTTTGCAAGGCAGGTTTGCACCAGGCAGAAGGCATCTGCTGTAGCAGTTTCTCAGCCCTTTGGGCCCCTCAGTCTGCCAGAGCCCTCGCTCCTGAGCTGTGATCATATCCAAGCCTTAGGGTGCAGCTCTTCAGCAGCCCTTGAACTGTCTGAGGTATCACCCATGTGAGAGCTAAACCTGTCCTCAGCAGCGAGGAGCCAAGGCATTAACACTTCATCCTGCACCGGTGGCTGCTACTACAGCAGGAGTGTCATGAAGCCATAGCCCATGAAGGAGCCTGACCTACTTTGGGACTGGGATGTCAGAGTTTACATTCTTCCTCCCCACTTTTATTAGCTGCTGTTTATGTAGGGCCTCCAACACCACTCATTAGAGGGGTGGTAGCAACCCAGCTAGAATATGCTTCACTGAGATCAAAGCATCATGCAAAAGTCCTGTATTCAGTGTATTTATTAGAGATCAAATGACATCCATAAAGCTGTTTTTTTTTTAAAGTCTACTGATCCTACATTGAGCAGCAGCTTATCTCCTATATTATGGAGATCTTTACAACTACAGGGAGTTGAGGAACAAAGAACAGGTATATTTCACAAGTCTTCCTTTCTCTCTCATTCTTTTCTCAGCCCCTCAGGAAACTGAAAGAGCCTGAAGGCTCTCTGTAGCCTGCTACTGCTTCTATCACTCCTCTTGCTCATGGAATGTAACAATCACATACAGTGAGAAAAAAGCTGTGGCACAATATTTGCAAAATAAAGTTTGCTAACCAGAAGACCTCTGCTAAAAACCACCACACAGTTCACCCAGGCATCCCACTTGGAGAAGAGAGAAATGGGCTGATACAACCCTACAGCTGCCACAGCTCCTTGCCCTTTACTCTAGCCTTGCTCTGTGAATATCAGCATTTTTTTCCCCCCAGAGCTCATCAGGCTGATTAAGAGGAGAGAGTTTCTTTCCTTTCATTTTCCTAGGGCATTTATTGCAGTATCCACAGGTAGTAATAGGGGTCCAGACAGGCTGGGAGGAATCTCTTAAGGGTTTTACTCTGTTCTAAGGCTCTGTTCAGCCTGTTAAGCAGTCACTGGTGGAGGTTTATGGCAGGAGTTGTCAGATAAGAAAGGATAATAGGGTATGCTATGGGAAATTTAAGAAGGGGAAGGATAATTTGGTAAGCATTTCACTGGGGAGGAAGAACAGTGATCCAGTTTAAAATACTGGTCTTGTACGCAGCACTTGGCCTTTGGCTTTCCCAGAGGCTTCCTCTATAACCTTTGAAAAAGTCACTAGGAGCAAATTGTTTATGAAGTTCTTTAGGCATGAAAAACAATGAAGATCTTTTTTTGGAGATCTGCTTTGCATCCACATCTCAATTTCCCATATGTAAAAATGAGAGCAATGATGTTAGTTGCTCTTTATCCCTGCTGGCTTCTCCCAGATACAAGGCACAGGGTGAGGAGCACCTCTGAGGACAGGCTGCACTCTGCAATGAAGACCTCACTTCACATGAGGTCTGCCCACACTGTTTGCCCTTGTTCTTGTCTAAGTGGGGTCATGCTAGCCTTGGGTGGCAGCAGTCAGAGGATGTCTGGGGAAGCAGCAATCTGGTGGCACTTGGCCCCTTCCAGGCACAAGGCTGGGGTTTGCTGTGTGGCTGGTTAGCAAAGCTGCTTGGAGAGGAATCACAGAAACATTCAGGTTGGAAAAGACTCTTAGGATCACCAAGTCCAGCTGATAACCCAACTCTACAAGGTGAAAGCCCAACGCATGCAGAAGCAGCAGTCTTGGCTGGTGTTGGGGTGATGCCATAAGGGGTTTGTGCTTCTCAGGTCCCTGTAGGTCCTTATGCAGGGCAAGGAGCAGCTCAACAGGTTTGGGAGGAATATGGCATTTGGGTTTTCTCAATTCCACTTGGGCTGAAATAATTTGCCAGCGTTCCTTGATAGGTGGGAGGGAGTAGTTGAAGCCTTGTGCAAAATCTTTACTAAAACACTTCAGGTTACTCATTGTAAAATACCAATTTATTGAGACACTTGGCATAAATTCTGTAGCAATTCTCCCCAAAGACTTCAGCAATTCAATCCCCTTTTCCCCCCTTTTCTTTCCTAAAGCACTGTAGACTTTTAATTAATAGCTTTTATATTTCAGAATAGCCAAAGGCAAGCTTCTTTAACCAGAAAAATGTATATATTGACACACCTTAAAGGCAGTAAACTTTTCTGCATATTAATATTGAATGGAAGCTCATTAATTAGGCAGTCACACACACACACACAAATCTTCTGATAGAATAAGTGCATTGAAAGTTTCAGATCATTTGGGACAAGTTCTGCCTGGAGCAAAGCTGCAAAGTTAATGCTCTGTATTAACTCTAACAATCAGCCCCCAAAATGGCTGCATCCCTCAAGGCCAGCCATTCCATTTGATCAGGTTGCAAAGCAAATTAGCATTCTCTTTGCCCTGGCCATGATGCTTCCTATTCCTTTCATGACTAATTTATTGCTCTCCCTGCCCAGGATATGCTTGTTTCACCATCTACCTTTTCAGTGATGTTTGCCCCGACAAAAGGTGTCCCCTGTGGTTTTGGTGTTCACTGGGACCCACCATAGATGCTACTCTCTGTCTTCTACTGAAAAGCAGCATCGTTGGGTGCATGGTGGTAGGAGTTTGTTCCAGTGACTGCTTTGCCATTCATCTTCCTTCAAATTCTGGCTTCTTTATTCAGCTAAAACTCCCTTTTACAGGAATGCTCATGGACTCCAGAGAAAGCTCTGCCTTTGCAGGGAGATGACAGCTGAACATTGGCAGAGGGGACTCACAGTAACTGGTCCTTTTGGAGGATATCTTGTAAAAAAAGCCTGGGAGTGAAGCAAGAAGTCCTACACAGGGTGCTTTTCATGTACTGACCCATCACATGGAGGCTGCAAAGGTTTTCCCAAGTTGTTCCCTGCATTTCTGGCCCCCGAGTTTCCCATGCTGGGGTGTACCAGGGCTCTCTCACAACCCAGGTCTCTTTGCTGTGGAATATATGGTCAGAAATGTTTGGAGGGAAAAGTGTTTCAATGAGTCCTGAAGTCACTGGAAATCATCCTCTATTCTATACTTTAAGTAGAGCAAAAAAGAATCTGCTTGAACTGCTGAAGCTGTCTTTGTCCTAGGGGTTCTTCAGCATCTGTTTTTTTGTTTGTTTTGAAGATGGTTGTAAAAAAGAAAGTAAGGTTCCAGGATGATGCTTCCACCATCCTCTTCCTCTTCTGTATCTCTGCTCTGGCTTGAGAAGGTTCTTGAGAGACAAAATCCTCCCCACTTCTCTTTCTCACTTCCTATCTCATGAAACCTTCTTATCAGTAAAACCCTGACTGATTTTCAGGAAAACTCTCCTACAAGATATGGAGGAGTCTGTCACTTTGGCTAAGATCTGAGTCATCTTTCCCACACATTCCTGAGCTGGAACAGTCTGTTAGTCTCTGTGTAGTCCTTTTTCTTTTTCTTTTTCTTTGTCTTTTTCTTTTTCTTTGTCTTTTTCTTTTTCTTTGTCTTTTTCTTTTTCTTTGTCTTTTTCTTTTTCTTTGTCTTTTTCTTTTTCTTCTTTTTCTCCTGGTATTTTTATTGACAAATACATGAAGAATCAATTTTAATGAGCTCTGCTAACCTACTGTAAAGCGTCGATGCATCATCTGTGTTCAGCAAAGAGCTGCACCTCAGACAGGAACCCAAAATGAACATGAACTTTATTAGCTACAGTTTGACTACTGTACATAACTTCAATGATTTTCATGAGTTATTGCTTATTTTCACCTGTGCAATCAAGACTAAACCCAAATCTCTGTCTTCCAATGTCCAGAGAACAGGGACATGGGAGCTGGTCTCATTAGCACTCATGGGAGATGCTGCTACAGCCTGGGAAGGGAATGTGTAGTTTCTAACTTCTTAAAATTTAATGACACAGTTTACAGGGCTTTGATCCTCTAAGTTATCTTTACTTACAAGCAGGCTCATGAAAGTCAATGGGACCTACTTAGAATATAGAAAGTTAAACACAGGAGTCAGTCTGTGCAAGATCTAAAGCTGTGAAACCAATATTGCCTTGTACAAATGTCATAACACTTCCTAAAAATTAATAAATGAAGAGATTGTTTCCTTTTCACCAATATTGGATTCTCTGTGCCCATTCCAAGTGTCCCTCATGAGCTGGGGGCATATTTCAGCACTGAAGCTGAATACTCATTATTTTGTACTTTGAACTGCTCTATACATCTCTCCTGGTGGCTACATTTACCTTTAAAATTCTGCAGGATGGTTCAATAATCCTATAGAATTGCTCTCACTGTCAATGAAATGCCTCTGGCCATTTTCATAGGTTTTAGGCATAGCTTAGCAGCAGCTTATTTGAGTGGAAACAATGCAGGAATGGAAGAAATATTCCTTACCAGCTGCAGCTGTGCTGTGGGCAGCTTTTTGTTGTGAGTGTCCAGTACCTGTTGTAGAGGAGAAGCTACTGAACAGGCCAAGCCAAGTTGGTCTTGAAACAGCTGACAAATTTTTCTGTCCTGCAGTCCTTTGTAGATAAAGGATTGGTCTCCCCTATACCCTCTCCCCTTTCTCTCCCTCTCCCCCTCCTAACCCTAACCCCTCCCTCTCTCCCTTGTCTCCCTCCCTCTCCCCCTCTCCCCCTCCTAACCCTCACCCCTCCCCCTCCCCCTTGTCTCCCTCCCTCTCCCCCTCTCCCCCTCCTAACCCTCACCCCTCCCCCTCCCCCTTGTCTCCCTCCCTCTCCCCCTTCCCTCCCTCCATCTTCCCCTTCCCTCCCTGCCTTTCTTCCTCCCTCCCTCTCCCCCATCCTTATCATCAAAGTACCTGAGGCACTTTTCTCAGATGCTCACAGAAATGGCTACTCCATTGCATTTTCTCTGCCTGCTGATGACCAGTAAGGAAAAACTTCAGCCTGAATATTCTAGATCTGGCAAAGTTGTAATTTACTGCAGATGGGGTCTTAACACAAACACACACAGAGACAAAAAACACTTGGCTACCTTAATAAAGGGTAGCATTACTTATGAATATATGCCATTGTGCTGGGAGGTATCATAAAAAATAATTAAAACCAACCTGTGTTGTCAGTGTTGACAGACATTAGTCACGTCACCAGCTTGCCAGGATGAGGTAGAACTGCTCTGATCCTGAGGTAAGATCTTGAGTATCCTACCAGTTTAGCAGAAGATGCTGAGACAGCCTGGGTTTTCCTGGAGCTAAGCCCTGGAACCACATCATCTGAAGATGAAGGGTAGTGTAATACTCCTGTGTTCACAAAGGGCCTGTCCTGGAGCCCAGTGACCTCACTCCTTCACTTCTCTACTTTCTGCAATGCCACACCAACAGACCTGGTGGAAAGGCAAGACCACAGGAACCAGAGGTTCTCATGGCAGTTCTATTTTGTTCATTTCTGAAGAGGAACACTTTCCTGGGGACTGAAGTGAACAATTGTCTGACAGCTGGGTGGTTCTCCAGATTTTGTGCTCAGTTACTAAGCCCAAGGTGATGATAAATGCATCAGCTCTGCTTCTTTGGGTGTCTACTTGCCCATGTTTGTTACGTGCCTGCCCTTGCTTGTCGTCATGTCTGTTGAAAAGACACAGTCTCAGCAGAGGCTTGGGGCCAGCCCTTCCACACATCAAGTGTGAAAAGGCACAAGACCTTTCCCCACTGCACCTGCAGAAAAAAACAGCTTTTCTTGATCTAGGCAAGGCATGCAGCTGACCACGCTTAGAGGAAACAAAAACACACTCTGCTGCTTTGCTTGAAACTCGGCATGGAGATTCAAAGTTAGTTTTAAGTACAGGATGTTGCACTGCTCCAGTCCGGAGTGGCCAAAGTGTCAGAAGAGATCTGCCAAGGGGACAGAAAGATAACATTATTTTCTGGGAGAAGATGCACACCATCAGCAGCACCAATGTACTGTCCCCAGGAGCTCTTCTGCTGGTCCTACTGGAAGGTTTCTTTGCAGCAACCCTGCAGAGGATGTTTGTCCATAAGTACAGAGCAAATGCTACCTCCCATGTTGATGAGCGTGGGATTTGCAACTGTGGCCTGATGCTCTTCAGAGGAGCATTAAGCAGCAGCCAAGCAAACTGCCTTCCTCCATTAACAGCTGCTGAGGATGTACTGCAGGGATCCCTCCCATGGGAAAGTGCATTGTGAGGGACCCACCTTTCCCCATCCAGGGCAGATGTATCAGCAGCAGCTCACCTTCCCAAGTCCCACATCTCACTGCCCCTCTGCAAAATGATGAAGAACTGTGACATCTCACGAGTCACAGCACACTTGCACTCTTGGAGCTCTCAAGCTCTAGGCTCAGTGCCAGGCCAATTTGATTCCAAAGTATGGTGTGCAGGAAATCACAGGTATTTCCCCATAAATATTTTGGAAATAATAAAAAAAAAAAAAAAACCCATCACTTTTCCCATTCTTTTGAAAGAAACTTTCCAGCATCTTGCTTAAAAACAAACAAACCCCAAAGCAGAAAGCATCCAGCTTCTGGCTATTTTCAGTGTTTTCAAATTGTTCTTTCAGTTTGGGGATTATTTTTTGATGCTGCTGAAAACTAAACTGTTTAGATATTTGGGGGTGTTTTTGTTTTGTTTTGTTTTTAATAGTTTTAGCAAAACACATTGAAAAGATTTGGCTTCCTCTGAATGTGATTTGGGAACATTCTGAAATTCACAACTATTCTGCAGGAAGACAAATCCCTTTCTACCCAGCTCAGCCACCTGTCTGCTATAGTAATGCTTATTCTACCCTTCTCCTCCCTCTTGGTTTTGCACTAATTCTGACTTTCTGTGGACAGGGACTTTACCTTCCTTTAAGGTTGTTCAGCACCCTCTATATTCATGGTATTACTTTCATGGAGAAGAGAAGCAACGATAATGGATTTGAAAATGTATGTTTAGGTCTAAAAGCTATTTAAGATTCCCCATTCAATTTCATAGAATAATTAGCAAGCAGATTTATACAGAGCTCTAATTTCCAGTCTTTTCTGAGGTTAATTTCCTCAGGGTTCAGTCACAGTGCTAAGTGGTTTTTTTTAGAAGTTTCTAGAAACATTGTTCTTGGTCATTCCTCAGGACATAAGAGTGTATTGGCCTTGATTCTTTGGCTTATGGAAGCCAAATGCAAAAGCCTTTGGGAAAACTTGGACCACTGGGCTTGGTTTAAAATGTTCAGCAGTTCCAGTTAGACAGTCTGACTTTACCCAAAGTACTCAAAGTACTCAGTTTTTCTCCCAAAGGAGAATGGAATTTTTAGCAGGACTTCCCCAGTGCTGCTGGTGGTGATGTTGCAGGGACAACTGATGACATTCTTTGATGCCTCTCCTTCTGGCCCTTGCTGAAAAATAGGAAGTAGTGAAGTGCCTGAAAACATAATTAATAGCACTCAAACTTTGATCAGTACTTTCATTAAGATGTCTGCAAATGTTTCAACTGCACCAGGTAATAAAACCCTCCCCGAGTCTTTTAATTGCCATTTTATTATGGCTGGAGCTGATTGTACCACCACCAGTTACAGCAGGCTGAGACTTCATGTGGCAAGCAGACGTGGTTAAGGGTAACCCAGCTCTCTCAGACCACAAGGCACTGAGCAGTGGAATCAGGAACCAGCCCCATCACCTTCAATGTGCTCATAGTAATTTACTAGATAATGCAGTTGAAAACTAGATAGTTACAAAATACATGTAATGGAATGTGAGCCTGAGGTTTGGGGTGCCAGCATTTTCCTCTGCCCTTGTTAGCCAGGTTGTTAAAAATTGAATTAAAATGTCCTGTTGCAGCACATGGGAGGTGACAAACTTCTGAGTACTCCATCCTAGCCTGGTTCCAGAGCATAACATCATGTGCAAGGCTGCTTGTGGCTGTCATTGCACAGCTAACATGCACATGCATAACACCATGTGCAAGGCTGCTTGTGGCTGTCATTGCACAGCTAACATGCACATGCATAACACCATGTGCAAGGCTGCTCGTGGCTGTCATTGCATGGCTTACATGCACATGCATTACACCATGTGCAAGGCTGCTTGTGACTGTCATTGCATGGCTTACATGCACATGCATAACACCATGTGCAAGGCTGCTTGTGGCTATCACTGCATGGCTTTCAGCTTCTCCCTAGTAGTAATTTCACCTGATTTCAACTCATTTTTTGCTGCATTCAGGGATATGAATTTCTTACAAGTCTTAGGAAAACCTGGGTTCAGGGAAGTGGTTTTGCCAGTGCTTCCAATAAACCTGCTCTGTGATCTCATCCCCTGTGAGACATCAAATAAATCAAGTTAGGCTTGAGCTGTACATCCAAGGGCTACATTGGTTCTGCTGCTCACAGGACTCTGTTTCTGAAAATGATTTTTCTCACTCTTCCACTCTTATGCACAGAGACACTTTCCCTGCTCTCACCACAAAGACTGCATGGCAAGAGGATTCTCTGCATCTGCCTGGATGCTCTCATGATCTCTTCTTTTCAGTGTCCTGTTTATCTTTGAGGAACAGGCATCACCTTTTCCTCCATTGTCCTCTGCTCTGATTTTATGCCATCCAGGTCTTCCTGATACCCAGTCCCCTTCTTTAAATGGTTGCTCTAAGGTGACTGACCGTGCATACGCTTCCTTCTCTGTGGTCTCATTTATGTTTTGCCAACAAATGTCTCTAAAGTACTGTGACTGATGCTTAAATGCTTTCTCATCCTTACCTGCTATCACCTGATCCATTTTAAATTCCATTGTGATCGAAGTTCTGCAACTTTACCTCTGTTCATATATTTTCTTTTCCCCTGAAAACCTTTGGAGTATCTCTGTTTAGGGTCTGTTGCTTTGGAAATCACCTTATCAACAGCAAGATGCAAGTGAATAATTATCTCAACCCTGTACTTCTGCTAGGATGATTTACAGCACATCCCTCCTGCTGGTTCATTCTATTCCACTTTTTTTTTTTTTTTTTTTTTTTTCCTTCAGAAGAAATGGGCTAGAGGGCAAAGGTACAATCAGTTTCATGACTGAACCTCCCCAAAACTCAGAGGTGTGGGTAAGTCTGTCAGAGACACAGGGGTTAAATTTGCTACAGGGATCTTTGGTTTATTTTTTCCCTAGAGCACGGGTAATGTTTCCTCTTATTTTGTTCCCTCTCATGTTTTTATCCTACAGTCACCTGAATTCTCCCATGCCCTTCTTGTCACCCTTGTTCCTCCCCATCTAGGCTGGTGTAAACCTTTCATTATTCAGAAACCCACTTCAACCTTCTCTGCTCCCTTTTACCTCTTCTGCACAAGTCTCTGACCTTCAGCCCTCCTGGCTTTCATTCCTCACCAGAGTTTGGTTATGCCTGGTGTTGAAATCTCCTCTCTGTGTTCCAGAGTTCCTCTTTCCAGGTTGTCATGGTTCTTGTGTTGTTTAAGAAAAAACAATCATGTTCTTACCACAAATCACTGTGAGACCATGTAGGGCAACTCAGGCTCCTTATCTGAGATCAGATCATGGCCAGAACTGAAAAAACTGTCACACAAACTCTGGGGAACCTGAATCTAATTCTACATATTATGGCAAGGTGAGGAAGCATCAGGCAGATGTGCCTTTTTATTCCACTCCTTCTATCTCCAGTGTGCAGAGTCTTGGGAGTACTCAAGAACTTCTCAACACTCTACAACAAGATCTTCAGTAAAAGCCAAAAAATATGGCACAGAAAAGGAGAAGGACACAGTGAGATCTCTCACTGATGCTGTCTGCTGAATAGCCACCAATATTTAGGTTAAATGATCAGACCAGGCATTACTTGAAGCTAGAAACTGCTGTGCTGCAGAAGGTGGTGAAGAAAAGCTGGGTTGATGAAAAGTTCAACATGACCCTGCGGTGTGCACACAACCCAGANATGTAATACATTGTCCTTCAACTGTGGAGAAAATCTCAAAACAAAAAAAAAAACAACAAAACAAACCCCAAGCAAAAAAACCCAAACAAACAAAACAAAAAAAACAAACAAAAAAAAAGCGCTTAGCCTTACATATATACATGCAAATGTTTAGGTGTTTGGAGCAAGACACAAAAATAGATAGAAAGTGAAGATTAAAAAAAAATTCTTTATTGAGTGGGAAGTCCTCACTTGAATTTGGAGTGATGACTCTCAAAGGAAGTTGGGGTTTTAACATCCTGTGCACCTGAGTGCAAAGATCCATTTCTCCTTGTAGCTTTTCTCCAAGGACATCCTGCTTGCTTTTTTTATGAGGCTGCCTTGTTTTCTGCTCTCTCTGCTCTGGGATCTTCAGGGCTGCTCAGCTTTCCTTGCAGCCGGTTCTTCCTCTGTGTTCTCAGGAGCTCCTAACACACAGCTCTTCATTATCTTCTGCCAAACTAGTGATTTACTCGTGGTGGTATTCCCATTGCAACATCACATTGCAATCCCCTCCAGTCGTGTCTCCAAAGAGCTGTAGGATTATAATACAGATGTTTAGAGAGTGGCTGTGGGCGCAAGGTGAGCACTGGGCTGGGTTTGGCAGGCTCTCAGGTAGCAAACCTGGGTGGGTGCGGATTTCTGCCTGAATAATTAGTCCATCCCTAGAAGCATTATTTGAGGCTTGGGTGTCAGAGCAGATTTTGTTGAATTTTAATATTTCCTGTAACTTCCACCTCTCGTCATTGCCCAGTTATTGTTTCCTGTGCTCTCTGGAACGATACCACCTTCCACTTGCTGGCAAGTTGCCGCTCTGTGAGCATGTTAAATCTCTCATCTCATTCCAGAGTATTTTCAGCCCTCCAGCAAAGTGTTTGTAATCTTGTCACCCCATGTGTTTTGATCTTCCAACACCCAGCAAGGGTGAATAAACTCACCTTCTAACAGCTCCTCATTAAGGGAAAATGGCATATGACACACCCAGCGAGACAAAGCAAGCACTAACAGCAACCTTATGGACATGTTTAGAATGTGGGTTTCAGATTACAGTGATCATGAGTCCTGCTGGACCATTCCCATCTCAACAGCCCATCCTGTACCCACAAGTTATCCAAGTAGGGTGGGAAGTGTGAGGGAAGAGAAGACACCACAGCAGGAGACCTGGATAAACAAGGCAGCCCCCAGAGGCTGCTTAAGAGTTGCAACATGGTGCTATGAGTTAAGAAAGAAAGAAAACAGAGTAAGCAAAGTGTGCAGGAAGTGCATTTCTTGTGGTAGCCAAGTGACACCCCAGTGTTCAGAAAAGCTCATGGAGACAACACGTAACTTCATGTGCAGCTAGGAGGGATGTGGCAGTTTAACACAACTGCATGTAGAAGCAATTAGTAGAGTGAAAGTATGGAACTGAAGTTTCCAAGTACAAATTGCCATTTATGCCACTATTTAGGAAGAGAAAAAGGACATTAAAGTGCAGTGGTTCCTGTTTCTTGGCAGGAATGGTAGAACAATTTTTTTTCACAGCAGAAATTTGTGAATTCCCTGAAGGCTTTATTGCTCATGCACACCCATGAGGTGATCCCTGCATCTTTGGCAAAGTGACCACTTTCTGCTCTGTGAAAATAAACTGAATGAGTAGTTCTTTCCCTTTTCTCACTCAGGAAACACCTATGCCCAAATCCTTAGCTGGTGTAAATCTGCAAAGCTCCTTGGACTTCAGTAATGTGATGCCAAGTTCCTCCATCAGAGAACGCGACCTGTTACTTTGGCTGAACCTGTAAATCACCAGTTCTGTGGTTTTTGACCAATTGTTAGGTAGCTTATCCTCCAATCTGCACATGCAGACAGTCTGAGCACTCCCGTGAGAGGCTTTGCCTGATCAAGACAGCAGCCAACACAAAGTGAGTGGGCAAGCATCTAGGTGTGCAGTGCAAAGCATGCAAACCTAGAGGCTGCATTTGGATTTCCCCCAAAATGCAGCCCTTTAAATCTTTCCTTGCAATCTTCTCACACACAAAAAACCACACACAGAGTCCCTCAAAACCCACACTCAGAAAACAGCTGGAAGAGAAGGAAAAACAATGAGGTGCATTGTGGAGGAGCAGTCAGTCGAATCTCCCCCTGCGCTCCCCACTCAGAGCCAGCACATGCTGGGAGTCAATCAGCTCCTGGGGGAGCCCAGGGAAAACATACACCTACAGAAAGCACTCAGAAAACCTCACCCACTCAAATACTGCAGGACTCGAGAATTTTCAGAATGGGACTTCCTTTCCACTGACTTCCCCATTCCAAAACAATATTTCAAACTGGAGTTTTAAGGGAAAAAAAAAATCTGTAAATTTATTTTTCTGTGTGTTTTTTCATCCTCATTGCCTTCTCCCAGAGAGACAAAAGTGATTTTTACAGGGGGAGGCTGATCAAGCCTGAGACTGTCAGCAGGGGAGCCTAGATGGAAGTTTATGTGTAGACATCTGACAGTGCAGTCAGTAGAGGCTCTGCTGTACCCAGCCCTGAAGAAGAATAAGAAAGGTTGCTAGCCAGGGGCTTGAGAACCCAAACTAGTCAATTCTTCATTAGGAAAAAAATAACAAGCTCATGGTTTTTACTTTGTTTGACTCATTCCTGACAATAGCTGTGCAAGCTACTTGGGGTAATCTGAATTCCTAGCAGGCTTGTTACAGCCCAGTGTGTCCAACAAAGCCATCCCTGACTGATTCCACCTGAAAGTGCTTCCACTGACCTCAGCGATTTGGCCAGCACAGAGAGGCTCAGCTGAGTAGTTCTTCATGGTATTTTATAGCATTGCATCATTACCTGAGTAAATAAAGAACTGGGAGAGCAAGTAGCTGTGAGCTTGTGTGCTAAGCACCACTGAATGCTCTGAAAAAGGGATTGAGTTGCTGGTGGAAGTTGGACTCCTTGCTGATTGATGCTGGTTCTTGGTGCAAGTCAGAGCAGCCTTTCTTCTGATATTTCCATCTTTCTTCTTCCAAGCAGTCTGGGGTCATAACATGTCCAGGACTCAGACCCTGTTTATGAATGAAGTGCTGGGTCCATGAGTTCCTCATCCTCTCTGACTTGAATTGTGGAAAAAAAGGGCAACTTTCCCCTACATCCAATACTGAATCAGAATCACAGGATCATTTCTGTTGGAAAAGGCCTCTAAGAGCATCAAGTTCAATCGTCAGTGTAACGCCTTCATGGCCACTGAACCATGCCCTAAAGTGCCATGTCTACTTATTTTTTAAACATCTGCAGGGATGGTGACTCCTCCTCCCTAGGCAGCCTGTTCCAATGCCTGACCACTCTTTCAGTAAAGAAAATTTTCCTAATATTCAATCTAAACTTCCCCTCACACAACTTGAGGCCACTTCCTCTCATTCTGTCATTTAATATTAGGGTAAAAAGACCAACAACCAACTCACTACAACCTCCTTTCAAGTAGTTGTAGAGAGCAATAAGGTCTTCCCTCAGCCTCTTCTTGTCCAGAAGAGGATAGAACGAGGTATACATTCCTTGTGCTGCCATTCACTGCCACTCAGGAGCAGCGAATGAGCTCTGGGCCATCTGCATAGCATGAATGAAGCACTTGTGGGCAGGTGAAGGATTTGCTGAGACCAACAAGGAGCATAGGATATGAGAAGGCCCTGGAATGCTGCTGATCCCAGCAAACACAGCTGCTTTGAGAAGGAAGAGAGCTGATGGCATGTCCTGGGTGATACCTGAGGCTTCTTGTGCCATGAGCTGCCTAGAGCCCTACTCAGGGCAGGACCCAATGAAGGCAGACTTATTCTTCATCTCCCAGCAGCAAGCAGAGCTCAGCTGGGGTGCCTGCAAAACAGGAGCCTGCACAGCATTCCTCTGTGCCCAAATATATTGCACTGGCATCTAATTAGTTCTCTAATTCCTGAGGATTTATGAGCCTCTGAATTAACTGGTTTGTCTTGAAACAGCCTCAGAATGGGACAGAGCACATCAGGAAGTATTAACGTGGGACTAAGTGCTTCTACAAATACAATGCCTGCCAGAAAGGGTTAAGTTTAAAGCCAAGTTTTAAAGGTTTTGTTTTGTTTTGTTTTTCTTTTGGTTGTTTTTGCCAGGAGCAGTCCCCTTGTAGAGCCCAGTAACCTGTCTGCATCTTCAGAAAATTACAGGTGTTGGAGTGGGCTGTGCTGAAAGGCAGACTGTGAGATAATTGGTGTTTTCTACCCCTCCAGGTTCTTTCGCTGCTGCTGCTGCTGCTGCAACTCCTCCTTACCTCATCTGTGGGGTCTGATGGTGGATGCTCTGCTTGGCAGGAGTGGGTCACCCCAAGCCTGTTGGGCAGGTTCTGTTGCTGAGCTGCTGAGCTGAGGCTGGTGATTATGTGCTGGGATGGTTTGCTGGGGCTGATCGTGCAACTGCAGGCAGGATGCATCATGTCCATGTACTCACCTGCCATCACCACAAACCTAATTCTGACCTTTCCTGAGGTGCAGTGGCTTCTTATCTTCCTTGCCTTGATTGCTTCTGATTTACTACAAGTTATAGAATCATAGAATTACTTTAGCTGGAAAAGACCCTCAAGATCATAGAATCTAGCTGTCAGCTCAGCACCACCACGGCCACTAAGCCGTGTCCCTAAGTGCCATGGTACACAGTTTTTGAACACCTCCAGGGATGTTGACTTCACCACCTCCCCAAGCAGCCTGTTCCAGTGCCTGACCATGCTTTCAGTAAAGAATTATTTCCTAATATCCAATTTAAACTTTCCCTGATGCAACTTGAGGGCATTCCCTCTTGCCCTATCACTAGTTATTTGGCAGAAGAGGCCAATGCCCACCTCACTGCAATCTCCTTTCAGGGAGCTGTTAGAGAGTGAGAAGGTCTCCTCTTACCCTTCTCTTCTCAAGGCTAAACAAACTCAATTCTCTCAGCCACTCCTGACAAGACTTGGGCTTTAGACCCTTCACCACCTTCACTACCCTTCTCTGCAAACACTTCAGCACCTCAATGCCCTTCTTGGTGTGAGAGACCCAAAAACCAGTATATGAAGTGTGGCCTCACTAGTGCTGAGTAAATGGGAACAAACAGTATACTGGTCCTGCTGGCCACACTTTTAATATAGGGCAGGATATATCTCCCAGCTCATCTGCTGTTGCTGCCCAAACTCACTGCAGATTCAATCCATGAAACAGAAATGGTCCTTGCAATATGTAGTGTAGCCTGCCAAACAAAGGGGTGAAAAGTTTGTGCCTCTCTTCCTAGACAGGTTGCACTCAAAGATTTTTCTCTTCTCCTCTCTTTTCTGCCTGCCAGACAGACAGTATCTTCTCTCCCTTGTAGGACATCTAGAGGCACAACATGTCTTTTCTTTTCCTTCTCATTTTCTCTTCTCTTGCCTTTTTTTTTAAATGTGCACTTAAATAATAAATTCCATCTTTAAAAAATTGTCCTAATGTCAGACCGAAGCAAGGATGTCAATCAGAGCCAGTCAGGTTGGGAAGGACTCTCACTGACCTCAGTCATAAGACCTTCTTGTCTTCTAATGCTGTGGCAAGAAATAGTTTGAGTCAGAGGGAGACTGGGGAAGGTCACAGTGAAAGACAAACGGCTGCAGGTAGGCTTGAGGGAAAGGAGGTTGACTTCTGGGACACCTCAAACAGCTGCTTAGCAAAAACATGAATAACTTGTAAAAAGAATAAAAGGGATGGGCAAAGCAAAACAAGAGGACCTGCCTGAATTCCCAGTCAGGTTTTGCACACACCAGTGACGATGATTCACTGTCTGGTTTTCACTTTGTTCCCTTCCTTTGACACATGGCAGTTTCCTAACTCCTGCAAAGCTCTACCTGGCCTTTCACTTTTCCTGACCCTTTTGCCTTTTTCTCCTGGTTAATTTATTAGCAATGACCCAGACTGCAGAAAATTTGCCCCCTATTTTCTCTCTATTTAATTCAATTCCATTGACTTATGCTAGAAATTATTTAAGTGCTTTAAGAGCATAAATGAGAAAATAATTATTATTACTTTGTTAGATCTTATTCATCCTTAATAGGACATTAACATTGGAAAACTGATCAAAAATGTCCTCTTGGAAAGAGATGTGTAGCAAAATGAAACCAGCCCACTTTACTCCTTTCCTCTTCCTTTTTTTGCAGACATCTTTCCAAATTAAAAGTGTCTCCAAGTGTGTCTACTAAGCTATGTCAGGACTTGGAGTGATGCACCTCCCTGAGCAAACAGTTCCTGCTGAACTCCTGCTATCTCCCCTGCCCCTGAAGGTGTGTGACCCTGATGTGACATGTGTCACTGGTGTGATGTGCTGCACTGCTGTGATGTATGGCTCCCCACATCTCAGTGGTGAAAGCAGCCCTGGCACTGGCACCAAGGCTTTGATGGGGCCAGGATCCTGTATTTTTTTTTACTGGTGGTGTGGGTCTGAAAGCCCTGGCAGAGGAAAGCAGAGGCAGGATGAGACTTGCACATGTTTCTTAAACTAGTGTTTTTTACCCTTTGTGACTCTAAACCAAGCTGCAAGGCAGACAGAAGAGAGGGCAGGACTGCTGCCCACACCCGCAGATGATGCCAGCAAAGGGTGACAGAGCAAACTGTCCCTGGAGAAATCACCTCTGGACTGTCAAAAACGTGCAGCAAACTTCCTGGTGACACTTTTCCTGCAATGACTTTGATTTAGTCAGAAACAAAACATTATGTCCTGCTTTGCCACAGTGCAGGAGGGAACTCAGGACTCCTGGTGCATTCACTGCAACATCCTCACAAAAATTCACACACTTTTCACTGCAGTTCACCACTATGGTCCCAAGATTTTCAAGAGGAGAAGGCTGAAGAGAGATCTCATTGTTCTCTACAACTACCTGAAAGGAAGTTGTAGTGAGGTGAGTGTTGGTCTCTTTTCCCTAGTATTGAGTGTTAGAATGCGAAGAGATGGCCTCAAGCTGCACCAGGGGAGCTTTAGATTGGATATTGGGAAAAATGTCTTTACTGAAAAGGTGGCCTGGCATTGGAACAGGCTGTCCAGGGAGGTGGTAGAGTCACCACCCCTGGAGGTGTTAAAAAATGATGTAGACATGGCACCTCAGCACATAGTTTAATGGCCATGGTGGTGATGGGTTGGTGGTTGGGCTTGAGGATCTTAGAGGTCTTTTCTAACTGAAACTATTCTATGATTCTATAACTGAACTACATAATCAGCTCTTTAATAAACATGATGCTGGATGTTCCATCCCACATCAGGAGCCTTTTCCTGCATGTCTGAATAGTGATACAGCTTTCACTATGGCAGGTCCCTTTTGCTCTGCTCTGGTCCAGGGAATTTTTGGTTCTGTTCCTGCAGCACATTTCGGAGTCGATGCTGGCTGCTCAGGAGGGCAGCCACTATGGGGTGTTTGCTGCTGTCTTCCTTCAACACCCAGCCAACAGTCCTGACTCACAGCCAGCCATGTTCAGCCTAATAAGGTCTAATAAGACTTTGTGTTTCAAGTGGGAATAAAACTACATTTTCTTCTCATCTCAACCTCTGTTTCCTTCCTCTCCCACCAGGCAATGGCTTGGGATATTTATTGCTCTCTGTAATTTCTTTTGAGACCCCTTTATTTTTATTTTATGCATGGCCTAATGCAAGTGTCTCCCAATTTCAGAGGAGGAAAATTAATTTGTTTTCTCTTGATAGCAAAGTGTTTGCCTTTGCCATCAAGTTGAACTCTACATGGTATTCATCCAGGGCAGTGGCCCAGGCCTGCAGTCCTGCAAGGCTGCCTTTGGATCAAGCCTCAGTGAATAATTTATTTTTCAGTTTGGCTACAGGGAATCAAGGGGAAATTCAGTTTAATTCAAACTAAGTCTCCTTTGCTCCCTGCACATGTGTATTTTTTCCCCCCTGCACTTAACCAGGCTGCACAATAGGTACTTTTGCTGCAATAATCCGTGTGCAGGTGGTTTTGCTTGTATGTTTTTATATTTCTGTACTCACTGCTGAGCATGAAGGCATCAGTTGCTTATAGCCAGTGGAGAGGCCACAATGGAGAAAAAAAATTCTCTTTATATCATCCCAAGATGGCAAACAAATGTAAGATCCTGGGGACAAAAAGACTGCTTTGATTGCTGTTCCCTCGGCCACTTGCATGCAGCCAGGCACTGCCACACCTGAGAAGGCTGTTGGCTGGGGCAGCTGCTGGCAGGCAACAGGTCCCCGTGTGGCTGGGAGCAGCAACCATGTGAAGGGGGCAGGAAAGTTCTTCGAGTTCTGTGCAAAGAGGAATCAGGAGTCTCAGAGCCCACCAAAGTGTTTCACTTCCTCCACAGATGGAAACTGTGAAGCAATTACTGGCAGTAACCTGTTTTCTCAGGGTGAGCTGAACTTGGTATTTGACCCCCTCTTGAAAGGCAAGGAAGGAGTCTATCTAGCTGTACATATTCTGCTTAGTGATAGAGCTTTAGGTGTTCTACAAGTAGATATATTGCAAAAGGAACTTTGTTGCCCGCAGTTACATGGCCTGACAGCACTTCATGGACACCAACTTGCTACTGCTGGTTAAGGAGATGTTGCTGAGATTTGTGGAGTAGCATCCTCCACAAATAGTTTATTCCTCTGCAGTGCTGTGCAGTGGATATTTTTCAGCTTACACCTGTTACCCTCTCCCCTTACAGGAAGGATCTTTGTGCCTCCTTGCAGCTCATGTTTTGCTAGGTTAGACAGGAGAAGGGGCCCCTAGGTATGTCCACACAGAGGAGGCTCCCAGGTCCTCCTGGGCTCTGTGCTGAGCCAGTACTCCCTGAAGAATGCAGGCTGTGGTGCACAGCCTCTGTGCAATAGCATCTGTCCTTCCTGAGCAGCAGGCAGCATGGCTCAGGCCTGATCTTTTGGAAAGATAGATGTTATTTGTTGGAGAGGAATTCCTGAAAGAGGAAGTGCCTCTTGCACCCCAGTTCCTTTTGCTCTTAATTGGGCCATGTCTCATAGTAACCCAGGATAAGAGAATGGAAAATCACATGTGTTGCACTTGATGGTGCTTCTCTGCTTCAACAACTGTGCCACATATGTTGGCAGTGCCTGTGGAAGTTCAGCATTGCCAAACACTGCAGTTCTCCAGGGCAACAGAAGGTTTCCAGAGGTCTGTGCAGTTCAGCAACTTCAGAAGCCAAGGGGATTTTTTCCAGGGGAAATAGGCAACTTTACTCATGTACTTTGGAGGTAGAAGATACCCAGAATGAGGTTTTCAGTTTTCCCTTTATGGTAAATTCTCAAAGACACCTTCAGTCTGAACTCTTCTGTTTCAGGCATTGCACTAGCAAACAAAAGTTCAGCTGAACTAAAGCTTCCCCAGCTGGGGTTAGCCGAGCATTGAACTTCTGTCTGGTGAAATAGGGCTACACGTGTCACTAAACCAGTGAGACAGTATTTTGAAATACAACCTACCAAAGCAGGTTGAGGAAAATTATGGTGTTTTGAAAACAGAGGGGCTGGTTTCCCCTTACTTTGTGAAGTTATTTACAGTTAAAATGCCTCGTCTAGGTTATACTGGGTCACTGGGTGTCTGAATACCAGACAGGTGAGATACACAGGTATTAGCTCCATTTATCTTTTTACCATTCCTTCCTTATAAGGCATATTTTCACCTCAAAATTTTAACCTCTCTTTGCATCAGGGTAGGGGAAATTCACTGTGCTGTGAGTCAAGGCACAGGTGAGCACCAGAAGAGATCGCCCAGAGAGGGTGTGGATTTGTATCTCCAGACGGTTTTGAGAGCAGACAAGGAGCACTGTAAGTAGACTTGATCCTGCCTTAGGGAACTGAGGTGATCCACCTGTCCTTTCCATGCTCTTTTTCACAGCTTCAAGACCAGAGCTTCAGCAGGAAAGGGAATTAAGTCCTTAGGATTAAGTTCTGAATTTCACACTTGCCATTGTGTGCTCAGTGAACTGGCACTTGGGCAATGAGAATGGTGGCATGAAGTAAGTTCTTCTCTGCAGTACAGAAATACCTGCTTACAGCTCCAGTCAAGGTCTCCATCAGAGGGCACAACATCATGACAGCATCACCAAAGCTCAGGAGTAGCCTTCAAGGAGGTTGGACAGTACTCACGAATGACAAGCTGATGGGAGACCTGCTCTAACCATGGGGTTACAGTCCCAGAAAGAAGTTTGGTGGTTTTGCTTCTTTCTTTCCACAAACACTGTGAGTTTTGTTCTCCTTCTTTTAGCAACCAAAACATATCTATCAGTGCTAACCCTCAGGCTAACATTAAGCTCCTTGACTCATAGGCTCTCAAGATCAGGAGAGACTACTACCCTCACCTTGCTTGCCCCCTTGCTTGAGAGCCTCACCCAGGTATGTCTACATGAAGTTGTTAACTCCTGTCTGATCAAGTGTAAAACCCTCACCCAACCTGAAAAGAGGAAAGGCAAGAGGATGATGCAGCCTCAAGGCTGGTCTTGCATTACATGACCAGGGGTGTTCATATTGCCTGAGCTATCTGAGTGGGACTCATGCACCTCATTACTTCTCCCTGTGAATCCGCATCTGACCATCCCATAACTTCTAGAGAGTGACCAAGTGACAAAACCACCTCCTTCCTGGCTCTATTAGTCAGAGGCTTCTTTTTTACACTTGCATCTGATTTATAGTTTCACATTTTACAGTTTTATCCAAAAGAACTGTTTGAGCACAAATCTGCCTTTATTTTTAGTCTCAGTGGTACTGCTTAGCTTTAATCCAGTACTCTTTATTGGCAGAACTGAAAGTGGTCTACCAAGAGGGTCAGTATTCCCTCCCCAACCCCCTGGGAGTACTGGGACACAAAATGATTTAGCACAACTTGCACTATGTATAAAAAATAACAAAAGCACAACAAAATGCTTTTCCTGTTCTCTTGATTGTTCACACAATGGCAATAACAGGATATGCAAAGTTATCTTCCAAAAAAAAAAAAAGGAAAAAAAAAAAAAAAAAGAAGATTTCTTGTCATCAATAACATTGTCAAAGTGACTCTTTGGAAGATAATGCTCCATAAATTTGGAACATTCAGTCCTGCATCTACGTTTTCTTTCTCTTTGAGAAGTTTTGTGCTAGTGGAGAAATAAAGCCTACAAACCCAAATTCATCTCATCTCCAGCCAGCCCTCAATAAATGTGGCTTAATCAATAGGAAGCAATGTGATGAAAAAGCAGAAAGAAGTGATGATACCCCACAACAGAGGCACGAGAGAGGCAACTGCAGACCTCATGGAGCTGTAATGCTGGGGAGTGGATTAGTCAGAAGGAGGCAGAAGCTGTTAAACAGAACCAGCCCCCCCCCCCCCCC
>WBNM01020179.1:472388-507937 GCA_013399055.1 Ramphastos sulfuratus
CCTTCTCTTCAGTCTACTAATTAATCAGGCATAAAAAGCTCATCAAGGAGCAGTCCAGCAATGAGAACCAGACTAAAACAAGGTTATCCTGAAGGTTAAAGACACAGGATCTTCTTTTATGACTTAAGGAAAAAAAAATCAAAGAAAATCCCTTCTGCCATCCTCCCCTGATGTTACAGTCAAGGGATAACTTAAACCAACCCCCTCTTGCAGGGGAGGGCAGATTGACAGCTGCCACAGAAGCCTTAAATCTTCTTGGGAGGGGAAAGTGAATGACAAGGGCTAATACTGAGGATGGTTCATCAGCTTTGCCTTTCATTTTCCTGTCCTTTGTCTTTCAGCCTGGAGCTTTCATGGCATTCACCTTAGCAGCCTTTGGTACTTTCTTGGCTGTTGCCTTTTCATTTAGGTCTGAGAAGCTCAGCTCTTCAGGCAGACACTAGACTGAATCCTTGCATCCACAAGTGCTCAGCATCACCTGAGTATGGTGGGAACTTCCAAACGCTGGGGTTTTATCCACTCCTGTGATTGCTGACATGCACCCAAAAAGTTAATCCTCACCAGAGGTTCTAATTCTGCAGAATGGGATCTTGCCTTCAGTTTCAGGTGATGCCCAAGTGGAAAAACTAAACATGCATCGATTGCAAGATGTTTTCTGGGCCTTTGGAGGATGAACAAACTCCTGCTGAAACTGGTCCTTAGGCCATCAGGAAATGGTCATTGTCAAGCAGGACCAAGCTGGCCCTGTAAAGGTTAGGGGTGGTGTACACTACTGCCCTCTACTGTCAGCATCAGCCAGCTTTAACCATGGGGCGTACCTGAGGGTCATGCCTCAGCCTTTAGCTCAAATGAGACATCTGAGGCACTGGCACAGGTAGCCCAGGGACGTTGTGAATGCTCCCTCCCTGGAGATGTTCAAGGCCAGGTTGGACAAGGCCTTGAGTGACCTGTACTAGTGGGAGGTGTCCCTGCCTATGGCAGGGGATTGGAACTGGATGATCTTTGAGGTCCCTTCCAACCTTACCATTCTATGATTCTATGATCTCTTGGAACAGGGCTGCCAATGCTAGGTCCTTGGAACCTGTGTGAAGGTCCCGATGGTCTTGGCACATAACAGAGAAGCCGCCATGACACATTAGTGAACAGGATATAATGACTTCTAGTAAACAACCTTAATCCAACCCAAACCAGTCACTGAAATGTATTTGCTTTTGTACATTCAGCAGCTTCCCTCAATTCTATTAAACAAAACAAAACGAAACAACGACAGCAACAAAACAACAACAGCAACAAAAGCAACAAAGCCCCAACCAACCAACAAAACAAAACAAAACAACCAAACAACCCTCCCAAAAAAAACCAAAAACAAAACCAAACACAAAATCAAAACCAAACCAAAACCACAAAAAACCCCAAATCACTATATTGAGTCTTTGGAACTCCATCTTGTGAAGCTGCAGCAAGGTCTCTCTGGGAATGTATTACCTAGATCTACAGAGTGTCTGTCTTTATTCACCTGATAGGTAGAGACATGTCTTTCAGGATTTGACTGGCAGTTAGAATATGATTCAATCAATGCTGTCACCAAAATGCTTCATGGAAGAGCTACTAGTTCTCATTTCTTCACACTGGCCCAGTTAATCACAACTGCTCCTAAAGTGGGCAGCCTCAGAAGTGCAGCGAAGAGCAGGATGAGGCAGGACAGTCCCCTCACTGCCTGGGGTTGTTGAAAACCCAGATGCTCTGCTAGGCAGACTGAGTTAGGCCCTTGCACCAAGGACCACAAAGGATCAGTGGGTTTGAATAACACAGTCTGTGCTTCTTAACCTGTCTGCTCCTGAGAAGTAAGAAGAATGTAATTTCTTTTTCTCCTCCTTTTTCTCTTGTGTTTTCTTCATAATTTTTTTCAGGTCTGAGATAATGACTTATTAAATGTGATTAATGCTCCCAGCCTGAAGGGATGTTGGTATCAGGTAGTAACAGAAGGATCGGTGGAATTAATGGACAGAGTGCTGGAGAAGTGCCAGTGCTTTGCAAGCCTGAGTCGCTGGAGAGCTGACTGTTCTGCAGAGATGCACTCTGTAATACTTCAGTGATGCTGACCATGTTCATCCAAACCCAACTATCATTTCTTTGGAAAAGGGAAGAAGGCTTGGAGCACACATTCTGTTTAGTGGCTGCTGGCATCAGTCAGGGACAAAGCGGCCAGAAAGACAAAACCAGAATATAAACAGGCAGAAGGGAAATGGAGGACAGAGAAGAGAGATGAGGGAGAAAGCACTAACCAAATCTTATCTGAAGTATATAGCACAAAAAAGGTGACTTGGCTGTTTCTGAGATATATGAATAGAGAGTGAGACAGATATGAGGAGCTCAACAGCATTGTTGAGCTCATGGTTGTAGTACCAGGACTTTCATATACTATGCAATCTCTCCTCAAGGTAGAGTACTTTATCATCACTGAGCTTTTCTACTGGCCATAAGTTGCTTTGGGATAAATATCCTTGCATCTTGTTCTTCCACTTATTACTGGACTTCTTTTAATTGGGAATGACTATGCAGATTAAAATAGGCAGGAGCTTTGCAATGCAGCAGAGGTTATTTGCCACAAAAAAACCCAACCCTCTTGTATTTTGGCTACAGGATGAATGAAGTTAAACTCAAGCATTATTGGAGAAGAGTGGTGTTTCCCCCAAGCTTTACACTTCTGAGAAAGGCTTTTTTTTCCTATGCTGGTACCTCCCAAGTGCCTCACTTTTAGGTGGGCATGAGAGGTGAGTAGCCATGTTCTCCAGTATGTTCCTCTCCATTGCCTGTGAATGTCTTCAGAATACCGAAGCGAAGCAAATGTTGCTTCACATTGGGCCAAAGGCTATGTCTACATCTAGCTAAGATGAACTACCCTGAAGATAGCCTGAAGCCAAGCACCTCATGTTGGCATTTTCTTTAAAGACAACCAGAACTCTGTGAGCTGGTAAATCCCATCTGCCATTGCCTGGAGCAGTACCTGGTCCCATGTAGGAAGGGCCCAAGGCCATTGTTTCTGCCCTACATTGATCATACGAGAGACTGCAAGGCATAGCACTGAATGCCCAGGGCTAAGCCACAGAGGATACACCTGGGATGTCTCCCAATGTCATCTGGGTCACCCACAACTAGCCCCAGTGATGCTTCCCTAGGTAAGAGAGGTGAAAGAGAAGTGAACATTGCCTCAGGTGCTACTTTGAGTTTGTATTTGCAGAGTAAAGTTGCTGCAAACAGAAGATCCTTACTGGAGTGATTGGAAAGTCTTGCGTGGGGCATCTAAATCTGCTTCTGAAGTAGGTGTAAGAATGACTTTCAACTAGTGCATCAGAAAAGGACCAGGAACTCCAAAACTCAAAGAGAAAATGTACAGTTTAGGTGTGACTTCGATGCTGACCTGCGTTTTCAAAACCAAGCACATTAGACAGAAATTTAATCACCTGCCAAGAACTAAAACATACTGTAGATTGAACAGAAAGATTTCAGCAGCAGCAACTGTCTGTACAAGAAAGAATCAAGATGTTGATACACTTGGGATGTGTCCCTCAGCTGTCAACTGTACATCCCTTGCCACATCACTGGCAGGAGGAAGAAGGTTGTCTTTGAGAAAAAGGAGAATGCTGAGGGCACAACTGTCCCAGCATCAAAGACATACCAAGGTATAGTTGTCATCCTGTGACCTTGATATTAAAATAATGGTGACTGAAGATAGTGCAGATATTGGATGCACACCTGATTGGTGACTTCAGGTAAACTAATCTGCAGGCTCAGCCCAGGGGCCATAATCACACAGAATCACAGAATGTTAGGGGTTGGAAGAGACCTCCAGACATTGCTGAGTCCAACCTCCCTGCCAAAGCAGGACTAAGCTGACAAAAGAGGTGATCAGCTAATGCTGATCATCAGCTGTGAACTGAGTTTGTCAAGGTGCTACCATTATTCATTGCTATTAATAATAACACAGTCAGAAAATAGATTTTGCTGTGAAAACCTCTGCTCTTCAAAGATTAAAATTTCCTTCCTTTTAAATCTATTAAACATTATCCTGCTTAAGAGATGTTCCTTTGACTGCAGAAGTAGCCTTGGGAAAGCAGGATTTTCTTTTAGATACCTAAAGCTAGATGGACTGAATCCACACCGGAGGGGCTGCTCATTTGGGGCAAAGCTACTCAGAGCTTTGATTTTTAGCTTATTCTTGGAAGAGAAAGGATAACTTACATGGCAGGGTAAAATTATACTGATTGATATGAACTAAGTTCACTGAAGGATTGCAAGAGATGCAAACATCAGCTTCTTGCTGATTTTCAGAGAGACCAGGAATCTGGTAATTCATATGAAGAAAAAAAGATGGGAACAAAGCCCCCTTAACACATTCAGCTCTGCTGTAACCTAATGCAGCTTATTGGAGAGGTTGGATTTGAGAATAGCTCATGCCCAGCTGTAGGAAAGCTGTAGTTCATAAAGTCATCCACCAGATAAAGTTCTGAATTGCTGTTTCTTAAAGCCCAGATGTGATCTGGCTGCAGGCTAGAGCACTCTTACGAAGTACCCAGATACAGCAGATAAAGGCTCTGACGTGGGCAGGTAGGCAATAGCTCTTATTTGAAAATTAGGTGTCCTTAGGGACGTTCTCTGGCAATGAGAACAATGACCTGGAATGAGCCATGTCCATGTTACTAAGCTCCTGCAGTCACCACACAGGACGGCATCACTTGGGAAGAGTCTCCGGCTACACTAACTCCTAAATTCCTGGGATGTGTGTGGGAGAACATTAATCGATCCAGGCCAGAAATGTGCCAGGGCAGGTTGTAGGAATGTAACAATATAGACTATCAAATTCCAATGCCTGGGAATGTTACTTGCCACTGTTTAATTTACCAGCAGCATAGGTGTAGCCCTAAGGGCTTATGTAGGCACACAGACACCCGTGGTACATTTGAGATGCATTTCGAAAGGTGCCTGGTAGATAAATGTGATAGAACAAGGAGCAATGGATGGAAGCTGCAGCACAGGAGGTTCCACCTCAACACAAGGGGGAACTTCTTTACTATAAGGGTCCTGGAGCACTGGAACAGGCTCCCCAGAGGGGCTGTGGAGCTTCCTTCTCTGAAGACTTTCAAGGCCTGTCTGTATGCATTGCTTTGTGACCTGAGCTAGATTATGGTCTTGCTCTGGGAGGGGGATTGGACTCAATGATCTCTTTGGGTCCCTTCCAACCCATGACATCCTGTGATCCTGTGATCAGGAGAGTGGCTTAAGAACAGCAAACTGTTGCCTTTCTGAATTCACATTAGGGCTTTTTATACTGTGCTTCCCATGACTAGAGGTCATCCTTTTACATACAGACAGCACCTAAAGTACTGCTTAGAGTACTGGAGATAAATGCATAAATAAATGATGTCTCCTTTACTCTGCTTCATCCTGCATTCCAGTGCAGAAGACAGGCTTCAGAGGTGCATTTCATGCAATCTATGCTGCAAGTAAGGACCCAGTAGCTGTATTTTCCTTCTGACTGTGTGTGCCAGTGTGAACGTGAGCTGCTGGGGAAAGGAGAACATAGAAGGCTCATTTGTCCAGATTTCAAGGAAATTCACTTCTCCCTGCGGATTAATTCTGACTACACAATGACAGGTTTAAAACGTTTGATTCTTGTTTATGTCTGTTTTTTAACCAGTATCTCGAGAGGATTTAATTAGATTTGATGTTCCTGATATGCTATTTACTGGATTATGATGAGATCAGCTGATAAAGCTTGACATAAACTTGGCAACTTGTTTGGTGCTTTCTCAGTCTTTAGAATTTAATTACGGCAATTTCAAAACAGGAAGCTCGGAAACAACACAGGGATTAAGGACTTGCTGTTGCCCCATTGGGATCAGTAAGATTTATGCCATTGGTTGTCACTGTTGTCACCAGCTCTCAGCATGCCCAGCCACCTGGAACACGAGTGGATGTATTCCTCTTCTGCCTAAAATGGATCAAATGCCAATGACATTTCTCCTTGGAAACGATCCTCCTGAGGAATCTAACCAACTGCAATGGCTTTTCATGGCTGAGGTGAGAATGGAGTTAAGTGCCACTAAGGATGTGTATGGACAAGCCAAAGTCTCAGCCATGTTTTTAAGCAATTTCCCAGAGAATCTGCATGGATATATATTCCCCAGTGTGGCATTAAAATAAGCTCAAATGCACAGGGCTGGAGCAGATGGAGTTCTTCACTGTAAAGATTATTTGCATGAGAGTGCTTTTTTTCCACACTTCCACTCTTTTTAAACTTTCTTTCCCTCTTACCATCAGCAGCTACTTCTGCTGGAGGCTGCTCTGTTCCCTCTGTAAGCCATACAGATGCCAAGGGCTAACACCCTACAGTGTACACAAGCAAGCTCCTTCCTAAACCCATCGATGGGTGAGGATCAAAAAACAGTGGTTGAAATGCAGAACGGTTTCTTTTTATAGCTTTCCACAAGTATGGAGATCACATCTCTCTCTGTTTAATCTGTATTTGAAGCACCTAATAAATAGCCTTGCAATCAAAGCATCTGAGCACTCACAGGACACGAAAATGATTAAGGGGCTGGAACATCTCTCCTATGAGGACAGGCTGATATTAAGCCTGGAGAAGAGAAGACTCCTGGGAGACCTAACAGAAACCTTCCAATACCTGATGGGGGTATACATGAAGGCTGGAGAGGGACTGTTTGCAAACACCTGTGGTGATAGCAGAAGGGCAATGGCTTTAAATTAGAGAAGAATAGATTTAGGTTGGATGTTAGTAGGAAGTTCTTTACTATGAGAGCAGTGCAACACTGGCACTGGTTGCCCAGGGAGGTGGTTGAGGTCCCATCCCTGGAGATACTCAAGGTCAGGCTCGGCAGTGCTCTGGGCAACCTGATCTAGTGGAGGATGTCCCTGCTCACTGCAGAGGGGTTGGCCTGGATGACCTTTGGAAGTCCCTTCTAACACATTCTATGGTATAAGTTATGGTCAAACCCAAGTCATGGCTCTTTATTTTTTGTTTTTGTTTGGTTGTTTTGTTTTGTTTCGGTTTGGTTTTGAGCACTTTGCTACCATTACAAAATCCCAGGTAGGTGGAGAGCTTTTATCTTAGTTTCTATTTCTGGTATTTTAGCCCTTAGATGGTTAAACATGGATTCTTGGACCATTTTATTAATGACTAATCACATATATGTACGTGTGGGAAGAACCGAGAGGATTCAGGAGCAAACACTAAAGCTGGGATAGAGAACTTCAAGCACTTAAATGTTTTTGACAGTCCTGTTTCTCACCTTTTTCTTGGAGTGAGCACTTGCTACAACTGCTGAGTTCACTGTGAAACACCCCAAGTTCAAGTATGGATTCAGCTTGTTTGAGCTCTGACAAAGAAAAAAGTATTTCCAGAATATCTTTTTGAATTGCATGGCCTCCTGCAGAGCGTTGTGATGGGAAACAACAATAACAACAACAAAAAAGTCTGAAAATTGAACTATAACTGGTTAGAAACTATTACAAGGTTTGATCTATTTCTATAGATTTGCAGACAAGCCATAGATAAATTCTTCTGGACAAGTCCCAGTTTATTCACCATTACACTGCATGGAAACTGAGGTAGCCTGCACTGAGGTACTCTACCCACAGTCTATGTCTCTGTCTTAAAGTTGATAATTGCTTGTCAAACTGATTGACATTCGTAGAACTGTTTTTTTCCAGGAGACATTACTCCCTTTCACACACACCCACTAAAAAAAAAAAAAAGAAAAAGAAAAAAAAAAGAATAGACAATCTGATTTTGTACTGTTTTTTCCCCCTTTTTTAAGCGCCGTAACTTTTTCTACCTAAAAGTAGTAATTACTTAATGAATAGTCCTCCATGTTTCCCTGTCAGTCACTCACTGTAATGAACAACTCGTTTTGTCTGCTTTGTTAACAACCAAAAAAAAAAAAAAAAAAAAAAGTATTAAACTAATAATAATAAAGATTTCCTAAGACTCTGCTGTTAACACACAGGGTGCCCCACAGAATGTGGGATTGGGATAACAAGCGAGGAAGGGTGAATTTTCTCTCTAGACATCACATAACATTTTGTACTTTGAGCCATGGGACTGTTTTCCCTTTCCAATTTCTCCTGTATTTTCTTATCTTCAACTGCCCTGAATAATTGGAGCATATTTAGGGGACCAAGTCCAGCTATTATTTATCTCCCCTCTGTGAAAGCTGTTTTATTTTTTTAAAAGCCAAATCTGTGAACCTCCGTTGAGCTGTCGGTATTGAGGTCAAGGCTTTTTACAAGCTAGAATTTTTTATCATGAACTGGAGCCCAGAGTTAATTGTACACAAAGACGCATTGTTGTTTCCATTGGGATTTACAGTACCACTGAATTTTAATTATTGGGTAACATTTCTTCCATTATAGCCCTCACTCCTCCTCCCTTTTTTGGTGCCAAACTGTGTTTCTTTTAGTTGCGGCAGCTTGAAACCCAAACTGCAAAATACCCCCAATAAATAAACAAATTGTGACCTCAACTTTGATGAAATATTTGTCCCTGCCTAGAAGATAAAGGCACCACCACCAAAAAACCAAGAAAACATAATGGGAGCTACAAACTCTAATCTTTTTTTTCCTGTTTATCAGCACCAGTTAATTTTAAAGCTCAAAGCTCAGTCCTAGACAAGAGCTATACAGGAGGTCTTTATCATAGCTGGGACAAAACATTCACTTCTTGTTGACAAAGACAAAAATGATCTCAGATTCTTTCTATTCGATGATAAAACTTCAGCAGTTTTCAAAAAGCAAATTTTCTTATGGATTTTTCATGCAAGTAAAATGAATAATTGACTCCCAGACTATGAGAGGTTTCACAGAGTGTTTGTGTGACTGAGCCTCAAGTCTTGTTTCGAAAGCAACAAGCAATAGTTTCAAAAGGCATCTAATGAACATGAGGTTATGAGTATTAATTGGCTCAGCTCTTCATTTTCCTCCTGGTCTTCATGCTTGACTTCTGTGCAATATGTGGAGTCTCAGTCCGTGGAGCAGAGTGGATCTAAGTAGCCCCAAAACTATAATGGGAAAAAATGATGCATTCAGTCAATAAAAATCCTTTTCCTGAACCTATTGTACAAATAGTTGGCATCAGTTTATCACTCAGTCTCTAGAAATTTCCATCCTCTGTGTTGTTTTATGATGCGTAGATATACCTCACATGTATATAAAAAGAGATTTTGTGTTGGACCAGTCAACTCAAAATTAATTCAAGCCCCAGTGGGGGATAACATCAGAGTTGTGGTGGGTTTTCAAGCTGAAATAAACCCAGAGAGGGCCCTGGAGAAGTTTTGTGGGTGGGAGGCCTGCAGTGCTTGTAATAAACAGGGTAGGTCCCTGCTGTGTGCATCCTAAAGGCAGAGCCTTGCCAAACGCCTGTGTCCAGTCTGTAGTGCTAACAGCTGATGAGAAGGGAATAAGAAGGGTCCTTTTTAATGACTTGATGAACCTTTCATCCCTTCTCATTTTTCCTGTTGTATTCTTCTCCCACTCCCCTCCATTTTGTTTTCCAACTCCCACCCACAATGTGGCTCTGCTTTTGCCTCTAGATGATGTGGCTACCACCCAGTTATCCCAAGTCCCCATATCTGCCTTTCACTCACCAAGTCAGAGTGTGGTCTTTGAGTGTGTAGGAGGAATTATTCCTTCTCTCATATCCAGCTGACCATTGCTGCCTCCATGGACAAACCAAGTCTTGGTCAGCCAAAGGGGTGGGTAAATACTTGTTTCCCTTCAAAACTTACAGATAATGAGAAGAACTTAAGGGCTGGTCCCCGAGGAAATCCCAGCAGGACCTGTAGAACCACAGTAGGGCTGGATTTACCTCCTCCACTCCCATATCTCTGGGACTGGAAAGCTTAGATGAGTTGGGTAAAAAAATATCAAAGTCCAGGTGAAAGGTAAAGGACTCTGTACATCTATGAAGGCACAGACTGCTTAAAGAGAACATCCAACCAGCAGCATCACTGCAGAGCTGGGATGTTTTCTTAGGTTTGATTGTCATGATAAATGCTAAAGGAGATTGAATTCCAGCCTCTTTCTGTAGATGCTGTTTCTTGTGCTCGTTTAGGATGGATCACAAAGAAATGACAAACCTTTACAAACCTGATTTAGTTACATACTTTAAAAAAACCCAAACCCCAAAAGAAATCAAAACAAAATCGCTTTGGAGGAATGGACACCAGCAGCATAGGGATTTATTTTTTCTTCCTGTTGACTTACAGACAACAATGTGGGTGTGCTGAGAAGAAGCAGCACCATAACCATTACAGGTAACACTGTCCTACCTCCCAGCCCATGCAAGACCTGGATTGTCATTCTTACAGGAAGCAGGATCAGTCTTGGGTTCTGCATTGCTTTAGCTCTTCTACGATGGGCTAAAATTTAAGAATAACAGTTCTGAGGGCTAAAATTTGAGAAGGCAACACAAAGGATATCCCATGCCTTAAAGTAAAATCTTCAGCAAGATACCAGCAGTCAGTCCCCTGTTCTCCAGGAGTCTTGCAGCACACTAGAATATGAGATCTTTTCAGTCTAATTCCCATTGATTTCACCTCAGATACAGACACCAACCTTTTGACAGGCTGTGCCTTAATAACCATTACTAAACATCCTTGGAAGACATAGATCAACCTTTGAGATGTCAGTCAATGGCTGTCAGCATCCCTGGGCATGTAAACACTCCAGTTCCTTTTAGGAACAAAAGGGAAAAATGATGCACTTGGTTAAGATTTCTGAAACTCCTTTGCAAGGGGAGAAGTCAATGCACAGTGTGGGTGCTGTACTGCAGGCTGCATGTCCTTGCTCTTAGGGACATCTGCATGAGGCTATTCTGTGTCAAGGAAGAAATGTGACTTCCCAAAAACCCAAAGGGAGCTTAGCTGGTGAAACCACAGAGACAATTAAAAACAAAACAAAATTAGGGAAGAGATTGATGCTGGTCACCTTGTTTCTGTGGCTGGGAGAAGTGAGATTTACTGTGTCCTGCTAGAGGCCAACACAGAGAGCATAATAGATGGCTGTTGGGTTGAGTTCTTTTAGGAAGGAAACCTCGAATAGGACTGTGCCCTTGAAAGAACCTTCTGTGCCAGAGAGGGGCAAGTATGAGAGGATAGGTCATAGCTCTGTCCTGCTGTGGCACGTTGGGAAGTGATGAGGGAAGGGTTCCTGTTGTAAAAAAGGCTAAAGATCAACTCTTTCATCGGTGACGTGAGGGCAAGACTTTAACAGAGAGGTGACTAAGATCACCAGCTGCTCTCACGCCTGTAACAGCTCGAGAGGTGATCTCCAAGCGGCAGAGCACACAGCAGCACCCATGGGTGACTCAGATATTTGAAAAATGACTTTCCTCAAATGCCTTTGGCGTCCTACGCTGAAACTCCCAAATTTCCAACTATTAGTTTTGCTGGTTGGTTATGACTTGCTGTGCTCGGACAGAGGAGCAACAGAAACACAGAGAGCTCCATCCTAGCATCCAGGGATTGCTCAGAGATGAAACCATGGTTAAACCCAGTTTTTATATTGGACAAATCATCTTGGCAGAATGAATACACTTTGTCATGCAACATGACCACTGTTTGCCTTTCTATGGTAAGGCTAATGGCCAGGCAGCAGCCATATATCTGAAGAGAACTCATCTGAGCTCTTCCAGAAGAAATTTGGCTGAAATGCTAGATCCTAACCATGTTTTGGGAGTTCCTGTTAGCACAACTAACTGGTGGCAGAGCAAACTGTTCCCTGTGTAATAAAGACATTTTCCCCCTGCCAGTGAACTTCTTGCCAGAGCTCTATGAAACAGGATACGCTGCATTGACACAAGGTCCCAGATTTAGAGAGTGTAACTGAAGGATAGTTTTCAACATTTAGGTTTTCCAACACGATCTGAAAAATTCCTAATTGAAAAAAAACAAACCAAAACAAAACAGAGGGAATTTCCTCTTTCCCTTCTCTTTCCCAAAATTTTCCTAGTTTTCTTGGAGTCTTTATAACTTTGGGGATTAAACTGAGCTCTGTATGTGCATTTTCTGTACATACAATTAACAAATGCTTGTCTTTCAGCTCTTGTAGTAAGCAAAAGAAAACAGAGCAGGATTAACTTTGCTGTCATCCATTGGAAATGAGTTCCCCTACTGAGCAGTAAGCACAGCCATGGGATACATGGTACTTACTTAATACACTGGAAAAATATTCTTTGCTGGGCTTAAGCTGTCTTTCCTAAATTATATTTTTTCTTTTTTTCTTTCTTTATTTCTTTCTTTTTTTTTCTTCCCCCCATTCCCCCCTCCTTTTTTTCTGTTTTGTTACAGCCAAAAGGGACAATCAACACAATTTTCATATACAAACTGGCCATATGTATTTTTCCCAATAACTGTAATGAGAACCAGGCTTCTGTGAGGAATTGAAGGGTGAGTTTTTTTCTGACTCCTTCTCACATCAAAAGAAAAGTTTTCATTGACTTCATTACTGCTAGGTCAGGATGGAGCAAGATATTGAGAAATAACACTCTGAGCAGAAAAGTAACATCAGCAAGGTGCTCTGAGTATTGCTCTCTTATCACAGGTTGCTATCAAAACTATATAAATGTAAATCGCTAATTGCACAAATATTTTGCAGCATACCTAATGCAGCAGCTACTTAATGAAGCAGAGGAGTAGTAGCAACGCAGCAGAGGAATCCTCCCAGTGTTTTTGTGCAAGTTTTGTCAAGTCTGGAGAAGCCAGTGAGTTGGAAAGACTACTGCCCTCCGTTAATGCGGTAGTGCAACAAGGGATAAATCAGCGTGTCCTTCAAACTCCCAGGAGTCCCCCAGGCCTATACACGGTGTGATTGTAAGGCGAGGGGAAGGAAGGCAGGGAAGTCCTAAAGATTAATCAGATAATAAGGGAAATTCCTTAGTCTTGAGCACAAGGTCTTGTCCCTCCCCAGGCTCCCCGAGAACCTGCAGGAGCTGCATTGCCCCTGATTTGCAGTGCGATAAGGACGCGCTGGCCCCGGCGAGATGTACAACAAACACGACTTTATCTCCACCGCCACACGCAGGCTCAGGATCAATAAGCAGTCATCACTTAGACGGCTTGCAGGAAGGATCTCTGAGAGGAGGCACTGCTTTGTCTCCCCCCGCTCCTTTTCCCAGCCTTAGAAGTCCCTGGGTCACAGAAGTGGGGCCTTGGAAGAAACAGGAAAAACTCTTACCCCAGGTACGAGCCTGGGTCTCGGCAGCAGCAGCCGAACAAATGACAAAGGAGGAAAAGGCTTGATTTGGAGCGTGTTTGTTTTTTCTTGCTTGTAGAGTTTGCTCCTCAAAGCTCCCACTGGAGAGAAGTTTCATTCTGTGTGTGCTTTCCTGTAGACCTGGCAGGAAAACAGACACCAAAAGAAAGGAGAAGGAAAAAATCTTGATACTGGAAACATCTGGATTTTTACATGTGCTTAGCATCTCAGGAGACTCTGTTTTTGTTTGTCCTTCTTGCCAATAAATTCAATGCTTTCCCCTGAAATATATGGGAGTAGGAAATATATATTAAAGGTACTTACCTGTTTAAACTCAAGCTTGGGTTATTAAAACCAGTGTGGCTGTGATGAGAGGCAGTGAGATGATCACCTTTATGAGCAATACGATGCACTCTCCCAGCCTCTGCAGAGTTAGCTGTGATCCTTGTGCAACCCAGACCATCAAAGGAAAGATAAGATCAGATAAGTAAAATACTGTGGTGATTTTGCATCAAAAGCTACTTAAGTTATAATTATATTTTTCCTATCTTTGGTTAAAATGAGAGTGAAAACCTTTTTTTTTTTTTTTAAATTTACACACACACATATATATGGCCTATAAAAATGTATGCCCATATATTAGACTACCTCGTGTGGACCCTAGTTAAATTGCTGGTGGCTCACTCAGAAGGTTTGGCACACATACGGACAAGATACAACCTTTACTGTAGAGAGGAAGCCACCTGCAGATGGAAGATGATGAGGGTTTAGAAGGTCTCCAGGGAGCAGCCAAGAGAGCAACATGTGCAGTGTCTACAGTAGGTGAGCATTGATCTGAAGTTTGCAGTCATACTGGCTGAGGCCAACAGCTGTGATTTTTGAGACACAGAATAATCCCAGTTTGACAAACTGCATGAGACAGACTACTGTAAATGGCTCCTTTGTTGCAGCTTGAATGTCCATCCCAATCTCCATCTCCAAGTAGGCAGATGGAGGTCCAAAGAAATACTCCCCATGAGGTGCACTGAAGTCATAGAATGGCTTGGGTTGGAAGGGACATCTAAAGGTCATCTAGTCCAATCCTTTGCAGTCAGCAGGGACATCTCCAAGTAGAGCCCCAGACAACCTGTCCTAGAATGTTCCCAGGGATGGGGCATCTACCACCTCTCTGGGCAATCTGGGACAGGGCATCACCACCTGCAGCACAGTTTCTTCCTTCTATCTAGTCTAAATCTCCCTTTTTCAGTTTAAAGCTATCACCCCTTTTCCTGTCACATCAGGCCATGTTAGAGCCTGTCCCCATGTTTCTGATCACCCCCTTTAAGTACTGAAAAACCACTAAAAGATCTTCCTGGAGCATTTCTACAGGTTTGCTATACCTGTAAGAGCTGTGAAAGCAACAGCAATTCGCATGTTCACCTAAATCTTTTCTGAGCTGGACAGAACCCCTTTGTTTGCAAAACCTGGGGGTGATCCCATGCCCAATGAGATAATCAGATACTTTATCACTGATTTCAGCTGAAAGAGGCTCACATCCTCACTCTGACTTTCTCCAGGTCAAGTTTGCTTCCTATATTTCCAGCACTTCTGCTTCTGGTCCTGAGCGGAACAGACTTTCTCGCGGGTATGTTTGTACTTCCCAGTCATTTGCATGTAATTTTATGCAAACATTTTTATCACAGATCAGTTCACACAACCACAAGCTGTGTTTTTATTTTCTCTGTCAGCTGAAAGCCTTTTTTTTTTTTTTTTTTGTGCTTCAGTATGACTTCATCAAAATAATATCACAGGTGCAAACCTGGACTCTGAATGCAACGCATTTGTGCAGCAAAATATTCTGCTTTCTATGTAAGTTCTGTTGGTCTGAACCTTGCCAGCACCAACACCTTCAGAGCTTCAGAGTAATATATGCATTAGTTGCAGCAGAGCGAAGGTTAAGCAGGAAAGCAAAACCTTTAGGACATTTCTTGTCACAGGACAGAAGTAAATTCTTCATGAGATGGGCAGCTCTTGTCCTGGTGGGTCATTTCTTCAAAAGGCTCAAATCAAAATATCAGATGATGCTAAAAAATCTTCCACCTGCCAGTCAATGACAAACATGTGCCTGAAATGCCTCTGGAGTGCCTGTCCCCAAGTGGCTGAGAGGATGAGAGGTGGTGCTGATGGGAACAAGCTGAAGAGCAGGAGCAGACTACCCATGGTGGGGAGGGAGATGACAGGCTTGTGCAGAGTGATGGAAGCCCTCTTTTTGAGACTGCAGGGAGAGGAAGCCTCGTGATTTCACAGGCAACAGAGCTCAGACCAGAGCAGAGTGACAAAAAACATCAGCAAGCTTCAATTTAAAGTTGTTGGGTTGGAGTTGGAGTTGGCACCTCCACAAGAACAACGCTTACTATACAGGATCCCCTTCATCTACTCCTGGTTGATTAAATACTAGCTGTTACATTACAGAGCATTGGAAGTTGTTGCTACATCA
This sequence comes from Ramphastos sulfuratus, assembly GCA_013399055.1. Classification (NCBI taxonomy): domain Eukaryota; kingdom Metazoa; phylum Chordata; class Aves; order Piciformes; family Ramphastidae; genus Ramphastos; species Ramphastos sulfuratus. The sequence goes on from WBNM01020179.1 coordinate 488,134, forward strand.
CACTGTGGATTTATCAATAACTAATTCTCAGCTGGGGAAATAAGTACTGCACGTACAGACACACAAAGTGCTGCTCGTTGCTCAATTTGGAACATGCCTGATCTGAAGTTAATATTCAGATTTGTTCAGTCTTTCTTTCAGTGACTCGCACCAGTTTCAGCTACAAAGAAACAGCAATTCACCCTCTGAGGATGCCAGGATCTGGTGCAATATGAGAAAATGACTCAGATGAGTCTTGAAATGCCAAATTTCAGCCCATTGAGTTGTGTTATTTTTTTGGTTGGTTTTAGTTATTTATTCCCTCCCCCTGCCACAGCTCAGTCTTAAATCCTAGAAAACAGACACTGCTGTTGGATATGCTGAGGCAGCTCTCAGCGAGCTGTGAAAGCGCAGACCACACCAGGATGCCATGAGGGGCCAGGAGCTGCTCGTGGAAAAGCTCTGTGTTTTCACACGCAAAACGGAGTGTAAGGTCTTTGTTAGTACAGCCCTGAGTATTTCACATTAGGGCTCCAGGAAGAGCAGCACATTTAACACAGAGCTGTGATCATGGACAATGCGGCTGCAGTCACCCAGTGGTGGATGGCCATAAGAAAAGGGATCACAATTAACTCCATCAGTGCCAAATAATGCACCTAACCCGTGCTCCAGCTGATGCCCTTTTCTTAATGAGAACAATAAAATCAACATGAAACCACATAGCATGTCAGGAATTAATTTTTTTTTCCTGTAGTTCTTCATGGAAATTACTTTTTTGCTAAAAAAATCTCAGTGCCAAGGCTTGAGCATGTGCTGCAGGATCTGAGCTGCACTGTCAGCCTCTTCACTTGACCTTGAAGTACCAACCACAACTGCAGAGAAGAGTATGCTGGAGTTTGCTCTACAAAAGGAACATTCACAGGATGATCAGATCAGTCTTAAGATTGCATTCACCATCATTCCTTTAACTCACATATCTGCAAGTAAAACCACACCAGAGAAAGAAATTGCTCCACCTTATTAAAACCAATTCCTTTCTAGTCCTCCTTTTTCTTTCAAGGCTTCAGTGGGGAGGAGTTTCCTGAGTCGTCGGAACAAAAATGGGAAGCTTTATGTTCCAGGAGCAAATGGGTTAAAACAGAGTTTAAAGCTCTGCTTTTCTCATCCTTAATGGAAACTCGGGGCCTGAATTTAGAATTGTGTTTGTTGAGAACAAGGGAAAAAAAACGTCGGAGAGGAGGCTGGCAAAGAGAGATGGTATGCACAGGAATGAAATGCGGTTGGGTGTCGCTGCGCAGGGCGAGTCTGAACTATGTATGTGCGTGTAAGAATTTGTAGCAGTCTGTGTGCTGGCAAAAGAGCTGGCAACCTGCCCTAAAATATCTTAATAGTCTCCTCCTGAGTTTTTGAATCTCTCCTCAGTGCTCGGTGACAGAGGAGAACTTGATTCCCATTTTAAAGCATCCCTAAGTTAGGGATACAAGGGCTATATATGACGTGGTATTCAGCATGAGAAAAAGCAGTTTGGACCTTAATAGAACTGGGGACCACGTGTAGCATTTGGAATCAGTTCTTCCCACATCAAAATTTGGTTATGCCTGCAGACTAGTCAAGTGCCACTTCAGAGCTGGGGTCTGATTTCAGATGCCTTCTCAATCCCCGTAATCCATCACTGTTTTCAGCCTGCCTGCATTTCATCATTCAAACTTACAGAGCCCCTTCTGCATAGAGAAATCAAATGACCTCTGCAAGTTCCTCTGGAGGCTGCTCCCTCAATCTCTAAATATACAAGAACTTGAACTTCCCTCCTAAGAAAGAAGTTAGCTTGCTTGGTGTCACAGAGTGGCTTTTTTACTTGTTGCAGCAATCAGCTGATTAGTTCATCTTTGACCAGAGCTAAAGTAAATTGGCAGTTACTTGTTTCAGAGGTTAAAGACTTGACAGAAGAGCAACTGCAGCAGCCTGATCCATTTGCCCCCTGTCTTGGTCATGGATCTTCTGCATTGCTGACTGATACTTGCCTGTGCTGTAAACTGAAAGTAATGCAAGAGTTGAGGAAGGCTTCTGTGGATAGACCACCCTACCCACACCTGATCCTTCTAGATGCTTTCGAGATCCTCTTCATGCCATGAGGTTCCTGAGCAGTCTTCCTCTCTGCATGGATTTGCAGAAATGGCAGGTATGTCTGGATGGGAGGAAGGGCTCTGATCTGCTATGCATGAAGAGTGTTTAGTATCTAAAGACACTGAAGACAAAATGGATAAGAGGAAGAGGGCACATTTGAAGATAGCATTTCTCATGTCATATGGACTCATGGAAAGTCCCTGATTGCCTGGCACCAAGGGTTTGTGTTACCAGATCAGTTTTGCACAAGCATCTAGTGAAAGTCATTGGTCTTCTGCAGAATCTCTAAGAGGAACAACTCGGTCATCAAAACCAAAAGCAACTGTGCTGGGAGCGCTCCATCTGCCTCTGATAGCCTCACAGGGCACTCACAGAAAACTGTTCATCCTCCTATTTATTGCAACTGCCTAAATACATCCTTATATGAAAGCCTGGAACAGCTTCAAATGCTTCTATCTTTGGAAAATAGCCTATATTAAGTAGCCTTCCAGGAAAGTATCACATATAAATTGAGTAAGATCATTTAGCCAAATAGCACTAAATTGCAGTCAGCAGAGAGGCACCCAAACTCCATGGAGCTCCTCCACAGAGGAGATCTTCTTGGGAGAGAGGCTGTAAAACCAGTGGGGCTGTTTAAATTCAGCAGGCTCCCTGTCAAATGTAGATATAGTTGACGAGTCCTCTGTTTCCCAGCTCTTCACCATCCATGCTCAGCTTTTTCTATACTGCAGCAGACTGGAATTGCACTCAGGAGAGCTGCACTGATAGTTGTGTAGAAGCAGCGTGGAACCTAGGGGTGGTCTCGAGGTCTGTGGTAATGGGTTGGACTTGATGATCTTCAAGGTCTCTTCCAACCTTGCTTATACTGTGATACTGTGATACTGTGGTATTAACTGATTGAGACAGTCCAAGAATACTACAATCGAGGTGTTTCCCTCTACTAATCAAGGTCCTGCAAGATGTCACCTGTGTTCTAATGCTTCCCTTACCCACAAGATCTTCCCAGAAGGCCATAGCGGCAAACCAGCTGTCTTCCAGCAAACTTCAAACTTTCTATCCACCTTCACTGAAGCAGATCAAAGCAGCTGTCACCTCTCTAAAATGAAACATTTTGAGTGATTAAATTGAAGACCAAAGAGGCTGAATTAGTATTATTTTTAGCCAAAGTTTGCTACTACTCAACAGAAAATTACCAGTTCAGCCATCATGCTTATTCCTATATAAGTATTAGTGCTGGATGAGACAGTCAGGCTCTTTGTGAGGTATAGAAGGCCAGGAGAGATGTGAGAAGTGTTGTGCCCCATGTCCAGGAGGCAGTGCATGATTGGCATATGGGGAAGTCTAGGGGAAATTGCCCTCCAAGATCAGTGTCAGAGTCTGTCCTCTGCAGCTGGTGCACTGAAGTGGCAGCGCAATCCCTCCTGGTGCTGGGGGACAAAGTGCTCTTCTTGCAACAGTGCCTTGGTATATGGGGACAGCTCAGCATTGCTTGAGGGACTGACCTAGCCCAGTGCTTGGTGATGGGAACAATGGGCCTGCAGCATCTGTCAAGGGCACCTGCATTGGTATCTTAGTCACCTGTGATGGTACCAGCTCTCACTTCTCAAAGACAGGAGGACTCCGGGTGCCTGAGGCACCTGCCTCCCTCTCCCTGCTCCATTGCTGTGGCTACCACTCACCAAACAGTGAGGCCAATGGTTGCATCAGCATCCCCTCTTGGATGGCCTGGTGGTATGCACAGTGGGGATCTGGTAACTCAGGGAAGCATATGACAGCTTTCTTGCTGTCTGCAGCTCTGGCTGGAGAGGTGAGGGTGAGGAGTGCCAGATTTAGATTTTCATAGATGTCTCTAGTGTTGATTAGTTTTGGTGATACTAAATATTAACATTTGTGTCCCCTGAGTTCATTGTCTTTCAGAGTAGGACACCTACTCATTAATTAGTTCAGGCTCTTACCCAAAGGGTTATTCTGGGTACAGGCCTGGTGTTACAAAGTGTTCAGTCTGTTCTCTGACCAAAAAATTTGCTGTGAATCTGGAGTTGACATCATGTCATTTAGTTCACTTATTTAAGTGTTGATTTGTAGCTGATGCACCCACGGGTAATGCTGACAGCAGCTCCAATTCCTTCATTAAAATACAGTGAAATAAACACAGCCCTCACACCTTGTCTTGCCTTAGCCTGCTCACACAAGGAATAGTCATTGCAACACTGATGACAGCTAAGGACACTCAGCAGTGGTATCATTCATATCTCTGATGTTTCTGGATGGCATCTGGGACAAAAGAATACCTGGAACTCCACCCAGCAAAAGATGCTGTCAGAATCTGCACAGACACAGGAGATCTCCTGCTTCGTTTAGGGCATGAATGAGATTGTTGGTATGGACACAAAACCTCTCAGCAGAGATCTGAATCTAGATCAGTGCTGGAAGGATGATTGGCCCTGGGGAGGTTGAGGTTCTGTTCTTGGCCCTGTCCTTGTCCTTCGTTGTGCCTCCAGCAAGCTGAAACACCACTCCATGGCCTTGGTTTTGCCTCCACTCCATTGGCTAAACTTTTTATTTCTTTCAGACATCGTTTTGCCCTGTGCGCACACCTTACCAGTGTTAGCAGTAGCTTGTAACACCACTAGCTGTGATAAGTAAAAGATCTCCTGAAACCACATGTATGTGCTCCAGTCAGTGAGCAAGGAACACAGAAACTTTATCCTTCCCACTGGCAGCAAGAGAATTGGCTTCTGCTAAAGGTCTCAGTGAGTTTGTCAGGGTCTGGACATCTTGCACAGCTCCTAGCATCAGTCAAACTCTCTGTGGTGATTTCCTTGTCAAGTACTGCTTGAAACCTCAAGTTCTGGAGTCTCCCACAGTAGGTGGTAAGGCTGGAGTTTGACATGTGCACTGGAGAGGTTGGGCTCCCTGTTCTCAGCTCTGGTCTGGAACATGCTTCTTAGAGATATGGATGTGCAGGAATGGTCTTGTGGCTCTCTGCTCCAGGCCCCCTTAATGCAGCAGTAGCCAGGTCTGGATGAGGAGGCAATGTGGCAGGGACATTTTGGAAGAGTGGAAGTGCTGTGGGAGAAGAAAGTAAGCCAAAACCTAGATGAGTGAGTTTCACTTGCTGGTCACATGAGATTCAGTGGTTTGCTGTCACTGCTGGGAGCCATCCAGAGTATCATTTTGGGTCAAACACTGACACATAGAGAGCTAAAAGCTGGCAAAAACAGATCACTTCCACCAGCTGCTAGGACAGTGGAGCACTGGGTAAGGTCTTGGCAAGAGGTTAGACATCTTACTGGATGGTGGCATCTCTTCTAACCTGTGTAAAAGAATAACACAGCTGTAGAAGTCTGTGTATGACCATCAGATGGTGACTTTGGAGAGCATACACAAAGACAGCACAAATCTATGAGATGCTAACGGGGGACTGGACAGGATGGTTTCAGGAGTGTGAGATGTGGTCTTTTCTGCACAAAGACAGAGCTGGAGCTTGTCCTACTGCTGCAGTAAATATTTTGCCTTTCCCTCCCTACAGGCGCTGTGCTGTCACTCTTGCTGCTCTTAGTTTATGAGAGAATTGAGTCCCAGCAGTACTGATGGAGTAGAGTATAGCATAGCTTGTGATGTGTACTGGGCTCCTTTGGGAGCAGCACACTGTGGAGCAAACAGTCTTACTGGTAAAAGTGGTAGTAGTGGTAGCTGTGTCTAGTACTATGGCATTTGTAGAATCACAGAATGATAAAATGTTCTGGGGAAGGGAACTTTAAAGTTCAGCTTGTCCAGTCCCCCAACATTGGGAACATCACCCTGGTTAACACTGGTTCCTCTCCTTGATTGTTCTTGCCATTCATGCTAGAACCTTGAATCAAGAAATTATCCCTAAATGTGGAATGGCTTCTTCTATCTACCTGACAGTCATCTAGTTTGGGTTGCTGTCACTATCAGGATAGACGAAGAGAAGTCTCATCCCAACTACCAGTTCCTGTCGTTGCCTGAGTTAGTATCTGTTTGTAGCTCCTAAGCTGGCTCATCTCCAGCTGGAACTCATTCCTAAAGCAGAAAGAACACTGAGTCCCCTTAAACTTTGAGCAATTTAAAAGTTCTCTCCCATCACAACAGCTCTGACCTGGACCGCCTTCTTCATAATGCCTCCAGAGGATTTTGTTTCATAACTAAGTTGTTCATTATTGTCGCTCTCTCCAAACTATCTTTTGGAATCTACTGGGACTCCTATTCGAGATGTACCTTGTGCAGAAGAAATCTTGATGTTTGGCCATCCTGTATCTGCATGGCCTCTGTGTGGGGCAAGTCAGTGACAACAGATAAAAGCACTCCATATTCAAGCTGTGCTCGTAAGTGCACAGTAACATCACGCTACCTTAATTATATGTTTTCTTGCCCCTTCTCTTTCATCTTTCTGTAACTTTGTCAAGGTTGTAAACACACCTAGGCCTTCAGGCTCCTTCAGCAAGACTTGCTCTTGAATCCATCTGCGCGCTTTGCTCCTGTGGAGCTCAGTGTTCTGCACTTCTCCAAACTGCCAGGCTGCAGCGAATGCCTGCTGATAATGCATGCGTGCAAAGCGTTCACTGGGAAAGCAGAACTCTGTCACAGCTTTAGCAAACACCTCTGATGAACACTGAACACAGGGGCTGCAAGAGCCTTTCTCACTTGTGGCTCCTGAGTGCTGGCAGACTTTGCATCATTTTGATGCTCTGATTTATTAAAAAACTCGGAGAAATATCAGCTTCATAATGGATTGCCATTATTCACAGACCCATTCTTTGTGTCTGAGGCTGACAACTTATGTGAAGGTTTCCTGTCCCATAATGTTGCTTATGAAATTGTCTGTTTTAATTCTCCTTGTGGGCTTTTTGGGTTAAATGAATGTAGAATTGATTCACTGGGAAGACATGGGATTTTTCTGCAATTTTTCTATTATCCTTCAAGAAATCCAAGGCTGTCCCTTTAAACAAGACACAAAAAGAAATCATCGCCTGGATAATGCCATTCTCATCAACATGCAAGAAGCTTGCTTGTCTGTCACGTCGCCCACATCTTCTCAATCACTCCCTTTCATTTATCCTATTATGCCCCATTTTAACTCATGCTGTGGCTGATACCCAATGACAGACAGAAGAAATGCAGCTGAGCATCGTCCCTCCTTCGCTTTCCCACTGGAGATGGAGTGTAGGGTCTTCCTTGATGGAGATGAATACCCATGGACCTGGTGGAGCCAGAGAGGGGAGAGACTTACAGTTAGAGGAAAACATTAGCAACCCAGAGGAATCTGGGTGATGAGAAATGTTGTAGGCAATTGTTTTTCTAACTTTTCCCCCCTTCTCCATGTGTGAAGAGAGAGTAGGTGTTCTGCAAGCATTTGCAGCTTGGAAGACATGGACATAAACCTTGACTAATGTTTGTGGTTGACAGGTCTGTGACAACAAGTCAAAACAAGAGCTAATTACTATGGTTATTGTGCTGTTTTATTATTTAATTTCATTGTATTGGTGTGGCATTGCAGGGCCCTAACCTGAAGCCACAGCCCCACAGGTGGAACACTATCCAAACACAGAACAAAGCAACGGTCCCTGCTGCCAGGAACCTGTGACCTAAATATACTGGTATGGTGACTCCTGACCCATAACTAGAGGTGTTTGAGCCTCCTGGGCTCCTCCTGGGAGGCTGACCATGACCCAACAATGTGCTCTTGTGGCCAGGAGGGCCAATGCCATTCTGGGGTGTATTAAAAGGGGTGTGGCTAGTAGGTCGAGAGAGGTTCTCCTGCCCCTCTACTCTGTCCTGGTGAAGCCACATCTGGAGTACTGTGTCCAGTTCTGGGGCCCCCAGTTCAAGAGGGACATAGAGCTGCTTGAGAGAGTCCAGCACGGAGCCACAAAGATGATGAAGGGAATGGAACATTTCTCATATGAGGAGAGCCTGAAGGAGTTGGGGCTCTTTAGCTTGGAGAAGAGGAGCCTGAGAGGTAACCTCCTCAGTGTTTATAAATATGTAAAGGATGAGTGCCAGCAGGATGGAGGCAGGCTCTGCTTGGTGATGCCCGATGACAGGACAAGCAGCAATGGGTGGAAGCTGAAGCACAGGAGGTTTCATTTAAACATGAGAAGAAATTTTTTCACTGTGAGGGTGACAGAACACTGGAATAGGCTGGCCAGAGGGGCTGTGGAGTCTCCCTCTCTGGAGATATTCAAAACCCACCTGGAGGCATTCCTGTGTGATCTGGTATAGGAGATCCTGCTCTGGCATGGGGGTTGGACTGGATGAACTTTTGAGGTCCCTTTCAGCTCCTGACATTCTGTGATTCTGTGATTCCTGACTCCAAGGATCCCTGTGCTCATATTGGTCTATGTCAGAGTACAGTGAGGCTCTGTGATTGAGAAATGGTTGCCTCAAGTTGCCTAACCAGGAGGAGGTACCAGCCTAGATACTTTCCTATGCAGGTGGGGAGATGTGTGGGAAAACAGTAGGTCTCACAGATAAATGAGATTCTGGTCTTCTGCAGGAGCATGAGCCTCAAAGCTGAGCCCAGAGCTGTTTGCTCCCATTTAGAAATCACAACCCTTTTCATATGGCTGATTCATGGCACTCTCTTCCTCAAGCTGTCTAGCACGTGTCTACAAGTTGATGTATTGATACACAGCAGCTTAGGACAAAGTTATTTCTCCCTGGCATGCATATATATGAATGGCAGCCAAATGAAGAAGCCAGCTCTGCTACTGCTCTCTGATTGATCCAGTTCATGGAGATCTGCCTGGTCATTTCCATGCATGTTGTGTGAAGATTAACACACACCAGCCTTTCAGGCAGTGTCCCACAGCACTGCAGGAGAAATCCTCCAGTTAACCCTCTGTGTTGCCAACAGCTGGAACTGGCCGTTTTAATGAACCTGTTGGGGTTTCTATTATAAATGATCTAACTGCATTCTGCTAATTGTGTGCCTTAGTTTCCTGGGTATTTCTTCAGGACATAAAATAATGCTGAGAGCCCATGGGTCTTTCATTTGTGTCAGCCTAAGACACTTTGAATTTCCTATTCTGGTAAGAACCTTGCACCTGTCAGCAATAATACCAATAAAAATACTTAGCGTTACCATTTCTGTCTCCCCCTTGGTTCAGCAGCAATGTAGTAACCTAGAATAATTTCTAATATATGAAAGAATTTAGGTCAGAATCCTGGAAGCACTGGATGGGAATTTGGTTGTTGGCTTCAAAAGGAAAAGAATGATTCCACTTCTTTTGTACAAAAACATTCATGTCTATTGCAAACAGTTTAGAGTTCGCTGTTGAAACAAACCTCAGAGAATCATAGAATGGTTTAGGTTGGAAGTGACCTCAAATATCATCCAGTTCCAATTCCCTCACCATAGGCAAGGACACCTCCTACTAGAACAGGTAGCTCAAGGCCTCATCCAACCTGGCCTTGAACACCTCCAGGGAGGGAGCATCCACAACCTCCCTTGGCAATCTGTTCCAGTGTTTCACCACCTCTCTCTTTAATTTGGCATTTCATTTTGGATTAGGTTGTCCTTGCTGGTAACTCAGATTCTTGGGGTGGGAGGAGGCAGTGACCAAAGGATGGACAGATCAGGATTTGTCTGGACTTGGTGTAATCCAGCCTCACAGCTGGCTCTGGGACTCTATCTGCAATATTTCCTTTCCTGCTTTGGCCGTTGCCCGGATGTGTCAAAGCCATAAGGTAGTGAGCCCATGGGGATGCCAAGCAGAGAGAGGGAGGGTATGGGGAGATCAGTGTAAGTGTGCTCTGAACCAGTCCCTGTGCTCTGAACAGCCCTGCAGCTGGGAAGAACAGCTTCTGCTCGACATTTTCCAGAATCAGTGTGGGTACAGTGGCACCAGGCACTTTGCAGGGTGATGTGAGGTCACCAGCATCTGACCTCTAGAAGAGAGGAAGAGAGAAAGCAAGCACGAGATCACAGCAGGCAGCTGTCACGGCTTGTTCCACAAGCCCCAGAGAGCTCCACACCCATTTTACTCCTCACTGTTTCCTCACCAACCTTGCGTGAGCAGTGCCGGGGGATGGGTTTGGGAAAACCCTGTCATTTACACCTTAGTGGCGCACAGGGAAGCAGTAGCAATCTCCAAGGGAACAGGGCTACCCCAGCCCAGCTCCACCCAGCTGGTGAGGATGGATGACCTGCCAGCTCATCACCAAAAGCACACCGAGCTGTGGGGATGGACAGGCAGGCGGGTGGCTGTCACACCTGTGAGAAGCTTGCTGCTCGCCTCTTTGCTCTCTCTAGAGCAGATTTCTCTCTGGCTAACTTACAAGACAGCCATCTGGCACATGCATAAAGAATACATGATGGCTGATCACTATGAGGGCATTTATCTTCATGAATGAGGAGGAGAGGGTTATAGTGGCAAAGCCCCAAGGAGCTGGCCTGTCTCTCCTTGCGAGTGAAGATTAATGTGTTGTGAGATGTTGGCTAACATGTATCATGCACACAGAGTGTACTTTCCCCTCCATCCCCCTCTCCTTCCCTCAGCTTTCCTCCCCTCAGCTCTCCTCTCATGGGCTAATAAAGCTTTGAATGATGACAGGTTACGAGCAATATGCTCCCTCTCCCCACAAAGCGTAGGGGAAACAAAGTGCTTGGAGTAGTTAAGGGGAACTTTACTACCCTATACCAACTTCTAACTGAAAAGAAGAGCAGCCTGTGGAAAGAATTCCACATTCCTATCTCTCTAGTATAAACTGGATGGCGAGTGTCTTCTCTTTCCAAATACATAGCCCAGAAATTAAGTTCTTGCATTTTCATGTCCCCTGATTAAAGGGCAAATTAAGGTACCACAGCTCACTGTACCTAAACCATCAGACCGGCTTCCTTTAAAAGTTCAAGTACAGAAAAGAGTTTTCAACTGAAAGCAAAGATTCTTTTGAAGCTGGATGGTTACATTAAGGCCAGTAAGAAACTGCATTTGATATTGGCCCTGCATGTGTTATTGGCCAAATCGCTGCATGAGGAAGAGCAAGAGGGCAAACTTGTAGGAAAAGACAATGAACTGGCCAATCTAAGGAGCTAGCTGCCTGCTTTGTACCTGGGGTATATTTTGCCTGAAAAGCAGAGGTTCAAATTCTTCAAAGGTTGATCTGTGCAAAGCAGCTCAGTTTCAGAAGCATATATTTCACAGCTTAAATGCATTCTCTTTGTATTCAGCACAGCTCCAAGCTTACGGAGAGCCGTGCATGGAAAAGCAGGGCAGTGTGTCTATCTCCAGGACCTGATCAGGACCACTGCAGGCACTGGCAAAGCTCCCTGTTGCACTGGTGGTGAAACAGTTGGCTGCTCTGCACAGGGCAAGAAGGGAGGAACTAGAGTAGCTGTGGAGGTGGAGGAACAAGACAATATGCAGAGCCTTCGCTGGGGGAATGAATACATTAAATGTGATAGCAGGCACGAGATGGGAAATTAAAGACGGACTTGAATGATGTTTGTGGCTGAACTGGGAGAGAAGTACTTGCATTTTAAAGTGTCTTGAGGCAGAGGGAGCTGCCAAGGCTAGGTAGGAGAATTTGTAAGCATTAAGGTGAAAGATGACTGGCCTTTCTCCAGAGGCAAATGCAGCCTCACTGGCCACCTGCCCTGCTGCCACAAAGATGCCCCATTTCCAAACCCTGCTGAACAAGCACAGGAGATGATTATTCTGCAAAAAGGGTTTGCCTCATCAAATCCATTTTCTCAGCTAGCCTATCAGTTACAAAGTCTCAGATAGGGAACTGGTAATCTACATAAAAGTGAAAGAAATGTCATGCAGAATAGCTTAAAATATGGATCCCCCATCACAGAGCCTGTCATGCCTTCCTACTGTATTTCCATCACGGCAGACAACATAATGCCACTGCACCAGTCATGTTTCAACTAACACCTCAAGTCAGGTAGACACATAGCAGGTTAATTAGGGGCTTTGGCAAATTGAGTCCACGGGCTGTAATTACCAGCACTCAAGACCTACAATTTCTGTTTTAATTAAAATAAACAGTGTGGAGAGGCTGACATCACACCAGAGTAACCAGCGTGTAAGTCACAGTTAATTATATTAAGCTGTGGCCTCCATCATAAAAAATAGTCAGTTTGGACCTGGATTTATAGAGATTGCCTTCACCATTTCAGAGAAGTTTAATTGCTGTACACAGGCCACCGACCAGTCTGGGCAAGTCAGTCTGCCGCAATGACAGGATAGGCTGCATGGAAGAGCTCCTTCTTCTTTCAGGGTGGAAGCAGGCAGTGGCAGTCCTTGAAGAATCCCTTTGCTGCCTCTTGCCAACCCCTTACACACAGACAAGCTCTTATTGTGCCCGGTCTGGGTTCAAGATACCTCTGTCCTATCAACAGGAGTGAGCACTGCTGCCTTACACAGATAGCATTGTCAGGGAGAACGATCCCAGGGAAGAAAGTGAGTTTTTGAGCAGGGTCTGGGTGATGAGAAAAGCAGGGCACCGAGGTGCTTTGGACACCCCGAGGTGCAGGGTAGCCCTGATGATGGAGAGCCAGGCTCCCGTTGGTGGAGCACACCCAGGGCATGGGTGGCAAATTCATTCATTGCACCTAATAAATGCTTCTGCTCTGGCACAGCTCTACCCTTTCTCTCCACACTCTCCAGCTAATTCCTTAGGCGACGTGGCGGAGCACAGCGTAACGCTACCACAACCCACACTCCAGCCTCTCATCTGCCACCTCTCCTGCTTCTTGTCCTCCACCCAAGCTTCTCTCCCAGCCCTGCCTTTTGTCTCCTTCACCCACTTTCAACCTTGTGCCTCCTTTGATGCCAGCCGACGTGCTAGGTGCAGCCAGATCCACCCTGCCTAGCCAAAAACACACCTGTGTTGCAAACCAGCCCAGGTGTATGGACACAGGCTGCTCTTGGATGGCTTCTATGATGTTACACAATCCCCCTCTGTGTGAGTCTCCAGCCTGAGCAGCCGTGAAGGAGTAAATGTCTCACAGGCCTGCAGGGACTCCCCAGTAGCGCCATGCAATATATGGGCAAATAATTAGACACGCAGGAGGGTAGATGTGACAGATCTCAGGTCTGTGTTTTCCCAGTCTGCTTATGAGAAGCTGGCACACATCCCCACAACCATTCAGCTAATCTGTGGAAAGGTGAAGCCCTTGGCAGCATTCCCTTCTTTCGGGCCCCAGGTCACAGTGGGACTCATCTGAGTCCCTTGTTGATACCTGGAACTTCCAAGGATCAGCAACAAAATACTGGAACTATCATCTGAGCATTTCCTCAGGGATGTGATGGTAACTCCAGCCAAATCTGCCATGATCTAGTCTCGAGGTCTGTGGTAATGGGTTGGACTTGATGATCTTTGAGGTCTCTTCCAACCTTGCTTATACTGTGATACTGTGATATCTCCTGGCAGTGCTGTGGGACTCACAATGAGAACCTCCTGGAAGCATTACATTCAGCTCTTGTGGTCGAGTCAGGGAAGAGAAACCCTCTGAATTTCCATATGTCCTTATATCTTGAAATTAAGGCACTTTACCTTCAGGATCAACCTGCCTGCAGAATCCCTGGAAAACAGCACTTCAACAGAGCTTTGATGACCTAATCTCCTTGGGGAGAGAGAGAGGAGGGAGGGTAGGGCCAGGCATGCTGTTGTTTTCTGTTGTGAAAGCTGTGGACTTGGTCAATCAACTCCAGCCGTCGGATGGACAGCTCAGACTCGGGGCGGACAACATTTTTTCTTTCACTTCTCCTGAACAAAAGAACATTTTACTGATCATTATTTATTACAGCCCCTTTTCAGGCATGAAAAAAGCGACAGAAAATGGCATTTTTGGGTTTGTGCATAAGCCTGATCCTTATTTTTTCCCCAAGAAAATAATAAATAATGTGCTCAGGGAGTACCTGTGGGAGCAGTTACTGTTTATTCATCCAGTTTCTGACTTCTGCTTGCACTGGTTGATCCTTGTTTGGTTAACTGTAGTTTCTCTGCCACCTCTTCACGTGAAATTGCAACTCTCTGTGATGTTTTGATTAGCATACTATTAACCAGGGCTTTTTGCTATGCCATAGGCTTTGTACTGAAATTCTTCTTTTCAACATTTGTTTCATTGTTCTGCCACTATTTCTTAACAGTTACTGCAATCTGCAGCCTAATTGTTTTCGTTTTCATGATATATGAGACCAGGCAAATTGCAGCAGCATGTTGAGTTTTGAACTGGGTAGTTAATCTCTAAAACAGATCTCACTAAACAACAGAGTCCAACTGACCGTGGGTATTGCTGCTCACTTGTAGCCTACCTACAAAGCACCAGAGAAAGCTGATGTTTGTTTGTTTGTGTTGTTTTGGTGCAGGATTTCTTACCTTCTTTGGTAACCAGGTGAGACACCCCTTGCAAGCTCAGACACTGGTGTCTGGTGTAGGCCTGTATGTTGCTCAAGAAGGAAGGTTATGCTGTGCTCCCTGTCACGGGTTACTAATGCCTTCTGCAGGCAAAAGCAAAAAGGCAACTCAAAGCAGCTCATGCAAAGCCCTGAAACACACAAGTTTTGGCACTCGGCATGGACTGGCATAGCTGATGTGATGTGGGCATTGCCTTAATTTCTGATCAGACAGACTTGGAAAGCCATGGGGCCTTCTTGTCCATTGAGTGAGGAGAAGGCATGATGACTCAGAGGAGCATCAGAGCCTCTGGGGTTCTCCTACATGCCAGCCCCACACTCGTGGCTGTGCCCACAAGCTTGGCCAGCCCCTTGCTAATTTCAAAGCATCCATCTGCAGGAGTTTCCCACAGATGTCTAGTGCTCCTCCAACCACCTGCCCCAGAGTCACACATAACTATTTTAGGACATGCCTAAGCCCTCCTGCTACTCTGTTGCTCCTTAGCTACTGCATCAATTGGAAAGTTTTAGAGGGCACAAGGCTACTCAAGGCAGTGGCAATCCACTCAGACCTGGGGCAGGGCCACCTTCTTCCCTGGAAACCAGAAGTCAGGCCAGTGACTTCTAAAAGCCAGGACACCCAAATTACTGTTCTCCATGCTGCCAGGATACTACAGCATTACTAAGGGTTTTATTCCTCTGAAAGTATGGGTCACTGTGCAACCGTTTGGGCTTTCACTGGCTCTGAGGATATGTGGATTTAAATTCTTTTATCTAATTGTAATGAGTCACTTGGGGATTTTTTTTCTCTCCTCTTTTTAGAGCTGTTGCCAGGCAGTGTGTCCTGAAAATGATGTTAACTATATTTTTTTTTCTCCTCTTATCAAAGCAGGATGCCAAGAGACAAAATTACTGCCCTGACCTCATAACATCCTCTTTCATATCCTCCCTTCCATGTTTTGGGAAGAGCAAAGTGCCAGGACATCAGGATCTTGATGGGTCAGGTTAGAGCAGCCAGTGAGCAGGCAGAAGCATGCTGCAGATCGTGCTTGTGAAAGGTTCTTACTAAATCTCATTGCAGTGATGGGAGAAGTTTTCCCTGACTTCTTCAGATCTCAGAAAGGGACTCATACACTCCTTGAACTCTGTCCCTGTGGAAGCTGTAAACCTTTCATTTCAGGTTCAGGTTATAAGGAGGAGGCACCTGCTTTT
Organism: Ramphastos sulfuratus; assembly: GCA_013399055.1. Classification (NCBI taxonomy): domain Eukaryota; kingdom Metazoa; phylum Chordata; class Aves; order Piciformes; family Ramphastidae; genus Ramphastos; species Ramphastos sulfuratus. The sequence goes on from WBNM01020179.1 coordinate 503,820, forward strand.
CTAATGCTCAGCCCTGCAGAGCAATATCAATACTTGGTTTTAGAAGTGATCTGACTCTGAGTATGACAATGGGTGAGCTTTTCCAACTCATTAAAATCAGTGGAGAGTCTTCCAAGGCTTTAGGGGGCACAGGCTTTGGGCTGAGACTGGAGCAGACCACTTGGAAATATCTTAACAAAGGGGAAAAAAAAAAAACCAAAACCAAAAAACCCAACCCACAAACCAACATCACAAAACCCTAAACAAACCAAACCCCCCAAACAAACACAAATTGAGCTTGCTAAAAGCTTTATTTAAAAAAAAAAAAATAGTGTTATTCTAATTCCTCACATAAGTGAATGATCATGGGATTTAAGGCAAGAGTGTTCTGGCCAGAGAGCCATTGTCATTGTTTTCTGGAGCTCTGTGGCATCTCTTGAACTGGAAGAGACAAGAAACCTCCGGGAGATGTGCTCTCCACTATGAAAGCAGGCTTTTGGTGGGACTGCATGCATTGGGAAAAAAGACTGTGAGACACCAGGAGACATCTCTGACATGTTAAAAATCACATGCAGGCTGTGACAGTTACAGTTGATTTCTCAGCCCAGGACTGACCATACTTTCTGGACTTACCTCAGTGTTCCTCCAGGTTGTAACATGTCTCTAGAGAAAGAACAAACATCAAAGCATCAACTCTGACCCAAGCAACCCACTGTGATTGCCTTCTCTCCTCAGTTATTTTCCCAGCACATCATTTCTAGTTCACTGGAATCCTGCAGATGGCCACACCCTCTTCTGAAGGCATCTCAATGTGGCAGAGCAGGTGAAGACTACCACTTCAGGTATATACCCTCAGCTGAGATGTGCCCTATGGAGTTCCCCTGAGGCTGTTCCTGATGCTAGCAGGGCTTTGGATGACTGTCCAGCCTTTTCCTAAGCTGTCTCACCAGGTGTCCCATGTGGCATTGCTCCCATGGTCATGATGACATCAGCTGGATTGAATTTGGATTTAAAAATAGTTTAAAACTGGAGTGGCTTGGCCATAGTGGGTCAGCTGGTGGGAAAGGAAAAGCGCCCGTTCTCCACCCACCGGGTGTTTTGGAGACCTTGTGCAGGCAAAAAGCCAAGGTGTATGAGTGAGGAGCTTTATCCTGGCCATACTTGGGTGAAACCAGCTGGGAAAAAAACAATTTTGTTGTAAAACTTTCTGCCACCTCAACCCCAACACCTTTCAACAAGCCCTGGGGAACTCACTGCAATGAGTGATGTAGAAGCTGCTGAGAGACCACCTAACGAAACCATGTTCCCCAAGGTTATCCAGAAAGAGAACAGAAGTCACAGTGGGTTGAAGATTTTAAGTGTGAGGTGTTTGGGGTGTTTGGTGGGGGTGGAGGGGGAAGGGCAAGGAGGGGAGGTACAGACAGGATTTGAGAGAAATTTGATGTTTCTGTGAAATCAGGTGGCTGTGGACTGAATGATATGACTACCTACACATTTTGTTGCTGTTGAGAGAGCTTGGTGTCTAAGAATACTCTGACTTTTACTTCAAAGCAAAACTTTTATTTTTACTACTTGTGCCTTTCTAGAGCTATTCAGGCACTCTTCCAGCTCATGGCAGCAGTAGTGCTGTGTGGGCCAGGGCAAGTATCTCACCACACTGAAGATTGTATCAGCCTGTCTAGTCAAACATTGTTTCACTTTTTATCTCCGAGAGAGGGGCAGGACATGACCTGCTAAAGCCATGCTGAACTAAGCAATGCCCTTAATTCCTAAATGAGCAAAACACTGGAAATGTGCATAATTGCAGCACCGAGACCCTCGCAAACCCTCTTCAAATGAGCACCACGCTGCTTGCTCAGGTTTTTGGCTGCTCCTTCCAACTCTTCCCCCACTATTCACTAAAGAGGAGCTAAAGGAAACACCTTTGGCTGCAGTGAATAGGTAGCGGCTTTTGTACTTCCCTTCCCTGCCCTTCCCAGCTGGTGACGTCGGGATGTCAGAGATTTCCTGAGCAGCTGCTGGATGCTACACCTTTAGGAGCTCCCGCACTGACTCCTCCACACCCTTTCCCCTTCAGCAGAATTCACACAAAACCAGGAGATTAAAAAAAAACACAACTATAAACCCCAGCCTGGCACTGACTTGGGTGGGATGAGTCTGCTCTCAGCTGCCTGTGTAACTCTGGTGCAGCTCTGGTGTTCTGGAGGCACATTTGGGGCAAGGTGGGGCAATTGTGATGTTCAGATGATATATGCCAGCCCCTCCTAAGCTTACTGGCATGGCTTATTAAATTAGGTGTGGATGACTTTTACTAAGCTGGGGCCTTTTTAAGTGAAGAAACATGCTGTAATGTCCTTCCTTCCTTCATACACCTTACTTCCAAACAAATCTTGGGATCCAGATGCTTTCTGCTATCTGCATAATGGGGCCAGGTTAAATCAGCTCTGAGCTTCTTTCATTCCTGATAGTTTCTGCTCCTCTGACACCTCTCAGATCACACTGACAAGGAAAACTTCTATTCCCAAGCCTCTAATTCCTGCCTCTGTGTGTGGGACAAGCTCACACACCTTGTAAGTATTTAACTGCAGTTCAGAACTCATCTCCTCATTACCAGCATAGAATTACATTTGACAAAAGCATTGAATGCACCATGGGATGAAAGCAGAAGACAAAGGGATTAAACAGATACAGTTCTTTCACTCCCATGAACATTGTGCCCCCACAAAGAGCTCAAGGAGGAAGAGGGTGAATAATTGTTGAAGGATCATAGCTGTGATTACAGGATGTGACCTCTCATATGGCACCTGAAGACTCAAACAATTATGAAAATTATAAAAGAAAATCAAGTTTAGTGCTAAGATGGGAGCATTGGGATTGTTTTAGGGGAGCATTTGTTTGATTATTTGAGGGGTTGCCTTTCCTTTTTCTTTTCTAAAAGTAGGTTAGAAACAAACAGGTTCTAACAGCAAATCAGAGAGCCTGGAGTGTGACTTAACACAACATTCAGCCTTGTGTTACAGGTGGATTTTCAAAGGTGCTTAGGGACACCCTGACAGCTGCCATGAAACTTATGGCTAAAAAAAATAAACAGAAAATGATCAGAGAAGCATTAACAGGAACAACGTTAACCCTGTGTCAAGCCCTTATGAAAATAGGGTTAGGTGGGGGAATGTCTGGCTGCTGCCTTTGGGGGAGCAATGACCTGCCATGGCCAGAAGTGCGAGGTTGGTGATGTGAAGCCACAGCAGGTGTCTGGTTGTCTGGGTGCTGCTTTGGGCTAGGGACTGATGTCCATCCCCACCTGGAGCACCAGCTTACCCTGCCTGCATTGGCTTGTCTCCCATCCTGGGCAGCAGCCTGAGTGCAACAGGACTTGAGTAAACCTTGCAGCAGGTTGTGCTGTTGAAAACTTGCAAAAAAGGTCCTGGCAAGAGGACAGCACAATTTTCTTGTAAAAACTCTGCTGAGGGAAAAAAAAAAAAAAAAAAAAAAAAGGGACTGAGGAGGAACCTGGGAACCCGNGAAGGAGAAGCTGTGGATCACTGGCTGAAACTAATTTTTTTCTTGTCAGTCCTCCTGTTTTCTTTTAATTAAAAAAAAAAAAAAAAGGGAGGGAGAAAATAACTGCAGCATCCCCTTGTATCAAAGCAGAGGGAAATAGAAAGTAAACACATAGAGAAGTGCCAAAAACATTAACTGGGAAATTCCAAAATGAAAGTATTTGGTTAAAAAAAATTTCTATCAGGGTTGCCAAGTAACACCAGTGTACCAACTTATCAGCTCACTTCCAAAATCTAAGCACTGAGAAGGCAAGATGTTAATAGTGGTGGGTATCATAAATCTTACAGCGCCGACATAATAAGCGTACATGCATTATTCTTATCAAGTACAAAGAAAGCAAAATACATATTTCATCACAGCAAGCTTAGTGCTGACCTCTAAGTAAATAGCTGCCTTTCATTAGCAATCTCAAAAATAAAACAGAAAGAAAACCCTATTAAAAAGAGCCATAAAAATTATGTATGTAGACACTAATGACACATATTGATCAGCTTCACGTGCAAAGCCGTACTCATGCATAATTCTGCCACAAATCAACATGGTTTTACATTTGCCTTCCCTTCCCCCCCCCCCCCCCC
>WBNM01020179.1:509498-525944 GCA_013399055.1 Ramphastos sulfuratus
AAAAAAAAAAAGGAAAAAAAAAAAGAAAGAAAGAGAGAGAAAATGTGCTGAAATTTGAAATAAAGTGTTCATTTTCAAGTAATGAAGAGCTATAAAGAAAAAACAACCCACTTCTCTCAGGTTCTTAACTTCTCTCCTCCTGGGAGGAAGAGAGGGGAAGCTCAAGCAGTGTGTGTAGCTCTTCATGTAAGCAGAAAGAGGCTTTTTCAAAGCCTTTCAGCACTGCTGATGAGGAGAATAAATTGTTGTTTGAGACTTGTTATCTTGACACCCCCCCCCCTCCCCAAACCCTGCTTTCCCCCCCCCATGTATCTTGGATGGATCACTGAGGGGTGGTGAAGGGAAGAAAGTGTCTATGTGGTTAAAGAAGAACTGAGAAGGGACTTGAACATTTCTGCTTTTGTGCGTCTTATGTAAGCTAAGGAGGGGTAGAGACAAGGGGGAAAATGGGGGAACCCCCAGGCTTCTGGGCCAGTAACACTGACAGCAACAGGCTGCCTCCTCTTCCTAATAAACCCTTTTTTTCCCCACTGAAAAAAACAAACCCAAATCCTGTGCTTGAATCAGCAGTGATAGTAAGGAGAGCAGCCTTGGTTCCAGATTAACGCCAACCAAGGAATATGTTCAATTAGCCTGCCACGACAAGTCCCTTTCCTTCACCATCACTGCTGAGAACACAACTGCCATCAGACAGCAATGTGTAGTGATGGGAGAAAATTATTTTAGGGCAGAAGTGGGGGAAAAAAGTGTGTGTGTGTGAGTGAAATTTCCCTATTAAGGCTGGAGGGAATACCCTGTGTGAGCAAACGACAACATACGCCGCGTGCTGTGGATATGTCAAGGATATGTTTTTTAAAATACCTGTAAGATGATGATAGTTCAACCTTAATCATTTTATAGACTGCAATTAGTTTGTGTTCGTCTGTTGAAACAGCTCAGTGATGACAGCACTTCCCAGTAGCCAGATAATAAATCAGGGGCTCAGGAAAATTCAGAGAGTTTTTATTTGGTATGATTTGTGTGCTGGGAGAAGTAACTTATGTATTTATGTTTGCACCTGAATTGATCTTTAAGATGTTTATAGATGGGGTAGTGAGAGACCAAATGCTTTCCACCTGCTGATACCTGCCCACGTCTGTGCCACTAACACTCTGTTTATTTTATGAAAACATGTTGTGCTTTTCTGTGATCCCTTTAAGAGGGTGCAGAACTAATTTTTAGCTCATTATGGAGGTAATCCTCCCTTGCTTATTTGACTTGGGCTGTTTCCATAACATCTGCTCCCATGCAAAGGCGCTCGGCGCTGTATGGATGTAAGCAGTGCTCTGTGTGGTTACATTCACATGTTGTTCACTTAATGAAATCCTGGCAATTGTCCCATGTTTGAAACACATCTGAACCACAGAGAACTACTCAAGGCTGTTGCTGTCCAGGAACCTAGAGAGGAGCGAGATGACATTGTCTGTGCTTTCTTGGAGGAGCTAAGCTAAAAATATTAGGGAAAAAAGAGTGTGTATGATGTTCTAAAAAAAAAAAAACCAAAACCAAGCCAAACAAAACCCAAACCCAACAAAAGCCCAGGAGGCAGTTCTAGATCATATGCTAGAAGTTCTTATTTAAGAAGTCCAGAAAATGTGCTTAACAACTCCTTTAAACTGATTTGTATGAAATGTCTTGACCTGCCCTCTGTTGTGACAACTCTTAGTGCCCAGAAGTCTGGCTTTTGCCAGGCTCCCAGGCAGAAGTGGGTGAACTTGTTTCTAGTCCTCTGAGTCAGCCTGAGTCTGAATCCTTGACTTACCTGTGTCCTCTCCTCTTTTCCACAGTGACCAACATTTGTCAGTACAACAGACCAACACTGGGCAGCACAGGACCCTTCCAGAGACCATGTCATCAGGAACATAGTGGAACCCCTCTGCTGTAAGGACAGGCTGAGAGAATTGGAGGTCAGTCTGGAGAAGAGAAAGCTCCAGGAAGACCTTTTTGCATCTTTTCAGTGCTTAAAGTGACTGGTATGAAAGACAGAGGTAGTCTTTTTGGCAGGGTCTGTTGTGACAGGACAAGGGGTGATGGGTTTAAACTGAAAAATGGAAGATTTAGACTAGAGAGAAATTTTTCACACAGGATGGTGAAACACTGGGCTAGGTTGCCCAGAGAGGTTGTAGGTGCCCCATCCCTGGAACCATTCCTAGTCAGGTTGGATGGGACTCTGAGCAACCTGCTCTGGTTGAAGATGTCAGGGTTGGAACTAGATGATCCTTGAGGTCCCTTCCAACCTTACCATTCTATGATTCTATGTCCCTTCTGACTGCAGGGACATTGGACTAGATGAGCTTTAAAGGACCCTCACAATTCAATCCATTCCATGATTCTATGAAAACAAAATGGGGCTCTCAGGAGAGGTGGAGTGACTTAGCAGGGATAAGAGCATGTAAAAGCTGAAGAAGAGGCAGAAAGCTTCTCAGGACTTATGCCATTTGCATCATGTGCAGAGTGCCACCTCATCAGGAGCTAATGCAATCTGCACAGTGTTGCTTCACAGAGCTGCATCATTACCAGGAACAGCAGAGAAGAGTGGGTGTTCAGGTGGACATGCCCTGAGTCAGAGAAGACATCGGCTGATGGAGCTGATGGATTAGTTGTTTGGTTTGGAGTTGGGTTTTTTTTTTTGTTTTTTTCCCCAAGATGACAGACCCTCATCTCCTAAACTTCAGTTTGGTGAGATGAAAATGCTCTCATATTGTACTGCTGCCAACTTGTAAATACTCATGTATGCAGAGAGCACTCTCGGTTTTTGTTCAACCAAGGCATCAGGATTTCAGTTTTTGGTACTTGCAGCCTGTATCTCCAGAAGGATTTGAATGCACTGACTTGTGAGAACAGATTTTGGTCTTCAGCAGTGCCCAAGCTATGGCAGCTGGAGCCAGCTTCCCCAGGAAGCTACCATCTGGGTTGCTTGAGGGGCTGTGGCCGTGGGTGCTGAGAGCTCACACAACCGACCTTGAGATCATCTAAAATCTAAACCAGAAGAGACTGCGGCTGCACAAGACTGTGTGTGGGTAGGTGTGTTTGAGATAATTATTGGGAAAGGCAAGAAAACATTTACCCACTGCTGTAAAGTGTTCTCAGAAGACAAGAAGAATCCCTATCCTTTAGCCTTTTAATTGATTTTAATTATTCAGAGCTCTTTCTCTCCTTGCTCAAATATCAGTGTGATACAATATTGTTGCAAGTATCTCGGTGCCTTCTGAGATACTTAAATATGAATAGCTGGGAAGCTGGAGCCTGCCCTCCCTCTGCAAGCACACAGCAAAGCCTTGCTGTGCAAGAAGGGGTCCACAACAGCCAGATTATTCTATCAGCTCTCTTCATTTCATGGGGATTCATTTAAGTGGATTCCACACAATACTCTAAAAATATTATGAGAGATGATTCTAATAAGGCAGAAGTCACTGTGGTATTTAAGAGGAATTTAATCTTATTCTACTACCACATAAAAAAAGGAGAGAAGTGTTGACATTTCAGCCCACCACTGGCCTATTTCAAACATTTCAAACTGTGCTTTTCCATTATACAGCTGTGCTTTCAACTCACACACATGTGCATATTCCACCAGAACCCTTTCTGTTCCCTGCCATCACTAGCTCACCTGCCTCCTGTTTGGAAAAGGCAGACACAGAGAATGGTCTTCAGATGCAAAATGAACTCCAGTTTGAAGAGCTGAGACCTGACAGCCATGCTGCAGCAGTGAACAGGCCCTGAGCTGCATTGCTCTCTATGCAATTCCTTACTAATGCTTAAGAAGTGCATGCTGGTGCATGAGGCAGAAATGCTTGAGCATGCACAGGGTTACTGTTGCGATTCATTACTGGATACTCATGGCTATCCAGTCCACTCCAGTTATGATGCCAGAGGAACCATGCAGAATCCATGCTCTTGATCCTCTCAGCATTTCTGGCTTCACTGATGCTGCAGGATACCCTCCATGGGAACCTGTCCCAGTGCTGCAGTGCGCCAGGGCTCACATTTCTCACTGACTAGTTTGTAATAGCATGAGCACAAAGGTGAAAGAAACCCAAGCACTTGGCAGAAGAGAGATGCCCCTGAAATGTTTATGCATGCTCACAAACAAACTTACTGGAAGAATCTGCAAACCAGGGAGGACATATTTATCCCAAAGAACAATACCTGGGGTGGAAGGAGCTTGGTTGGAAGTGAAGGGCTGCCCATATGCATGGCCTGGGGTTGTGGCTGGCTCCCTCAGCACAACTGGCTGTGCATTTCCTTCTCACTCTCATAAGGCTGAGTGGTCCCTACATATAGGCTGTATTTCCCCAGGAGATTTACCCTACCAACCTTCCATGCGGTGTTTGGACCTCCCTGCTCTCACAACCACACTACAGTTTCAATTCATAGAGCCCCCAGGGCAAGGCACAGGATGCTTTTGGCATTGGAGGTCCTTCATAGGGTTCACTCTCCCCACTGATTCCTCTACTCAGTTGCACAAACCAGCCCTTCTCCTTCCTGAGGCATATACCTGCCATTACATTTACTGGGGTAGCCTTCATCCTTATGATTGAGTTGACTTACCCAACCCTATTCTTACTCATCTCTCTGGTAGTATTAGCTTGTCTATTGCATATCCCAAAGGTAGCAATTCTTCCAGCCATCCTCTGGAGAGACTACTTCTCCAGTTCTATCTCTCCATTTCTGAATGACAGCTCTCTGCCAGCAAGTTGTGGGTTCAATACTCAACCAGAAGGCGCACATGCAGAGGAGTTTGTGAGTTGTTGATGATAAGGATCATTTTTTTTGGTAAAGTATCCACCAGAAAAGGTCTTGCTTTCATTTACATTTCTAGACCCTGCCATAACACTGATGGCATGAGTATTAGTCATACAAGCTTCAGCATTTTTCCCTTGTGTGGTAGTGATGCTGTTGAGTGAGGATGGTAGCACTGTGTGTTTGGTTGAGGGATGCCCCAAATGCTGATGCCAGCTGACAAGGAGCTCAGACAATGGGGTACAACAACTTAGTTTCCCCATTCCTGTTTAATCTGAACCAGCAAAGAACTGTCAAATAGTTCCAGTATAGAAGGGAAGCAGACAAATTCAAACAAGGATTCCCAGAGTTGAGTCTTGGCTCAGACAATTTTCTTTTCATCCTTATGCAAATCAGACAACTCCTACTTATTTCATCATGAAGTGGGAGGCAGGGGAAGGCTTACGTAGCCCACAGCACCTCCCAGGAGTATTAGGAGGATTAATTAGTTAATGTTCCCAAAGTGTTATTATAGAAGTGCCAAAGAAAACTAACAACAAGAGGAAAAAATGACTTGACAAAGAAAATAAACAAACATAAAGCCAAATTAAACATAGTTAAAGGGATGTAACTCTATGATATTAAATGTGATATTGCAGAATAAAAATAGAGATTGATATAACTTATATGATCCACAGAATACTGAATGCAAAACTGCTTGTAGGTTGCATTATATGCCCAGACAGACTGATTCTAGAAAGCAAGCTTTTATTTAAATTTTAGGCTTCTGTGACAGTGATTTATTTTAATGATACGCAATCCTTCACTTTGCATTTATGATTTCAAGACCTCTCTAAGTTTATGTAAATTCTAGCTGCTAGGGCACAAGATAAAATCATGGTTCTTACTTACTTTCATAGCGTCACATAAATGTGAAAAACTGAAGAGTTGCTCCAGGCCAGCAAGCTACATTCTGACATTGTGAGAATCTGCATCCTACATACTCTGCTCTGAAGGGGAATCTCTGTGCTAACACATACTTGAGAAAGGAATGGAAAGCAAGGGACAAAGCAGCTCCTGTCGTTGAGAATCCAGAAGCAGTGTTCCCTCACTCCCATGCCATTTCACTATGTGGAATATGAGGAAAAGAAGGGGAAAAAGAAACGAGCAGGCACTTTGAGTGTGTGAAATATTCTTGGTGGGATACAAGTAAGATCAGAATATTTTTCATGATTATGTCACTTGGCAGACTCAGAATCGATCCTCTCTCCATGCAATCCTCAGGCTGAAATGGGCTAGCTTGGAGTGAAATGGTGTGGTGGAAACATGCCTTGCTTTGTGACTTGGCAGGGTTCTGTAATCAAATTTCACAATAATGAAAACTGTAAGTCAAGAAATTGAGGAAATGTCATGAAAAACAAACCCAGAAATAAATATGTGTTGAATAAATCCATCTCCATTAACTTGGAGGAAACAGGAATAGTGGCTAACACAGCACGTCTGCTTTCTCAGCTGACCACTGAATCACAGTCTGACTTTGAGCACATCCCTTAAATCTTGCTTAGCTTTGGTTTTATCCCCTAGGAAGGGGAAAGAACGAAGGACATATGCACCAGGCTTGCTCCAAGCAGAGCCACAGCAGGTACTGGCCTGCAGCAGCTGCAAAGGACAACCAGCGTCCTGCTGTCCGCAGCTCCACACAGCCCCAGGGCTTGAGCACAGGCAGGCCCATTTAGGAGGATGCTCTTTCAGGAGACCCAAGGCAGTACCACGTTGTGGTTGACTGATCTTCAGGTCTAGTGACACAGGATGGTAGTGAGTGCAACACCGATTTGCACCCTAGGGTGCCTCTGGGCACTTGGAACCTGTTGCCCTTTGCTTCTGCCATTGTGTGTTTTTCCTGCTAGCCGGCCCCAGGCCATCTCTGCACCTGCACAGAGAGCTTGGAAGACTCAATGCTGGAGGAGCTCAGTCTGCTCCTGCTCTTAGAATCATTGTAGGTGAGTGCTGCTGGCTTTGAAAACATATTTGCATTGCCCTCTCTGAGACAAGGTTTCTTTCAAGGCTGAGTTGCATGCTGAAGACTACACTGGGACCAGTGCTCCTGCAGAGCTTAAACTGCTGAGGCTCGCTGGGTTGCATTCAAAGTCCATGCAAATGTGACTTCAGACTCCAAGCAATGGGCCAAGCTGTGTCAGTCACACTGAGCTTTAAGCACTCGAACCCCAGCAAACTGGTCAGAGACATGGGTGTCATTTTGTGCTTGCAACAGTTTCTTCCCTCAAAGGTGGGACTGGAAGCCCCTGTGTGGGTCTCTCTGCCTTTCTTCAGGGCCAGGGGAGAAGAATTCCTGACCAGCAGTATGAAGGGTGTGCCATGCAAGTTAAAAATCAGTACTACAGCAAGATGAGATCTTCTGGTTTTTCTGGTACTGCAGGGAATCCTTTAGACAGTCCTACTCAGATCTACTGCATCTGCACTGAAATCCACTGTCTCTTACACTGACATCCAGAGGAAGATTTCCTCCAGTTAAATAATATTGCCTGAAAGTGACATTTATACCAACACACATCTCACAGAATAACAGAATAATAGGGGTTGGAAGGGACCTCTGGGGATCACCTAGCCCAGTGTCTCTGTCAGAGCAGGTTTACCCAGAGTAGGTTGTGTAGGATGGCATCCAGGTGGAGTTGGAATAACTCCAGAGATGGAGACTCCACCAGCTCTCTGGGCAGCCTGGTCCAGTGCTCTACCATCCTCAAAGCAAGGAATTTCCTCCTTACATTGAGATAGAACTTCCTTTGTTTAAGTTTATACCCCTTGCCACTTGTCCTGTCACTGAGCACCACTGGAAAAAGACTGTCCCCATTGTAGAATCACAGAGTTGTCAGGGCTGGAAGGGACCTCAAGGATCATCTAGCTCCAGCCTGCAGCCATGGGCGGGGACACCTCACACTAGACCAGATTGCTAAGACCCCCATCCAGCCTGGCCTTAAAAACTTCCAGGGATGAGGCTTCCACCACCTCCCTGGGCAACCTGTTTCAGTGTCTCACCACCCTCATGGTGAAGAACTTCTTTCTAGCATCTTCTCATCCTCCTGACACCCATCCTTTAAGTATTTAGTGTATATTATATATCTCCTTCCATGCTGTACTTAATCTCACATCCTCCTTCATCCCATAACTTTTAGTACATCAAGATGCAAGTGTATCAAGCTGAAGGAGTTTAATCCATTCCAGGTCCATGCTTAATAGCTTGTTCCACCCGGGCAGTCCTGCAGATGTTCCTCGGCGGGTCTCTGTGTGATCCAAGGCAGAGAAAGTGCAGGGCAGGCTGGATTAAAGGAGATTTTACAGAGTCAGCCCTGGTTAAGCCCACTCCTGAGTCTGACTCATCTTCTGTCTCTGACGTACCAACACACGTGCCTATTGCATACCTGGTGGCAATGCTGTGAAAGAGAAGAGAGGAAGGGGAAAGGAAATGTGATTATGAAACATAAGAGTAGATCTGATCATGTCAAATTCCTCTGGAGGAAAAGACAGAGAGAAAAATTACCAGCACGCAGTGCTTGAAGTCAATAAATGAAATTTACCCAATTGAGCAGAGGCATCAGGGAAATCACTCTTGATTTGCCTTTGATAGGCTGACAAAATCTCTGTTAAAGTTGTTTTAATGCTTTTGTAACTAGGCTTCCAAGTACACTGAACCCAGGCCAGATCTCAGCTTAATGGGACCAGCCCTTCATGTCAATCAAATTTGTAGCTGGTGAGAAAAATGAACCTTTTTTTTTGTGCCCCTTGTTCTTAAGTTAGGCAAAGAGCCCAAAAGTGTCTGAGATTTTGCATTGCCAAGCTTCTGAAGGAAAATTTGCTTAGAGGAATGTAAAAGCCCCATGGCTGTCTGTAGCACAATGTAACACATCAGGGCAGAAAGTGCCCCTGGATGTTTCCATGTGGCATCTGTTAAAGCCAGCAGTGGTAAGCCGGGGGCTGAATTTACCTTGCTGATAATGGAATTAGTTGTTATGAAATGAACCTGTGCTCTGTGCTTAGGCAGCATTAATGGATTAATGTACTGCTTAATTAATATACAAAGCCACAGAGCGCTGTTGGCAATTTAACCATCAGCAAGACACATTGCTCCAGGGGTCATTGGAGATTCCTTTTTTCACTTGGCCCTGCTGGTATCAGGGGCAGAGATCACGTTAGCTGCTGAGTCATGGTCTTATAATGGGAACTACTGGGAGCTGAGCTCTTTGGAAATGATCTGCTCTTGTCCTCCCCATCTCTGAACACAGGAGGCAAAGGTCAGAACTTCATCCAGTGTGAGGGACTGCAGGAACCTGTCTCACTCTTTTCAGTCCTGCAGTGATACCCAGGCAGTCAATGCGCTCTTACCCACACTTGCTCTGTGGTTGAGAAAGAAGATTGCTTATATTAAAAAAGGGCTAAATAGCTTATAACTCAACACCATGAGCTGGAAGCCTAACTACAATGGTATGATGTGAATCTATACCTGTTTTCCCCAAATCTGGGCAGGTTTTAAAAGGCATCTAGACTGATAGCAAAGCAGAATCCTGACTAGTCTCTGGGTTTACATAGTTGGCATTTCTTCCTCAATAAAAACTTGAATTTCCCTGAACTGCTTGAAATTCTGAATGGACTGAAGCTGAGTAGGAAATGTCAGAGGAGAAGGCAGTTGCATGACTATCAAATTCAACTCAAGTATGGGTTCAGGGATTGGTTTCCCTTCTGTTCTCAAAGTATAGTTTGGAACTCAGAGCATATCCCACTGTAAGTAAAGCTCCCACTGCGTTTCTACAGAAATTGCTTGAAACAGTGAAAACTTTAGTCAAAACCAAGCTCTAGTGCACTTAAAAGGTTTAGTGAACCTTTGTTAAATTGCACATTCATTAATCAAAGACGAAACCTGGCAAGGTAGAGCAGGTTAATTACTCAGTGTGTGAGCTGCACCCAGAGCTCAGTACCCACTCCACAACTCACTGAATCCTCTGGGCATGCTTCCATGCATTCCTGCAGACTTTGGTGAAATGCTTGAATGAGAACTAGGCCAGGATCAGGAGATCCATACATGATACAGATGAGGGTACTAAGGAGAGGAGACAGTTGTTTACAAGGAATTCTGCATCTGAGGACAAGAGGAAGACATGATTACAGCGGGGGAAAAAAAAAGCACCACGTGTTTTGCAAATCTGATTCTGTATCAGAAAAGCAGTTTCACAACTATGTAAATACACAGTTATTCTGTGCAATTTTTTTTTTCAAAGCCCTGACTTTAATTGCACAAGAGGCTCCTTTGCTGTAATGAAAACCATCTGTCATTACTTACCAGCAGACTCCAATGTGCATTTGCACTGTGCTTGTTCTTACAAATGCACAGGCAACATGGAGTGGAGGAATTGATTTGTCAACTGGATAAGGATTTGCACACAGAAGACAGGGTGCAGGGAGTTCAGGAAGAGCTCTGATCCATTGTACATTCTGCTTAGGGCCTAATACCTCTGTCAGAGTTATGTGTGACCAAGTGCACGACAAACCTTCCTCATCTTTCAAACTGTATCTCCACAAACTTTCACCATTCCACATGCAAAAGGATAATGTCCTTTTGTGCTAAGACTTCAGATGAAAGAGAGTGCCCTTTCCTTTTAGAAGGATACTGTGTATCACAGAATATTAAAGCTGAATCTGTTTAGAGGCTCAGCAGAACAGCAAAAACCAGGGGGAAGAGGTCACAAACGGGTGGACTCTAAACTGACTGGAGGTAACTGGTATCTTTACACTGACTTCAGTGAGCTCTGGAGCAGAGCTAAGGTTGGCAGGGGCTTGTGTGTGTGAGTTTTGAAACTTTGGCATTAAATCACAGGAAGAGTGAAAGCTTGCTTAACACTAAGTGACTGTAAGGAAAATGAGTGAACTGAGAACAATTCCTCCACAAAACAAAAGTAACTGACAGTTAATGATTTCCACTAAGTGAAAATACAAATGATGTGAGTTGTGCAAGCTGCTGCAACTGAAGTGCCTTTCTGCCCTCATTGCTTGTCTCCTCACCCTGATAGTGGTTACCACTTAAAAGTCTGTGCTCCAGGTCACAGCTGCTATCAGCAGGGGACTTTTTAGTCATACCTACTTGACAGACCTCCAAAAATGTAATAATTTTTCTCCAATGGTGTTTTCAGTTTGAAGAACATTGCCTTTTGCATTTCAAATCATGTAAAGAGTGTATTTCCAGCATGCAGAAGTACAAATAACTTTGGCACTCAGAAGCTTATCAAAGGTGAGACACAGGCTGCTCATTTGACTCATCTTCCATCAGTGAAAGACCATTCAAGACTGTGTTTTAGACTGGCTGTGTAGACCTGAGCTCCCCAGGCCCCTTCCTGCCTTGGGCTTGCAACAGGAAGATTTGGATTTGTGTTACTCTGAATGAGAGAAGCATTGAACTGTGTTCATCCACAATGAGAAACCAGGCCCTTGCTTTGTAGTGACTGGGAGACAACAGAGACCATTTCGCTGAAAGCTGATAGTCAGTTTCTGGGGAAAAGGAGCAGAGAAGAGATCCAGTGCATGAAGAATTTGTGGGGTTGGTAAGCGTAAAAGATGATCCTCTACATGTGTGTTTGGTTTTGAAATAGATTGGCATAGGCATTGCTACTATCTCCATGGAGAGGAGATGTAGGTGAGAGAAATGAGCAGCAATAAACCAGTTTTAGAGTCTAAAATGAAGGGTTCACTGTGAAGAACCAAAAGCTTTTATTTTTTAACAGTCTCTTAAAAAATAGCTACTACAGAATCAGGCAAAACAAATCTGTTCTGGACTCACTAAGCCACAAGGTACCATCGATTCATACCTTCAATTCACACTGGTGTCAAACTCAGTTTGTCAAACCACAACTACCAACACACTTTCTCTGAGAGAGAAACAAAAAAAACCAAAACAAAACAAAAAAAGGGCCAGTGAAGCCTCCCAATCTTCTGCTAGCCTGGGCTATTAGCAGCTTCAGAACTAATGATGGGTGAACCTCCTAAGGTCTGAGACATCAATGGGAGTTATGTGCCTGGATCAAGGACACAATATGACCCAGATAAATTTAAGACAGAAAGGTAGATCAAAATGTGGGTCAGGCAGTCGTTAGTGTTTCTTTAAAGATGATAGAGGAATGGATTTGAACACTTCCGAGGAGTTTTGTTGGTGCTATGTAGGCTCTTTGTTTAAAAAAATAAATGCATTTTTCATGCCTTCAAAATTCCAAGCTGCAGAAAATTTCCTCTTGTGATGAGAAGCATTCAAAACAAAAACATGTGGCCTGATTTGTCTTTTATAGAAATCAAAGGCTGTATTCTAAAGAGACTTCCTTTACCACACAAATGTAGCAGATGTTTTTTAAGATTATAGCTGCACAAGCAATCTACGGATTGAATCTCAGAAGCATTTAAAGTTTTTTTTTCAGAGGAAGAGTTTTTGTGTTATACTGTGATAAACTGCGAGTGAGTAGGAAAGGGATTGTCTAAGACAGGTAATTAAGGTGACAGTGTACAGTAAATTTGGCCAGCATTGTTTTCATTCAGGAAAATAAAGTCAAAAATGATCAGGCTGTCTCAGCCTAGTGTTTTGCTCGTGGGTTAATTAAAACACATTTTCAGTGCCAAAGGTGAGGAGATTAGATCTGTGCTAAAAGCAGCCCAATAGAACAATCTAGCCAAAAGTGTGTATTTGCATATGTCTTGCTAATACCATGTTGTGTCATTGTCATTTCCCTAAGTGAAGCCCTGGTGTGTACTGGAGCCAAGGGCTGGGTTGGAGCAGAGGGGCTGATCCCATCCATGCGTATCGAGAGACTTTGTCATTGGGTTCAAAGTTGCTGGGTCAAGCTTCAAGCAGAAGTGTCTTAATCTTGGCTTCTTGCTGTAATAATGTTCTTTTCTCCAGCTGTGAAAGCTTGTGCAATTCCTGAGTGACCAACTGACCATCTCAAGGAGCTTTGAATCCTGGTCACCTGTGGGACACAGCTCTGAGAGTCTTCAAAGATTGGCTCCTGAAGGAGACTGGAATGGGAAGTAAGGGTATAAATCACCTCTGAAGCCTTTTTCATAGCTGTAAAGAGAATCATTTGCAGTACATTCTAGTGAGCTCATCTGGGGAAAAAAGTAATTAAATAAACCAAGCAGGAAAAGATGAGGAGTGAAAAGAGAGATTATGCAAGAGGGAAGCCCTAAGAGACTGGGTGCATTTCAACATTCAGGACTCTGCAGCCATCAGCTACATGAGCTGTTGCTTGCTGGTAACACCACGGAAATTCAGCCAGGGAGCATGAACTTTGCTGTGCTCTCTATTGCTTGTGCCCAGGACACAAGGGCAGTCCTGGTTCTTTGGTTTAACATCACCATCAGCTACAACCTCGATAGGAGAGTAACTGCTTGTTAAGGAACAGAGGAGGTGGAGGACGCTAGACTTCGAGTCAGAATTAGATATCACAGCTTCTGCTCTCTTAGTAAATGTGAGAGTATTGCTGGCAGGAAAAACCACTCTCTTACTGCAGGATGGCTCTCCTATCACAGCAATCTCTTACTGATTTTCATGAACTATTAACCCACTCTTTTCAGGAATACAGTGATGGATGGGGATGTGGGTTAGCTCTGCTTCTCTGATGAAACCTGGTGAGCAAGATGTTGGACATGCTCTTACCTGGTGCTCAGTGAAGTGTGAGCTACCTCCTCTAGGTGCAAAGTCCTGGAGCATCTTGTGGTGATGGGACATGAACTGTGGCCACCCCTGGCTTACCAAACACTATGCTTATTGGCAAAACCATCTTCTTTTTTTCACTTGACATTTATTTTGTGAGAAATGTGTACATGCAGCATCTCTTTCCTATTTAGGAAGATTTAATTGCAAGCTATTTACTGGACAAGAGCAAAGCAGTCAGGGGAAGAGAAAGAGGCAGGTGAGGGAAGTCAAGAGTAGTCTTTAAAGCTCTTTTTTTTTTTTTTTTGACAAGTCACTCATGTTGTCTGGCGGAAGCACAGCTTTCATGTTTTGCTTCCCTCAGTGTTGGGCAATCCATCCTGAACACACTGCACACATGGTCTTGCCCTCGTCTGCACCCTCCCTAGCTTTTCTGATCCTAATAGTTAGACATTATCGGTATCTTCTCTGCACAGATGGGAGTTTGTGTTTATCTGTTTGTTTGTTTCTCAGACAGGATAGCAGCAGAACAATCTGCAAACCACGAGCAGGTTTCCTGGTGCAAGAGGTCAGGCACAAGGAGGAAGGGAGAAGTGGAGGGCAGGGGCAGGGAAGCAAAGGGCATTGTCGCTTCCCTATTAGCTTCAGCGCTTCCGACATTTGCTCTACATCATGCAGCAGGGAGTGGGGTGTGACTGCCCTGTCTCCTCTCCTCAGAGATGAAGTTTTAACCCAGCTCTAAAAATACAGGGAACACATTTTGTCAAAATGAGGAAACTTCTAGTGTTGGAAGTATATGTGAAAACACAAGATGGTTTGCTGCACCAAAAAAAGCATTAAGTGGCAAAACTTTTTGGGTGTGCTGATGCTCCGAGAGCGTGTGGTTCAGAAAAGAGAGCTTGGGCTTAATTAACTTCTTTTTGTCAGCAAGGATGGAAGTTTTGTCACTTGTGAAGTGTTCCCATTTATGAAATTATCGTGTGATGGCAGATACCACCCATGAAAAATTATTCCTTAGCCTAATGATTGTTCTGTAGTATTGGTTGGCACGAATTTGGAAGCTTCAAGAGCAGTGCTGATTTTTAAGAGCTCCAAGCCTCTAATTGCAGTGCATCATCTATTGCTAGATATTTCCTCTCTAAAGTCTGGAGAGGACCACCATTATGATCATGAAATTTTGAGCTGCTGCACAACATTGCACCAAATCTTGGCTTCAGTTACATCAGTTAGAATTAATTCACATTCTAGATTTGTCAGATAGCCTTCTGTAAGTGTAATGCAGACACATCCATATTTTCCACTGGTTACAGGATATAACTTACCAATAAGATTGGACTAAGATGATGAGGTTTCTAGTGTGCTTTTGAGCTGAAGACACTTGGTCCTGGCTCCAGGGCTGTTTTCTTATTCTCAGTCTCAGCCTTATATGAGGCCATAAGCTGTGGCCTTACATTAGGAGAAAACACCCAAATATGACCTACAGCCCAGTCCAAGGGCCAGCAGACACCTTCCTGGCAGATCATTGTTCATACACTGTTAAATTGTGGGGGATGTTTTGTCATGACACTGGCAGAGCTGACCTGTCTAGAGCTGACATCTCACTGAAAGACATCTCCATTAACTCAGGCCAGTGAGACTCCCTGCCCTGTTTAATTCAGGCTTCCTCATTCTTTAAATGAGGCATTTACTGGAAGACTTTACAGCACTGCTTGCAGGCTGCTGAGTGCAGAGAAACTGTGTTGAGTGGAAGAGTGAAAATGGAAATGTGAAAGAAGGCAGTTGTCTCAGAAAGGCTGCTGGTGGTGGTGGTGATCAGGGGGAGGTTAAGAGAAAGAAGCAAAAGCCTGTGTGTCAGATCTACTCTCCTGCACAAATCTCTATAGACATGATTCCAAAATGTGCCCAAAATAAACAGAAATTATCTAGTCAAGTAAATCCTGAAATAAAATAGGATTTAAAAAGTCAATGTTGTGCTTGTTAAAGATGTGGCCTGTTCCTTTCCCTGCTAACTGGAAAAAAAAAAAAAAAAAGACTCAGGATGCTGATGATAAAGATGAGAAATAGAATTAGCATAATTTCAGCAGGAGTGGAAACAACCTTGAACCTGATGGATTCTTTAGAACAAACCTCAGTGCTAGCAGAGAAAAATGCCAGTGAGAACTGCTGGAAATGGAAGGATGGTAGAACTCCTTGTGTGATTCCAACATTGTTTCCCACCCCTGCTCTCCAAGAACCAACCCTAAGGATGAGCAGGTAGAGTCAGGGTATTTTCCAGGTAAATGCAAATATCTCATGAAGATTCTTAAGGGATACATTGATTGTTCTAGCCTCCTATTGCAGCCATCAGAGAGGATAGCCTTGGAAAGTGCAGTCCACCTGGGGGACCTTATTTTTCTCCACTGACCAGAGAAAGGGTCTAGACTGGTGATGTTTCTAAACCAGATGTAATGAGTCTGAATAGATGTGGGCAGCAACAGCCCAAACCTCCATTGATGAGTCTGAAACTTTTGCTGGGGCAACATTAAAAGGTGTGTAGAAATTCATTACTAATTCTGCTCATATTCTCTATTACTTCTGTTAGTTCCCCAGGAATACTGTAGCAAATTATTTTAATGAGGGAGAAATCATGGAAACATCTGGGGGTTTTATTGAAAGCAGGAGAATTCTACATAGCTTGAAAGAAAGACAGAATGATTTTCTAGGAGATAACACTTAGTCAAATGTACTCAGACATCAAAGTATGGGGGCAAAACTGCTTGAAGCTTTTGGCCTGGGCTGTTCAAGGAGGCAGAGTGAGTGAACTAATTATCTCTGCTGGACTGTCAGCTTAATAACTGAAACCAAAATTTGAGTTCTTGCCTACAAATATAATTAAGAAATCTAAACCTCTTCTGATCAATGAGAAAATAATAATAATAATAATAATAATAATAATAATAATAATAATAATAATAATAATAATAATATTGATATGTCATCACCCA